>OZ005738.1:25957405-26314413 GCA_963930755.1 Eudasyphora cyanicolor
ACCCCTTCTGGTACCTCCCACACAAATTGACAGATTTATTGGTGTAATGTTATATATTACATTACTCACAAAGTGAGGGTATACCTTAGTCGGTTTACCCGACTGAAACTTTCTTACTTGTTTTTATATGTACATATAGGGGTCTGACCAGGCATATGTGTTATAAATGATGATTTGCTGTTCTCTTGTTATATTGTAAGTTGTATTTAGTTAAAGTTCAGTTTTTATTTTAATTTTAAGTATTATTCTCAATCTTATTTAAATAATGTATTGATTTAATATATTTTCAGATGATTTTGTGGTATAAAATCAAATTTTTAAGCTTAATATTCTGTACGATATTTAAGGTAAGGTTTAAAATAATAATAAAACTGTATCAATGTGTTTTTGGAAAAGCATATTCTCGCTGAAAAAAATTCTTTTTACTGATTAATACATTTAAAATCCTAATAGTTTACCACAAAACTTGGTGTAAAGTCATTATAATACAACGATAATTATTTAATAAATCTACAATAAATTCTGGAACAATTGATTTTCGAATTATATGCTTTTATTGCCCCTTTATGCTTATTTGGCCCGTCATTCCACTGTTAAAGTGTTTTATTGTATAATTTCGTGATTACCATATCTGGAGATGGCCTTAGGTCATACTTAGGCATGTGTGAGGAAAATGTGCCGGCATCTTGATATTTCTAATTACTGGACATTAATTTAATTGCCCCAAAGTATGCAATAATTGTATGCGATACAGACACGCTTCGCACACATACACATTCACACTCACACAGCTGTTTACCATTTGCCATGCATCCATCGCGTAATAAGGACATCTTAATTCTCTCACGTTCCTTTGAAGGAGTCATTATCATTAATTTGAAGACATAAGGATTTAAGAGAGAAGTGAGCAGTTTAGGGAATAGTGTATTTTAAGGAGAATTGTTATGATTTCTAGGAAATAAAGCAATTCGTTTGTGTATTTTGTAGAGGAATAAAAGGTATCTTTAATTTTATGGAGTTCAAAGTCTTTTTATTTGCTTATTCCGGACTCTTGATTGGATATCCATAAATTTCTATAATTATTATCCCCCCAAAAGTATGCTGCAATTTTCAATTAAAATCCCGGTATTTGTTTACCTCCTAAAAATTCAACGTTTTCAATTTTCTCACGTTTCCGGGAGTACAGCTGCCGCAGTCGCCGCTGCTGCTACTCGTCCTTGCCTTCATCCTTCGACCAATTATAATTGCCTTTAATACTCACACACGTATGTATGTGGCTGCGGAAAACCATTCGTGTTGGACTAAATGCAGTAATCATTCATGTTCCATTTGAAGTGTTAGGATGGCTCGATGGGCAGGGATGGGCTGGGATGCAGGCAGGAGGACTACAGGACGATTGCTGACCAGTAACGACCATCAGTGTTCGATTCACCGTTTGGTCGGTTAGTTGCTTTGTGTTGGACCACTTGAACATGCAACTCATGTAGAAAATAAGTTAAAATGCCGCAATTTTCTCCCCATGTTTTCATGTTCCACACACAAACACACAGAGTGCTGGTCAAACGCGACGCTCACAATTTCTATAATGATGTATTTAGTTCGCTATAGTTTTAGTAATCGAGTCCGTACGTCATTCCATTCTTGATCATTATTAGCTAAGGTTTGACGTGTTCGAATCATACACATGGATATTAGGGACAACCTAGACTTTCAACTATGGCATTTTCCTAGAGAAAAGTTCATCATTGATGACTTTTCTTTCAATGATGAACTTTTCTATAAGAAAAGTCATCAATGATGAACTTTTCTATAAGAAAAGGTATCAATGATGAACTTTTCTTATAGAAACGTTCATCGTTGATGACTTTTCTTATAGAAAAGTTCATCGTTGATGAATTTTCTTATAGAAAGGTTCATTGTTGATGACTTTTCTTATAGAAAAGTTCATCGTTGATGACTTTTCTTATAGAAAAATTCACCGTTGATGACTTTTCTTATAGAAAAGTTCATCGTTGATGACTTTTCTTATAGAAAAATTCATCGTTGATGACATTTCTTATAGAAAAGTTCATCGTTGATGACTTTTCTTATAGGAAAGTTCATCGTTGATGACATTTCTTATAGAAATGTTCATCGTTGATGACATTTCTTATAGAAATGTTCATCGTTGATGACTTTTCTTATAGAAAGGTTCATCGTTCATGACTTTTCTTATAGAAAAGTTCATCTTTGATGACTTGTCTTATAGAAAAGTTCATCGTTGATGACTTTTCTTATAGAAAAGTTCATCGTTGATGACTTTTCTTATAGAAAAGTTCATCGTTGATGACGTTTCTTATAGAAAAGTTCATCGTTGATGACTTTTCTTATAGAAAAGTTCATCGTTGATGACTTTTCTTATAGAAAAGTTCATCGTTGATGACTTTTCTTATAGAAAAGTTCATCGTTGATGACTTTTCTTATAGAAAAGTTCATCGTTGATGACTTTTCTTATAGAAAAGTTCATCGTTGATGACTTTTCTTATAGAAAAGTTCATCGTTGATGACTTTTCTTATAGAAAAGTTCATCGTTGATGACTTTTCTTATAGAAAAGTTCATCGTTGATGACTTTTCTTATAGAAAAGTTCATCGTTGATGACTTTTCTTATAGAAAAGTTCATCGTTGATGACTTTTCTTATAGAAAAGTTCATCGTTGATGACTTTTATTATAGAAAAGTTCATCGTTGATGACTTTTCTTTTAGAAAAGTTCATCGTTGATGACTTTTCTTATAGAAAAGTTCATCGTTGATGACTTTTCTTATAGAAAAGTTCATCGTTGATGACTTTTCTTATAGAAAAGTTCATCGTTGATGACTTTTCTTATAGAAAAGTTCATCGTTGATGACTTTTCTTATAGAAAAGTTCATCGTTGATGACTTTTCTTATAGAAAAGTTCATCGTTGATGACTTTTCTTATGGAAAAGTTCATCGTTGATGACTTTTCTTATGGAAAAGTTCATCGTTAGTTGACTTTTCTTATAGAAAAGTTCATCGTTGATGACTTTTGTTATAGAAAAGTTCATCGTTGATGACATTTCTTATAGAAATGTTCATCGTTGATGACTTTTCTTATAGAAAAGTCATCAACGAAGATCTTTACCTATAGTAACGTCATCAATGATCATATTTTCGTATAAAAAATTCAAAAATTCGTATAAAAAATTCATTTTAATGGATTTTCTAACATCCATTTAAGTTCCACCCCTATTATTTTACCTATACATAACATATCACGTATATATTCCTACCATATATTTTTGTTGCTACCGAATGATTATATATTCTCATCATAGCGCCAACGCCAATAGTTTTCTGTTTTTATCATGGCAGTGGCATCGTTATTTCAACGTCATGTTTTAATATTTTTCGTGACATGTTAGAGAAATTAACACGGATCTAAATGCAGCGGCAGGCTGCGAAGAGGCCAATGGGGTTGGCGGCAACGTAATCAATATTAAATAATTGCCTGCAGTGGTTATTCATCAGTGAAATTTTCTTTTTGTTATTCGCCCATAGGTGTAGGTAGACTACAATTATTTCTGAGAATTAGAGGAATCCTTTGTTGTGTGTAAACTACATTTTAAATTGTATTTAAAGCCATAATGTAGGCTATGAAAATTGTTGGTTAATTGCGGGCGATTCAAAGGAGTTCATGTTACAAGTAGGACAGAGAACAAAAAAAGGATAATGTTTAGGAATTAATGTTAACTGCTGTAGATCTTTCAGCAGGATTTGTTTGCAGAAACTATATTTTAGATTTAATCATAGATCTTTTTTTTTTTGGAAGTAGGAATATTCGAGTTTTTTACAGTTAATGTAATGGAAACTCCTAAAAGTAGACAATATAACAAATTAACTCTTAAGAACAACATTTGTTCTTCAAGAGAGAAAATGTAGAAATAATATTAACTGCTGCAGATCTGCTAGTAACATTTTTCTGAGGAAACTATATTTTTAATATAAACATAGAATTTATGGGGAAAAAGAAGGAATATTTAAATTTTTAAACAACGCGAATTTTGAATTTGTAAAATGAAATTTTTTTTAAAATACTATTTATAGTAAGTTTCGTCGACAATTACTATTTATAGTAAATTTCGGCGAATATTACTATTTATAGTAAATTTCGTCGAATATTACTATTTATAGTAAATTTCGTCGAATATTACTATTTATAGTAAATTTCGTCGAATATTACTATTTATAGTAAATTTCGTCGAATATTACTATTTATAGTAAATTTCGTCGAATATTTTATTTATAGTAAATTTCGTCGAAAGTTACTATTTATAGTAAATTTTGTCGAATATTACTATTTATAGTAAATTTCGTCGAAAGTTACTATTTATAGTAAATTTTGTCGAATATTACTATTTATAGTAAATTTTACTATTTATATTTATAGTAAATTTCGTCGAAAGTTACTATTTATAGTAAATTTCGTCGAAAGTTACTATTTATAGTAAATTTCGTCGAAAGTTACTATTTATAGTAAATTTCGGCGAAAGTTACTATTTATAGTAAATTTCGTCGAAAGTTACTATTTATAGTAAATTTCGTCGAAAGTTACTATTTATAGTAAATTTCGTCGAAAGTTACTATTTATAGTAAATTTCGTCGAAAGTTACTATTTATAGTAAATTTCGTCGAAAGTTACTATTTATAGTAAATTTCGTCGAAAGTTACTATTTATAGTAAATTTCGTCGAAAGTTACTATTTATAGTAAATTTCGTTTTTAAAATACTATTTATAGTAAGTTTCGTCGACAATTACTATTTATAGTAAATTTCGTCGAATATTACTATTTATAGTAAATTTCGTCGAATATTACTATTTATAGTAAATTTCGTCGAATATTACTATTTATAGTAAATTTCGTCGAATATTACTATTTATAGTAAATTTCGTCAAATATTACTATTTATAGTAAATTTCGTCGAATATTTTATTTATAGTAAATTTCGTCGAAAGTTACTATTTATAGTAAATTTTGTCGAATATTACTATTTATAGTAAATTTCGTCGAAAGTTACTATTTATAGTAAATTTTGTCGAATATTACTATTTATAGTAAATTTTACTATTTATATTTATAGTAAATTTAGTCGGAAGTTACTATTTATAGTAAATTTCGTCGAAAGTTACTATTTATATTAAATTTCGTCGAAAGCTACTATTTATAGTAAATTTCGTCGAAAGCTACTATTTATAGTAAATTTCGTCGAAAGCTACTATTTATAGTAAATTTCGTCGAAAGTTACTATTTATAGTAAATTTCGTCGAAAGCTACTATTTATAGTAAATTTCGTCGAAAGCTACTATTTATAGTAAATTTCGTCGAAAGTTACTATTTATAGTAAATTTCGTCGAAAGCTACTATT
This sequence comes from Eudasyphora cyanicolor, assembly GCA_963930755.1. Lineage (NCBI taxonomy): Eukaryota > Metazoa > Arthropoda > Insecta > Diptera > Muscidae > Eudasyphora > Eudasyphora cyanicolor. The sequence goes on from OZ005738.1 coordinate 25,962,830, forward strand.
TATAGTAAATTTCGTCGAAAGCTACTATTTATAGTAAATTTCGTCGAAAGCTACTATTTATAGTAAATTTCGTCGAAAGTTACTATTTATAGTAAATTTCGTCGAAAGTTACTATTTATAGTAAATTTCATCGAAAGTTACTATTTATAGTAAATTTCGTCGAAAGTTACTATTTATAGTAAATTTCGTCGAAAGTTACTATTTATAGTAAATTTCGTCGAAAGTTACTATTTATAGTAAATTTCGTCGAAAGTTACTATTTACAGTAAATTTCGTCGAAAGTTACTATTTATAGTAAATTTCGTCGAAAGTTACTATTTATAGTAAATTTCGTCGAAAGTTACTATTTATAGTAAATTTTGTCGAAAGTTACTATTTATAGTAAATTTCGTCGAAAGTTACTATTTATAGTAAATTTCGTCGAAAGTTACTATTTATAGTAAATTTCGTCGAAAGTTACTATTTATAGTAAATTTCGTCGAAAGTTACTATTTATAGTAAATTTCGTCGAAAGTTACTATTTATAGTAAATTTCGTCGAAAGTTACTATTTATAGTAAATTTCGTCGAAAGTTACTATTTATAGTAAATTTCGTCGAAAGTTACTATTTATAGTAAATTTCGTCGAAAATTACTTTTTATGGTAAATTTCGTCGAAAGTTACTATTTTTAGTAAATTTCGTCGAAAGTTACTATTTATAGTAAATTTCGTCGAAAGTTACTATTTATAGTAAATTTCGTCGAAAGTTACTATTTATAGTAAATTTCGTCGAAAGTTACTATTTATAGTAAATTTCGTCGAAAGTTACTATTTATAGTAAATTTCGTCGAAAGTTACTATTTATAGTAAATTTCGTCGAAAGTTACTATTTATAGTAAATTTCGTCGAAAGTTACTATTTATAGTAAATTTCGTCGAAAGTTACTATTTATAGTAAATTTCGTCGAAAGTTACTATTTATAGTAAATTTCGTCGAAAGTTACTATTTATAGTAAATTTCGTCGAAAGTTACTATTTATAGTAAATTTCGTCGAAAGTTACTATTTATAGTAAATTTCGTCGAAAGTTACTATTTATAGTAAATTTCGTCGAAAGTTACTATTTATGGTAAATTTCGTCGAAAATTACTTTTTATGGTAAATTTCGTCGAAAGTTACTATTTATAGTAAATTTCGTCGAAAGTTACTATTTATAGTAAATTTCGTCGAAAGTTACTATTTATAGTAAATTTCGTCGAAAGTTACTATTTATAGTAAATTTCGTCGAAAGTTACTATTTATAGTAAATTTCGTCGAAAGTTACTATTTATAGTAAATTTCGTCGAAAGTTACTATTTATAGTAAATTTCGTCGAAAGTTACTATTTATAGTAAATTTCGTCGAAAGTTACTATTTATAGTAAATTTCGTCGAAAGTTACTATTTATAGTAAATTTCGTCGAAAGTTACTATTTATAGTAAATTTCGTCGAAAGTTACTATTTATAGTAAATTTCGTCGAAAGTTACTATTTATAGTAAATTTCGTCGAAAGTTACTATTTATAGTAAAGTTACTATTTATAGTAAACTAGCTGGACCCGGTCCACTTCGTTGCCCCAGACTTCAGATTCCGATTCCGTCCATTTTTGAACCAATTACGTAGACTGCCATCAAATGCATACATCAAATCGCTAACAAAATGTGCATGATATCTCAATTTCAAAATTTGGTTTATATGGGCGGGGTCACGCCCATTGATCCGATCCCGCCACTTTTTAGACCATTCATGTAGGCTATCATCAGATACATATGCACAAAATTACAGAATTATCGCTAAACAATTGTGTAAGACATCTCAATTTCAAAATTTAGTTATATGGGCAGGGCCACGGCCTATTGGTCCATTGGTCCGAACCTGTCCATTTTTGGACCAATCATGTAAGTCGCCAATGCATATATATAAACAAAATTCCAGGTCTCTCTGTAACAAATTGTGCAAGATATCACATTTTTAAAATTTGGCTTATATGGGCGGTGCCACGCCCATTGGTCCGATCCCGCCCATTTTTGGAAAAATCACGTGGACTGCTACCAGATACATACGTACAACATTACAGCACTCTAGCTAACAAATTGTGCAAGATATCTCAATTTAAAAATTTGGCTTATATGGGCGGGGCCACGCCTATTGGTCCGAACCCGCCCATTTTTGGACCAATCATGTAGGTCGCCAAAAGATATATATATATACAAAATTCCTGGTGTCTCGGTAACAAATTGTGCAAGATATCACATTTTTAAAATTTGGCTTATATGGGCGGTGCCACGCCCATTGGTCCGATCCGCCCATTTTTTTTTAAAAAAATCAAGTGGACTGCTACCAGATACACACGTACAACATTACAGCACTCTAGCTAACAAATTGTGCAAGATATCTCAATTTAAAAATTTGGCTTATATGGGCGGGGCCACGCCCATTGGTCCGATTCCGCCAATTTTTGTACCAATTACGAAGACTGCCACCATATACATATTCACAAAATTCCAGCACTCCCGCTACCAAATTGTGCAAAATATCTCAATTTCAAAATTTGGCTTATATAGGCGGGGCCACGCCTATTGGTCCGAACCCGCCCATTTTTGGACCAATCATGTAGGTCGCCAACGGATATATATACAAAATTCCAGGTCTCTCGGTAACAAATTGTGCGAGATATCACATTTTTAAAACTTGGCTTATATGGGCGGTGCCACGCCCATTGGTCCGATCCCGCCCATTTTTGAAAAATCACGTGGAATGCTACCAGATACATACGTACAACATTACAGCACTCTAGCTAACAAATTGTGCAAGATATCTCAATTTAAAGATTTGTCTTATATGGGCGGGCCCACGCCCATTGGTCCGATTCCGCCAATTTTAAGACCAATTACGAAGACTGCCACCATATACATATACACAAAATTCCAGCACTTTCGCTATGAAATTGTGCAAAATATCTCAATTTCAAAATTTGGCTTATATGGGCGGGGCCACGCCTATTGGTCTGAACCCGCCCATTTTGGACCAATCATGTAGGTCGCCAACTGATATATATATACCAAATTCCAGGTCTCTCGGTAACAAATTGTTCAAGATATCACATTTTTTAAATTTGGCTTATATGGGCGGTGCCACGCGCATTGGTCCGCTCTTGCCCATTTTTGGAAAAATCACGTGGACTGCTACCAGATACATATACACAACATTGCAGCACTCCCGCTAGCAAATTGTGCAAGATATCGAAATTTCAAAATTTGGTCTATGTGGGCGGGACCACGCCCATTGGGCCGATCCCGCCCATTTTTGGACCAATCACGTAGATTGTCACCTGAAACATATACACAAACTTGCAGAACTCTCGCTAATGAGTTGTGGAAAATATTTAAATTTCAAAATTTGGCTTATATGGGCTTTTTAAAATTCACATAATCTGACACTAAAAATTTTCTCAATACCAAAATTTGACCCATATGGGCGGGTCCACGCCCACTTGATATATCGAAAATCCAAGTACCCTATTTTCAGCACCCCCAATACATGTACATTCTGTGAAAATTTCAAGATGATTGGTCAAGCCGTTTAGACGTCTATACGGAACAAACAAACATACAAACAAACAAACCCACAAACAGATACTCTCTTTTATATATATAGACTAGCTGAGCCCGGTGCGCTTCGCTGCCCATGTCAAAATTAGCGCTGTAGAAACTGTATTTTATATCCGATCAGTACGAAATTCGGCAGAAAGAGGTTTGTTTTTACATGAAGGAATACTGCAAAATTCGGAGAAAATCGGTTCAGATTTAGATATAGCCCCCATATATATGTTACCCCCGATTTGAAATTCAAGCGCTGTAGAAACTGTATTTTATATCCGATCAGTAAGAAATTCGGCAGAAGGAGATTTCTTATTACATGAAGGAATACCGCAAAATTCGGAGAAAATCGGTTCAGATTTAGATATAGCCCCCATATATATGTTACCCCCAATTTGACATGTAAGCGCTGTAGATACTGTGTTTTATATCCGATCAGTAGGAAATTCGACAGAAACAGGTTTCTATTTTACATGAATGAGTATTCAAGGAAAATCGATTCAGATTTATATATAACCTCCATATATATGTTCCTCCAGATTTGGTTACAAAGCGCTATAGAAGTTGTACTTTACTTCCGATCATTACAAAGTTCTCCAGAAAAATATTTCTCAATTTAGGAACGAATATTGCTTAATTTAGCGATTATCGGTTCAAAATAAGATATACATACACACACACACACCACATTTACCAATTATTCCAAATTATTATCGCAATGACCCTAATCGGCCCCGCCCGACTTTCTGCCTTTCCTTACTGGTATTAGTGATAAATTCACTGAATGCAAAAATACCGAATTCAGTGGAAAGTCCAGAAAATAGAAATGTATACTTATAAAATTTCCAAATTCTTTTTTCATTGGTCATGCATCACATTATCATATTGCGATTGTATTGGAGTGAGCAGCTGTAATTATCGCATACCGAGCATTTATGTTCATGTATTTCCTATATAATACTTGCAAGATATATCAAAATATGGGCTGTGCCACGCCCACTGGTCCTATTCCACCCATTTGTAAGCCAATCACGTAGACTGCTACCAGATACATATACGCAAAATTTCAGCACTCTCGCTAACAAAATGAGCAAGATAATTCAATTTCAAAATTTGGCTTATATGGGCAGTGGCACGCCCATTGGTCAGATCCCGCGAATTTTTGGACCAATCACGTGGACTGTCACCAGATACATATGTACAACATTACAGCACTCTATATAAAAAATTGTGCAAGATATATCAATTTCGAAATTTGGCTTATAAGGGCGGGGCCACGCCCACTGGTCCGATCCCGCCCATTTTCTGACCAATCACGCAGACTGCCACCATATACATATACACAAAATTCCAGCACTCTCGCTAACATATTGTGCAAGATATATCAATTTCAAAATTTGGCTTATGTGGGCGGGGCCACGCGCATTGGTCCGCTCCCGCCCATTTTTGGAAAAATCACGTGGACTGCTACCAGATACATATACACAACATTGCAGCACTCTCGCTAGCAAATTGTGCAAGATATCGAAATTTCAAAATTTGGTCTATGTGGGCTGGGCCACGCCCATTGAGCCGATCCCGCCCATTTTTGGACCAATCACGCAGACTGCCACCATATACATATACACAAAATTCCAGGTCTCTCGGTATAAAATTGTGCAAGATATCACATTTTTAAAATTTGGCTTATATGGGCGGTGCCAGGCCCATTGGTCCGATCCCGCCCATTTTTGGAAAAATCACGTGGACTGCTACCAGATACATATACACAACATTGCAGCACTCTCGCTGGCAAATTGTGCAAGATATCTCAATTTAAAAATTTGGTCTATGTGGGCGGGGCCACGCCCATTGAGCCGATCCCGCCCATTTTTGGACCAATCACGGAGACTGTCACCAGATACATATAAACAAAACTGCAGCACTCTTGATAATAAATTGTGCAAGATATCGAAATTTCAAAATTTGGTCTATGTGGGCGGGGCCACGCCCATTGGGCCGATCCCGCCAATTTTTGGGCCAATCACGTAGACTGTCACCAGATACATATACACTCAAATACAGAACTCTATCTAATAAATTGTAGAAAATATTTGAATTTCAAAATTTGGCTTATATGGGCGGGGCCACGCCCATTGGTCCGACTCCGCCCATTTTTGGAAAATTCACATTATCTGCCACTAAATGCGTACACAAAAAATTTCAGCACTCTAGCTAAAAAATTTTCTTAATATCAAAATTGGACCCCTATGGGCGGGTCCACGCCCACTTGATATATCGAAAATTCAAGTACCCTATTTTCAGCACCCCCTTCACATGTACATTCTGTGAAAATTTCAAGATGATCGGTCTAGCCGTTTAGACGTCTATACGGAACAAACATACAAACATACAAACAAACCCACAAACAAACCCACAAACAGACACTCTCTTTTATAAATATAGATTTCGTCGAATGTTACTATTTATAGTAAATTGCGACGAAATTTACTATAATGTTACTATTTATAGTAAATTTCGTCGAAAGTTCGACCTTTTCCACTTCTCCATTGAAGGTGTACCCAGAACGGCTTTGCGCTTTCCTAAGCTTCTGTTTATAGATTTTGAGTTGCTCTTTATAGGCAGGCAGCCCAGTCATTAGTGAACCCGGTATATTTGACCTTGTTGAAAAATACCTAAATATTTTAGAGTTTTTGTTCTCAATTTAACCAAAACAAAATACATATTATTTGTGAAAACAAAATTACAAATAATATGTAAATTACAACAATTCCTTATTTGAAGCAAATACACAAAGACCCCAAAACAATTCTCTAAATTTTGCATAAAATAATCTCCCGCAAAGTGGTTAATATACTTTGTCAAATAGAAGTACTTTGCCAGGTAAGACTTATAATAACCCTAAAAGTAGACAATAATCTCTTAAACAATATACATAATTTTATTTCGCCCTAGAGTAGGCAACACCAATTGTATTACACCTACCAAAATGCCACTGACAGAGAGAGAGAGAGAAAGGGAGAAATTCATGGAAACCTTTTTCCGAAGTTCATCAAAAGTTTTGTGAGGGTTAAATCTTCTACGAACTTCGAATAGAAATCTTTAAACATTTAATGGTGTCATATAACGTGAAACAACAAAAAAGACAATATCGGTCCTAACAACCAATCTTTGTTGGCTCTATTCTTTGAGGTTCAATCTTTTTATCTACTACCAGCTCTATTATATTTTACCTTAGTTTTTCGCTCCTAGTCCCCAGGTGTCAGATGACATTTGTTCACTGCTACCTCTGATGTTTCTCGCCTTGTTCTTCGTGTCATTGTCGCCCGTTTTTTTTTTGTTCAAAAAGGAGCAAAAGACAAACTTTCTCTGTTATCCATCCATATTCTCTCAAATTATGCATGTTTTAAGGTGTATCCCATGTGTGAGGAGACATCCGGAACTCAATGTCCCATTGACATGGCCAACTATCATCTATCGGGCAGGAACGAAGGCCAACAAGTGAAGGCAACAAAAACGCTGTTGTCTTTGTTAATATGTCGTGTTGTTTTAGCTCCTCTCTGTCGGTTTTTTTTTTTTGTTCGGTTGACTGGTGGTGTTGTTTGGAGAGAGAAGTCTAATTTGTTAGCTTGATACTTGGGACTTTTACAAAGGTTAGGTAAAATGTTTTGAGGATGTGGGGATATCTATTATGTTTCCTTTTATGTTATGTGGCCAGTTTTTGCCTTTATTCGGCAAATTATAGTGTGTTCTTGATATTAAAATGGTAGTGTCTTTATAGTTTTATTTTGTGATAAACAGAAGCGAAGCCTGGTAGGGCCAATAGAGGGCACCGGGCGAAAAATTCATAAAGAAATCATTTGTTTTATAGCAATCAGTTCAAAATATTGATTAAAAATAGAGGAAGACATGGGCAATCCGCTTAAGAGTAAGATAAAAACCAATGGGTACCGATGGAGTGCCGACGGAGCTGTTGTTTTGGACCAATCTTTGAAATGCAGGTCCATTTTAATAAATTATAAAGAAGAGCTCTGACGTTGAAATAATTTTCACCATCTCATTAATTCTACAGAGGGAGCAGCATTGATTTTTTTTAAGAATTTTGCATCATTGATTTGAGTTAAACGCCTATCTGCAAATATATATGTGGCTTGTAGTTGCATTTAGAAGCTGACATTCAGTCAAAATCGCAATATAGCAGAAAGACCACCACGGCAACTGGTACCGAAAGATTACAGTCAACCTTTAAATATTTCCAATTGTCGCAAAGAACGTTCTATGTAAAGTCTTCCAATTTGTAATGATTCCTTAAAATTGCCATAATGTTTCCCCCATCTCAATTATCCCACCAGGAAGGACCAAATTTGGTCTTTCCAGTAATTTTGAATCATTGTTTTGAGTTAAAAGCTCATCTGCATTTATGTATATATGTGTGGCCTTTTTGGTCGTTGTACATACTCGTATATGATCATCGTTTTTGTTTCTGAACAAGTTAATCCTTTGCCTCTTTTGTTCAACACAATTCATGTTTATTTTTGACTCCTACCAAACTACAGCCATCCACTCATTCTGCATCCACACTCATCGGTCGAAGGATCCTACCATTGAGTGTCTGTCTGCATGTCTCTGTCTCTGTGTGTGTGCAAGTGTTTGTTGTTATAAATGTCTTCCTTTGGGTACATATGTTTACTTTTTGCTGCATATTACCTCCTATTTCCCTTCGTTTAAAAATGCATTCATATTTTTGGTAGAACATTTTTGAGCACAAACTTTGGGGTGTGAGTTGAGGTTTTTGGGGTTTTGCTATGAGCAATGTGTGAGGCACAGTGTATGGTGGCCAAAATGTGAAGTTCTGCTTTCTTTTATTAGTTGTTTTTTTCGTCATCACTTTCTCGAGAAGGAAATATATGGGCAAGAACTGCAATGAGATTAGATAGTGGACAAAGAATGTCACCTCAGTTGCAATCCCTGCACCCTGAGACAATGTGAGCCATATAAATTGAAATATAGGCTTCTCCTTAACGATCGACATTCAAAGCAAAATCAGGATGAGAAAAGAGCAAGACATGTACCAAATGTGACCTGCATATAACATACATCCCACGATTTGTTCTTATTAAAACCTCTGTTACTTCATTGTTATGTCTAATTGTAGATAAAGACATAAATGAACTTCTCCTAGTGACAATCTATCTCGTGACATTCTGAAAAAATATCATGTTTTGAATCATCATATGAAATCCAGACCAGTGGATAAATTACCAACTCAGAGCAGGGTTTACAATTCGGGTCAATATTCGGAATATGTAACAATGATAGCTCTACTAAAACACTAATGGCGATTTCTTTTCTGCCAAAAAGTTCAAAATTTTCGTTGCCCTTTTCCTGATAACTGGGCTTTTATACAACATTTTGAATTTTGAAAAATGAGCTATGTTTAGTTCGAGGGACTACATCAGTTTCACCTAAAAAGTGCAAATATTTTTCAGAATTTCATGTCGACGGGGCAACATTTTTTTCACAATCGAATAAACCATAAATTAGTGCTGGCGGTAAATAATCCGAGTAGATAGAAATCAAGCAAGACGATTAGGAAAACAATACCAATCGATGAGGTATAAGGAAAAAGATCCGTCAATGCTTCACTATGAGAAATAATTCTCGTTAACTGCACAATGGGCCCAGATAGAATAGGGTACTTTTTGCAGGTCCAACACGATTGCTCCGACTGTACATACTTGAATCTCGGACATCTTCCCGCGGACATCTTTCGGTGTCAGTGATCGGGACATTACAGTGGCCCCTCTGAATTCTCGTCATCAGACGCATATCTTTTCTATTTTAGTCCAAGAGGGTCCCCTGACCAGAGGTATTTTATAATCCGTTGGACCTATCCATGTTCGGTTTGTAAGATTTCCGTGGATAGAGTCGATCTTGCTGAAGAGTTCGCATATTTATTGATGTTTCATTCCGAGCAAGCGCAACAGCTTCTTTGGTAGACCATAGCTACGACATGTTAGGTTCGGTTTGCATGATCGTCTCAGATGGTGTCGATCTGGCTGAAGATAATTCACATTTTAGGATTCAGCAATGATATCCAACTCCGATAATCTTCGTTAGACTCCTTTGGACGGGTCCAGGTTCGGTTTGCAGGATCGCGGTGGAAGGACTCGATCTTGCTAAATAGGTCTCTCGCTAAAGGATTTCTCTATGTTTCTGCCAGTGAGCCATCAAACATCGATCCTATAAGGGCTAGCTTTATTGGTGGATTCTAGGCCTTCAGAGATCTATGTAGTTTTTTATATCAATTAGTTTTTGTTTGCAAGATCTTCATAGAATTTATGAATACCAATTGATTCTGCGTTTCTGTCAGGAGCGGAGCCCACAAAGCAAAGACAAAACTTACTTAGTTCAGCCTTCATGGATCTGTATACTTGGCAATTCGTTAGACCTTTGCAATACCTTCGTGAAAAGAGTTGATTTTGCTGAAGAGATCTCACTTTAATCGATGTTTCGGCTAGTGCTACATCCAACTCCGATCCGTACCGATCAAGCTCTTCAACTTCTGCGGTAGACCATATCTACGACGTGGTAGATTTGTTCAGGTTCAGTTTGCATGATCGTCATTGTAGAAGCTGATCTGGGTGAAGAGAATTCACATTGCAGGATTTATCAATGATTCGTCCAGTACGAAATCCAACTCTATTATCTTCGTTAAACTCTAGTTAAGGCAGAATTTAATTCAGCCACCAGGTATCTGGGTATTCTCAATCTCGTGAACCTGGTCTTTGTTAGATCAAAGTGGAAGGAGTCGATCTTAGTGAAGAGGTCCCTCGTTGGAGGATTTCTCTATACTTCTGCCAGTGCGCCATCCAACTTCCATCCTATCGTCCAAGCAACTTACCTTTTTCGGTAGACCCTAGGTATGACCTTAGAAAGGCCTTCAGTAATCTACATATGTACTTTTATATCAGTTAGGTTTGGCTTGCAAGATCTTTGTAGAAGATATACGTAATTTGAGAATTTCTCTATGACAGCAGTGTGCCATCCAACATCGATACTCCTCGGGTAACCTAATCAGCTTCCTCGTAAAACTGTAGCAAAGGCAGAACTTAAACCAGCCATCTGGATACTTTGCAATTGATTAGATATGTGCGAGATAGAGTCGATCTTGCAGAATAGATCGCACATTTATCAATGTTTGACCTAGTGCGACATCCAGCTCCAGAAAGCTCATCAGCTTATGCGTAGAGCATAGACCTGTTCAGGTTTGGTGTGCATGATCGTCGTAGGAGTCGATCTGTCTGAAGGGAATTCACATTGGATGATTTATCAATGATTCGACCAATACAATGTCCAACTCCGATAATATTCGTTAGAATTTAGCTAAGACGGAACTTACTTCAGTCATCAGGGTATTTTCAATCCATAGTTGAAGGAGTCTATCTTGGTGAAGAGATCCCTCGTTGGATGATTTTCAATGTTTCTGCCATCCATCTTCGGACCTATACGGGTTAGATTTCTCGGTAGATTCTAGGTCTTCAGAGATCTATGTAGTTTTATATCAGTAAGGTTTAGTTTGCCAGATCTTCGTAGACTATATCCCTCATTTGAGGATTTCTCTATGGCCGCAACTTCGATACTCTTTGGGTAAGCTAATCAGCTTCCTCCGTAGTCCTATGGAAAGGCAGAACTTACTTCAGATTTCTGTATATTTTCAATCCTACAGACTTGTGCGGGTTCGGATTGCAAAATCTTTGAAAGTGATCTGCCTAGAGAGATCACAGATTGGAGGATATATCAATGAGTGTCATGCAGGGAGTCATCAAACTCCGATTCTCTTCGTGGAAGCTAATCAGCTTCCTCAGTTTACCCTGACTGAGACAGATATTACCTCATAATTCAGGAATATAGCTATTTCATCCATCCATCAATTTTTCCTGTTGTTGATCGACTTGTTAGATATTTGTGGAAGGAGTCGATGTTGCTAAAAAGATTAAACAGTGTAGATGTTTTAATTAATTCCGCATCCGACTTCGACCCACTTCGGGCAAGCTATAGAGCTTCATCGTTAGGTCCTAGCAAAGACAGAGCTTACTTCAGCCTTTAAAGATATATGTATTTTCCAATCCGTTCCAGGTTCAGTATGCTTGATCTGCTTAGAAGGAGTTGATCTTTCAGAAGATATCCCTCAATAGTAGATTTCTCGATGTTTCAGTCAATGCGACACTCAACTTCGATCCCCTTCGTGCAAACTAATCATCTACCTCGGTAGACCCTAGCTAAGATCTTTTTAGAAGGAATAAATATATCTGAAGAGATCACACATTGGAGGATTTATCGCAGTTTAGGCCAGTGCGACATCCAACTCCTATCCTCATCGCGTAATCTGATCAGCTTCCTTGGTGGACCATACCGTAGACATGTGTCACTTCATTCTCCATCCTGCATGGATCTGGAAATTTTGAATACACTAAACCTATCCAAGTAGTATGAGTTAATCTCGCTGAACACCAACCAGTTAGACCTCTAACTTCAATTCTCCTCAAGCAAGCGAATCAACATCTTCAATAGACCCTACAGACTTCAGCCTTCAACGATCTAGGTATTTTGCAATCCGTTAGACCTGTCCTAAGTCGGTTTGCAAGATATATGTGTCACTCCTGCAGAAGAGATCATGCATTCGAAGATTTCTAACCACGTGTGGGCATCCAACTCCGATCCTCTTCATTAAGCTTCCAATCAGCTTGCACGGTTTTACCCTATCTAAGAAAGAACTTATCTCAAATTTTAGGGAACTAGGTATTTTGCAATCAGTTATACATTGCCAGGTTTAATTTACAAGACCTTTCCAGAAGGAATCGATATTGAGGGATTTTTAGATTTTTCCACCGTGATCCCTTCAGGGTTATTTTCAATCGGTGTTTCAGCCAGTGCGGCATTCAACTCCGATACACTTCTTGCGAACTTTAAAGCTGCTTCAATAGACCCTAGCACCCAGCGAGCTGGTTATTTTTAATACTTTAGTCCTATTCGGGTTCTCTTTGCAATATTTTCTCGGAATCAGTTTATCTGACTGGAGAGATCTCATATTGGGAGATTTATCGATGTTTCGATCACTGCGTCAACAAAATCCAATCCTCTTCGAGCTAGCTGAAAAGAACTTACGTCACCATTCACAGATTTATGTATTTTGCATTTCATTCGACCTGTCCAGGTTCGGTTTGCTGGATCTTCACAAGATCGACATCCAACTCCGATTCCATTTGTGGAATCAGCTTCCTCGGTAGGCGCTAGCTAAGGCTTTTCATGTATATGTGTGCGTACTGTGCACTTGTTATACGTTTCCAGGTTTGGATGGCAAGATCTTCGTAGAAGCAAAGGGATCTCGTTGAAGAGATCCAACATTGGAAGATCTGGTTCAGGTTCACTTAGTAAGGTTTTCGCGGAATCAGTTAATCTGGCTGAAAAGATCTCATATTGGGAGACGTAGCGATGTTTCGGCCACTGCGACTTCCAACTCCGATCCTCTTCGTGCTAGCTAAAAAAAAACCCTAGGTCAGCATTTAGAGATTTATGTAGTTTGCATTTCGTTAAACCTGTCCAGGTTCGGTTTGCTAGACCGACATCCACCTCCGATTCCGTTTGTGGAATCAGCTTCCTCGGTAGACGCTAGCTAAGACAGAACTTACTTCAGTCTTCAGGTATAAACATATGTACTGTTTGGTCGTTTGATCTGTTCAAGTTCTGTTTGTAAGATCTTCGCATAAGTAGCCTATTCAGCTGAAAATCCATCTCCATTCTCCATCTCTTCAATGAGATCAATTCCTCCTACGAGGAATTGATTGCAAACCAAACTTAGAAAGGTCTAAGGGATTGAAAAATATACCAAAATACCCAGGTTCTGTCTTAGCTAGTGTAGGTTTCACGAAGGAGAATGATCTGATGTATTTGATAGGAACACCCAAATTTAGCTAAGCAGCTCTTGATCTGTGTGATCTCTTTAACAAGATCGAATCCTTCCGTAATGATCTTGCAAACCGAATCAGGACAGGTCTAGCAGATTGTAAACTTTATATTAGTTCTGTCGTAGGGTCTAAGTTCTATCGTAGGGTTTAGGGTCTACCGAGGATGTTGATTAGCTTGTACGAGGAGAATGGAGAAATTCTTTTATGGTGAATATTTTCAGGAAAATCGACTTCTTTTACGAAGATTCTGCAAATTGAGCCTGTAAGGTCTAAGGGACTGATAATTCCCAGATCCCTGGAGAAGTTCTGTCCTAGCTAGGGTCTGTCGAGGACCATAAAAAGGATCGTAGTTGTATGTTGCACTGTTAGAAACTTCGAGATCTTGCGGATTGCAAAATACTCGGATCCCTGAAGACAATAGCAAATCGAACTTGGAAAGGTCTAAAGGATTGACAAATAAACCAAAATGCCCAGATTCAGTCTTAGCTAGAGTAGCTTCAACGAAGAGGAATGGAGATGGATGTTACCCTGCCGAAGCAACGATAAATCGCTATATCTTCGGCCAAATCGACTCCTGCGAAAATCTTACAAAGTAAAATACTAATATAATATTTGATAGGAACACCAAATTTTAGCTAAGGAGTTCTTGATCTGTCTGACAAGTTTGACTCCTTCTGTAATGATATTGCAAATCAGGTCAGGTCTAGCGGATTGTAATCTTTATATATCTAAGTTCTGTCGTAGGATCAAAGTGCCCTTGTATGATCTAAGTTCTGTCGTAGGGTCTAGGGTCTACCGAGAAAGTTGATTAGCTTGTACGAAGAGGATGGAGAAATTTTTCTATGTGGAATATTTTCAGGAAAATCGACTTCTTTTTGGAAGGTTCTGCAAATCGAGCCTGTAAGATCTAAGGGACTGATAATTCCCAGATCTCTGGAGAAGTTCTGTCTTAGCTAGGATCTATCGAGCTCCATAAAAAGGGTCATAGTTAGATGTTGCACTGTTAGAAACTTCGAGTTCTTGCGGATTGCAAAATACTCTGATCCCTGAAGACAATAGCAAACCGAAACTAGAAGATCTAAAGGATTGCCAAATATACAAAAATACCCAGATTCTGTCTTAGCTAGAGTAACTTCAACGAAGAGGAATATAGATGAATGTTACTCTGCGGAAGCAGCGAGAAATCGCTATATCTTCAGCCAGATCGACTCCTGCGAAAATCTTACGAAGTGAACTACTCTGAAAGATCTGAAATATTTGATAGGAATACCCAATTTTAGCTAAGCAGTTCTTGATCTGTGTGATCTTGAACAAGATCGACTCCTGCCGTAATAATCTTGCAAACCGAATCAGGACAGGTGTAGCGGATTGTAAAGGTCTAGGGTCTACAGAGGATGTTGATTAGTTTGTAAGAAGAGGATGGAGACATTCCTCTATGGGGAATATTTTTAGGAAGATCGACATATTTTACGAAGATTCCGCAAACCGAACCGGTAAGGTCTAAGGGACTGACAATAGAGATGGGTGTTACTCTGCCGAAGCAACGAGAAATCGCTATATCTTCATTCAGATCGACTCCTGCAAAGATCTTACTAAGTGAACTACTCTGAAAGATGTGAAATATTTGATAGGAACATCCAATTTTAGCTAAGCAATATGTGTTCAGAAAGACCGATCTTTAGTTGGTCTTGGGATTGAAGATACCCAGATCCCTGAATGATGAAGAAAATTATATCTTAGCTAAGATCTACTGTGGATGCTGATTAGCTTGCACGAGGTGGATGCGATTTGGTACACGACAAATCCTTAAAAAATCCTTTATAAAGATCGACTTTTTCCACTAAGATTTTACAAACCGAACCTGAACAAGCTTAACGGATTAAAAATACCTAGAGCCAAGAAGTTCAAATTAAGTTTTGCTTAGCAAGGAAGAGGATCGGATCTATGTGTGATCTATTTATAGAGGTCGACTGCTTATAGGAAGATCCTGCAAACTGAACTATGGTAGATCTAACAGACTTAACAATACTCAGATGCTGGAATGTTGAAGTAAACCAAACCTAACGGATTTTAGAATAAATATATCTCTGAAGGCTGATGTATGGTCCATCTTAGCTAGCTGGTTTACTTTAAGTGAACCTGAACTCAAAAGGGATACTTGAGGCTTCGGATTCCTTTCTTTCCATAACTTTTAATATCTGGCTTTAATATAGCCCTTTGGTGAATCGCCACACTGTTCCTCTCGAACACTGGGAAAGGGACCACCAAAGGAATCATGATGTTTTTGGCGTCTAGCGACAAGTACTCATTTCCGTATTTCCTGCAATTTGTGGCTGCTGTTTGGCCACCACAAAATGTTTGTGTGTTCAACAATTTTTGACCTCAGACCCCCATTCCCGATCGGGCCCAGCCCCGCGGCGGTAAAACGTTATTCAAAACAAAAACACTGCCCAGTAGATATAGGCAAATTTTCGAATGGTATGAAGTATGGATGGAGATGATTGCCGGTACCCACCGAAAAAAGTGGCGGCGGCTACTGTCGGTTTGGTGGAAAATGAAATGTAACCAAAAACTACCCTAGCGACGAGCCAAACCAAACGAAAGCAAACCAGGGGCCAGACATACAACCAAGCGTCCGTCCGTCAGTCGTCGTCATTGTCCATGGAAATTCAACATTTTCCTACAACTCTCTGAATATTTTTACAATTTTACAAATGTCCTTTAGACAGAGGTTTGCTGCTCTCCTCTTGGTTGTGCGAGCGCGAGTGTGTGTTCCTGATCCAATCATATATGTTTTGCTGGTGCTGGTGTGTAACTACGGGTCTGTTGTTTGTTGCGGTGTTTGTACTGAATTTTGCTTCACTTTTGATGCTGTTAGTGTTCATTGCTGATGTTACTGCTCCAGCTCCTGCACTGACTCTTACTTCTCGCATTGGTACTGATGCTGGAGTTGGTTTTTTGTCGTTACCCATTTTGGTTGTTTGGCTGTTGTTGGGAAACAATGTCGTAAATCATTTGGTGACATGGTGGCAAAATTGTTGCAGTTAATATGTCGTGAATTTCTGATATTTTATCCATGTTTCTATTGTATGCTGCCGCTTGTCGTTGCTGCTGCTGTGTTAATATACATTTACCCCCTTCCGCAAACATCCTTCAGACTCCATCCTTTTTGCCCCGCCAACATTTAGTGAATTCTGATAGTTGTTCGCTGATGTTCATTGTGTTGCCACTACTCCCCATACCCCTACCCACATAGCCTTCAAATTGAGAAGTTTTTACATTAACTCTTCTTTCGCAGCTAAAATTTTTTTGCTCCTCGTGATTGTCACTGAAAAATGTATGGCTATCGTGTGAGCGGTTTGGTAAGAGCGGGAGAGAGGGTGGGTGATGGTTTATTGTATAATTGCTTGCAAATTGAATTTTAATTAAATGCAGACTTTTTTGCGAATATTACAATAATTAAAGTATACTTTTTGGGGCATTAAAATACTTAAAAAGTCATTAAAGTATACTTTTAGGATATTTGATATGTAGTGGGATTTAAGGAGCAGCAAAAAGTCAAGGTCTTTTGTACTACGTAAGAATATTCCATAATTATCATAATAATGGAAAGTGATGTATTTTGTTGAATTTTGGGAAGGCCAATTTAATAATTATTTACATTAATTGCAACACAATTGGTGGTATAGGATTGCATCTTATTCTGCCAAATAAATTATCTAAAGGGATTGGTATGTTCCAAAATTAAAGCTGTCAAAAAACCAAAAAGCATCATCTGGTCATTCAAAAAAATTCTGCCACAAATAAAAAATTGTTACGCTTTTAAATATGTGAACCTGAATCTAAAGACAATATCGCACTTTAAGCAAATATGTATTTTGTTATTATTTCAATTACAATTTGCATTACATTTAGGACAACTTACTTGATTTGACGAATACTGTCATTCGTTTAAAGGCTATTTTCCTTTCTTTTGTTATCAGTTGTCATTGATGCAATGACAACAGCCAGTAATTCCAGGATTTTCATACCATATTCTTAAGGACAACTTCACCTTAATTTAAAATACGTATTTGTGGTGATATTAAATTAGGGCTTTGTTGTCTTTAAAATAATGTAATTTTTATACATATAGAGAATATTGGCATTAAACTTAGGTTAACTTAACGTCTTTTAAGCTTATTATCCTATATTTTATGACCAGTTGTCTTTAATACTTAATATATATTTTTTACATTAACAAAAAAAAAATTGTCGTCCTGGCAATATCGCTCACAAACCGCATATGAATTTTTTCGTTATTTCAAGGCCTATTTTCATTAAATTTAGGACTATTTACTTGATTTGATAAACACAGTCTTCCATTCAGTTAAAGTCGATTTGTCTTTCTTTTGTAATCAATTGTCATTAATAAAATATCTTTAAAATCCAGGATAAATGGCAATAGTTTTAAAGATATTGAGAAATGAAATTATAGACATTATTATGTCATATTTTTAATGACAACTTCACCTTAATTTTCAGTGCGTAGTTTTGTTGATATTAAATTAAGGCTTCATTATCTTTGAAATTATGTAGTTTTTGTACATTTCAAAGAATATTTTCATTAAATTTATGTTTTTGAGGAAAAGTTTCATTTTTTTTAAAAGCAATTACCCTATCTTTTATGATGTCTTAAATATTATCTTTATGTACACGTTAACATTAAAATAACAAAAAATAAGACTGTAGTCCTATATAAATAACACAAAACTAAAAAAAATACTGAAAAATTTTCTTAAACTAAAGGTAATATTGTACATAAATTACCATGTATTTTGTCATTATTTCAAGTATATTTTTTTCTAAATTCAGGACAATTTACTTGATTTTATGAACAATGTCATTCATTTAAAGGCGATTGGTCTTTCTTTTGTAATCAATTGTCATTAATAACATGCCTTTAAATTAATGAAAAAATCATTGATGCAAGGACAACAGCTGGAAATTCCAGGACAAATGTCAATAGTTTTAAAGATATTGTGAAATGAAATCATATACATTTTAATATGATAGTTTTAATGGCAACTTAAACTTAATTTTCAAAGCACATTTTTGATGATATTAAACTAAGATATAAAATAAGGTTGTCTTTGAAATAATGTAATTTAAATTTACTTAATTTAAGAGAACGTGTAATTCATTTAAGGCAATTACTCTATATTTTATTATCAGTTATCTTTAGTATTATATATATATATTTATATGTTTACATAAAATTAATATAAAATAAGACTGACATCTTATAAAAATAGCACAAAAATAAAAAAACTGCACTGCAAAAATGTCCTGAAACTAAAGACCATAAAAATTTAACCAACTATGTATTTTGTTATTATTCCAAGAATATTTTTCATTAAATTTAGTACAATTTACTTGATGTCATTCATTTAAAGGCGATTCGATTGTCTTTTGTAATCAGTTGTCTTTAATACAATGTCTTTAAATTATTGAAACAAATCATTGATGTAAGGACAACAGCTGGTAATTCCAGTATAAATGTCAATAGTTTTAAAGATATGATATGATATGAGATGTGAAATTAAATTAATGACAACTTCACCTCAGTTCTCAATGCGTATTTTTGGTAATATTAAAGTAAAGGCTTGCTGTCTTTGAAAAAATTAAATTTTTGTACATAACATTATGGACGTATAATTTTATTTAATTAATTTCTGATTGCGAGAGAGACACTAAGATTATCTTTTAGAGTTTCAGAAGTTTCCTAGAGTTTTTTGATGTTGTTTAATTACAACATACATTTGGTTTAATTACAACATGGAATTTATTCAATTGCAATAAATACAATATTACTTAATTACAACATGTACTTGGTTTAATTATAACATGTACTTTGTTGAATTATAACATGCACTTTGTTTATTTATAACATGTACGTGGTGTAATTATAACATGTACTTGGTTTATTTGATTTTATTTCAACATTTATTTAATTACTTGAACATTTATTTAAATCTTGATTTAATGGTGTCGCATGTCTTTAATTAAAGCACTACATGTACCTAATTTTTTTAAATTCCTTTGGTGTCATATCAAGTTTACATCAGAAAGTAAATATTTTCATTGAATAGAGTTTTCTTGGTAATAATTTGAAACAATATATACTTAAATGTAGCATGTACTTGGTTTAATTACAACGCGTAATTTGTTTAAATACAACGTATACTTGGTTCAATTACAACATGAATTTCATTCAAGTATAACATGTACTTGATTTTATTTCAACATGTGTTAATACAATGTGTTGTTGATTTATAGGCGTCGTATGTCTTTATTTTAAGTACGACGTGTACCCATTTTTATGAAATTTTCCTTTGGCACCATATCAAAGCTCAAATCGGAAAATTAAAAATTTTTCCATTGAAGTCGAGTTTTCTTAGTAATTATTTTGAACGAATACAATTTGAAATAAATCTCAATTATCTTTCCATATCCTGTTAATTAACTTAATTTTCATATGGTTTTCTTATTTAAAACTATCTTTTAGATTTGAACTTGCGAAACAGTTTAATTTCTATTTGCACTTAATTTAATTACAACATGTACTTGATTTAATTACAGCGCAAACTACAGTTAAATAATAACATGTATTTTGTTTAATTATGACCTCTACCTCGCTTAATTACAATATGTCCTTAAATTAATTACAGCGAATACTAATTTAATATCAACATGTATTTGGTTTAATTACAATATTTACTTAGCTCAACTACAACATGTACATGATTAAATTACAACGTGTACTTGTCTTAATTAAAATACGTACTTTTATTAATTGCAACATCTTATTGATTTAAAGTCGTTTCATTTCCTCAATAATTCAATATGGAGAATAATTTGATTGATTTTAAGACATATAATTTTGTATTCAATAAAAAACAACAATAAAACGAAAATGGTTAGGCTCTGTTATTTTTGAAAAATGTCATTTTGTAAATAATATTATTAAAATACGATATTGTCAATTTCTCTGTGTGACAGGATAATTGGTTTCGTTGAGATTATAGAAGAAGTATATAAGAACTGCGAAACGGTTTGATTATGATATCTACTTGGTTTAATTACTAGATGTCACTGACTTAATGACGTTCTCAGTCTCAATTGACTAAATCATTGTGAAGACTAAAATCATAATATTAAGAACAATTTCAATTATTTTTCAGTATAGATGGCGTTACAGAAACATAATTTGTATCAACAATTTAAAAAATTCTCCGTGAAAAATATCTTAAATCCCTTTCCATTTCAAATTTATCAATTTAATATCTAAGTTTTTGTTTCTTCTTTTGAAATATATTTTTAAATTAATTCCTAGAAAAAATGAGCAATTTAGCAAATTTTCTCTGATTAAATCCTTAAGGATATCTCATAATAAATTCAAAGCAATCCAATCGCCTATCTGTTGAGTAAGCATTTTTTTTTTGGAGAATGTCCTCTCTGCAACAGGACAATGGAAAATGCCATGGTGACACTCCATCCATGGACATGAATACTCGTTAATATGTGTGTAACATTCGCCCCAAAACGAATGATATCCATAATAAAGTGAGATAATAAAACTTTGATTGTGGGCTGATTTTATTGCATACAATTGCCAATGATTTATCGAAATTGTTTTAGAGCCGGTCGAGTTGTGAGAGCAGAAAACGAGGCTATCGCAACAACAGAAAAATCAGCAGTAGCAACAAATACGGCCGACCCTTCGAAAAGAAAGAAATTGTGAAACATAATTTATGTGATGACAAATCATGATTATAAAATATTTAGACAAATTGTATGGATGCAGTTTAGCATTGTGTTGGTTTGGAAAATATTTAATACTTAAATGCTACTTATAGCAAAAGGGCTTTCTAAGACCATGGAGATGGATGGCAGAGTGAAAAGTGAAATAGGCAAAAGACAAAAAAATTATTGCAAAATTAGAGTAAAATAAGTCAAGATATTCTGTGATCTATTATATGTACTCGTATACTTTAGAATAATCTTCAATGATAATAAATTCATACCATACACAGCAAAACATGATTATTTTTGCAATGACTGGAGTCTGACAAAGGTAATCGGTACAGATTTATACATATGTAGGGCAGTAGTTTACATCCAATCCATGAAATTTAGCATGGTAGAGTTTATTGATTTATGGACCAACATTGCTGAATTTAAAGAAAATCGGTTCAAATTTAGATATAGCTCCCATATATATGTTTCATCCGATTTGGCCCTAAGCCCTATATGTAGAGGCTGCAGTTTACATGCAATCATTTTGAAATTTGGCATTGCCGAATTTGAAGATAATCGGTTCAGATTTAGTTATAGTCCTCATATATATGTTTCGTCCGATTTGGCCCTTAGCCCCATAGAAGCTGTAGTTTACATCCAATCATTTAGAAATTTAGCATGGTGGAGTTTATTGATCGATCCATGGACCACAGGAGACTTAAAGAATACAATAAAATCATTAGCTGGCAAAACG
The DNA here is from genome assembly GCA_963930755.1 of Eudasyphora cyanicolor. Classification (NCBI taxonomy): domain Eukaryota; kingdom Metazoa; phylum Arthropoda; class Insecta; order Diptera; family Muscidae; genus Eudasyphora; species Eudasyphora cyanicolor. Next base: position 25,984,946 of record OZ005738.1, read on the forward strand.
TAACTCCTGGAGGCTTTTCTTTGAGCAGGTAGAAAGAGCAGATCAGGTCTTAAGCAAAAAAAAATCCTCTGAAAAAACCCATATACAAACCAAAACTCTGGTGGATGCTACGGGTAAGGGATGAAAACTATAGAGAATAGTTTAGTTACCTCTTGGTCAAAACTTATTTTACGACTGGTAATGCTGGGCCAACATAGGAACAGGTACATAACAAACATGTGATGCCCCAGGTACCTATTACGGTTATAACAGATGTTATGGGCTGCGGGACCGGATAGAATATTTCCAGCGCTTCTTCACAATGAGGTGGATCTGGTATCAACCCATCTGGCTGGAGTTTCCACTGCATGCCTAACTCATGCTTTAACCCCAACAAACCCAAGCCTGGCAAGGCGAGTTATACGATCCCAAAGGCTGGAAAGACTGGATCAAAAATATGCTAAGAAGAATAGATGAATTACACTATGCAACAAAAAAATTTTTTTTGTGTCCCAGACCTTAAAACAATTTTTTTGTATAGGTTGTGGCATACTGTTATATAAAATCAAAACCAACAATTATTTTATGGATACATTTTTTTTTAAAAAAATTTTATTCAAAATACTATTATCGCCGAAGGTACCCTTAGTATTTGCACTATAATTTTTGGAGTATATGCCCGATAAGGTCGAATTATATGTTGAAGCTATTAATGTGGGCTACCAATGTTGAAAATAACTCTTTCACTTAGAAACAGTGGTTTAGTGACAATCATTAAACAAATTGAAAAAAGTAGATTTTTTTTTTAAAAAAATCCTTATAATGCATATTTTTCGAGGGTCTATGTGATTATTGCGGTATAGAAATTAATTAACAATCCTTTCTAATTGAAATGTAGGTATAGATAAAAATTCATTTGTCCAGTTTCACATTGCGACAAGTTTTCATCTCTATAGTATGCTCAAGTCAGAATCCGCTACTACTGATAATCCGCTACTAAAAATAATGAAAATCAAAATATCGTGAAATAGCGGAATTTCGGTCTTATACCAAAACAATTACAAGTCCGCCATTTGTTGTCAGATTTTGTTAAGTAAGTGCTTATTTTCTTTGGAAAATTGCCAGCTATACGTAAAAAAACCAAAATCGCTGTTAGCATCGCGTTTTATATTTTATATGAATTTTTATATGAATTTTTCTGCCACATTATTACTAAAAAAACGCTGTTTTTTAACCTTTTTAAGCCGCCAACATCAAAACTACTCACCCGATTTGAAAATTTTCTGAGAATGAGTTGTAGACGGCTCAATTTGCTTTAATTTGAGTAGTAGTAGGATCAAATACGTCAAAGAAGACGAAAGATATGCTCAAAATTGTAAGTGTACCTCCAAAAATTTAAAAAAAAAGTTCAAAAAATTGTATCTCGAAAACCAATCGACAGAAAAATTTTTAAAATTCATTTTCGTGTTCAGTAGGTCAAAATCAATGAGAAAAACTATGCTAGAACCAAATAACAAAACGACTGTTGGTTAGTGTAATATATGTATATAATCGGTTTGCCATTTGAGCCATTCATATGATGCTAAAACCTAAGTTTTGCCGATCTTCACTATTAGTCAAGTTTTATAAAAATCATAATCAATTTTTTTGTAAAGAAATATTTTTAAAAATTTAACATAAATATTATAAATATCGCAGATATTATAATATTATATCATAAATGAAATCGAAACAGTTGAGCATTATTTATGCATTTTTATTAAAAAAGAAAAAACCGAAAACAACCGGTTCACCGGTTTTTTATTTTCGGTTAAACCGAAAACTGGTTTTAGAGTTAACTTAATTTTCGAAGAAACCGAAAACCGTATTTTCAAAATAACCGGTTTTTTGATAACCCTAGTAACGACGCTCGCTGGACTTCATTTCTTGGTGAAACCTTTCGCCATGTTCATCGCTTACGTCGTCAAGATTCTCGGGGAAAAAGTTTAAATGAGAATGCAAAAAATGAATTTTTGGGGAGATATTTACACCTGTTAGAATACATAAAGCGAAAAATAAGTTAGAAGAATACAGACATATGTGTTATATACATAAATATAGAAAATTCTATTTCTTACCAATTTTTTCATAATTTTATAACAAATCATTAATCATTGTTTCATATTGCGGGCTTTTATTGGATCCAAAGAAATTTGAAACCACAAGCTTAAATTTCATCCGACGTCATATATGATTCGAAATTTACATCTTTCATCAGTTTCCTTATTTTAAGCCCATCAAAAACGCCTTCTTCGATTTTTTGAAAAGAAAGACTAATAAAACTTTTTAAATGTGAATGTGAATTGCCATCTTTCCTTAAGGCTTCTAAAAAAATTTTAAAGAGCTCCAGCTTAATATGTAGTGGTGGCAAAATAATATTTTCTTTTTGGACGAGAGTTGTGTATTTTATGTTGTTTTCACCCAATGTTATGTGTTTTCTTGTTGGCCATTACTTTCTTCTGCAATGATCTTCGCGAGCACGGCTATCCCAGAGGCATTACATACTAACTACTTTTAAATCGCAACAAATTTTGCAGTTATGTTCATATTTTACGTATTTTCTCAATTTAGCCATTGTTTCGTATGATTCCTTAGTGTTGATAGCATGAGCAATAGGAATCGACGAGTACTGCTTTCAAACTTTCCTTACTATGTATGTATGTTTGATTAAGTTCCTCGAACAATCCGGGAATGACCTTGCAAAAGCATATGTTATCCACAGTTGTATAAAATTGTTTTTAAGGTATATCACGGACTCTATATGATAAGTTAACATCTGGGGCCAAAATATTGTACGGTTTCATCCCAGATGCAAGTAGTCAGTTCCAAATCTCTCATTAGATCAATGAGTTGAAACTGAGTTAAAAGCGATGACTTCTGACTAAAACTTGAATCGCTCAGAGTTGAGTACTCAGTTGAACTTGATGATGTTTCCGTAATTAGGCTGTTAGATATACTTGCACTCTCCCTACTCCAATCTATTAACTTAGACAAAAATAGCAGTCCGCATCGTGTCTCCAAATCATTGGCATGGTTGTCTCCAAATCATTTGCATTCCAAATTGCTCGTGAAGTCTAAAATTAAAACGTTTTATCCACAAAACATTGTAATACATTAATTTTAAAGTTCTTACCGCATTCTTCCTAGTCCATCGAGTAAGATTTACATGGCACGAATTACACAAAATACTAGGTGTCCACGGTTCGTTCATATTTTTAACTCGTATACCAAAATATTACACATATATTTATTCTATTGTTTTACTAAACGCAAGTCGATTTTTTTCAATTACATATTTTCCGCAGATGTAGCTGAAATTGTCGGTATCATTTACACATTGAAAAGTTCTTTGCCTTTTACTCATACTTCGAAATATAACATTGTAATATTTTTCAGAAAATCGACTTATCTCTTTAAGGCGCTGAATTACACTGATTTATTAATAAGAAATTTTATTCATAAATTCCGGGTTTAAGGTTCATAAGTTGCAGTACCTGTAGCTGACATGTAGTTTGCTTCGAACGTAGATACCCAATATTTTCAAGACTGCCGCGTACTACTTTGTATTGCGTACATATAATTTTACTACCTGTATATACGACTGGGATGTCCATGCCCCTAAAAGGCGTAACTGAATGGAAACCTCATAAATAAAAAACCTCAAATTGTGTTGTATGACACTCTACCTGAGCGTATCTCATCCAATATAGCTCTCACATTGCATATCATGTTTTATGGAGGGTTACGAACGGCCATAAAAACTTGTTCTCTCTATAATTTTATAATGTCCGACATCAATCCTCATAAAATAAAATGCAAGTGCAATGTCTCACATATGGCGAATTCAATATAAGCAAAAAACATCATTTAAAAACGAAAAAATATGAAACAAGATTTTTTTGAATTTCCCTAACATTTACAAAATGGCTCATAACGTTCACATCTATCCATAGATTTTTTTTTCAAATAGACAGTGATTTCTTCGTTAGCATGCTGGCTTTTTAAAAATGTGATAAAATGTTTTTTTCGACTTTTTTCTCTATTTTTTATGTTTTCTTTTGTACCAGGAAAAAGTGTTTTTAAAAAAAAAAATATTTTTTTCTCATATTTTTGACGACTGTTACTAAACCAAAGATTCTACGTGAAAGTCATAATTGCAGCATATGTAGTCCTCATAATTCCCTTTAATCAATCAGGCTTATACTTGAAAAACTATGGTCCAAATACTAAATGTACTTTCCATGAAAGCTGGAATTTAAAAAAAAATTTAAAAAAAAAATTGCCATACAATTTCTTTTTAAATATTTTTTTCATGTTTGTGACACCAATTTGCACCAGAAACTGTTATCCACATCCCTTGGACAGAATTTTTGTTGCATAGTGTTATTTGTGGGTCATATGACGTTAAAATTAGAGACAAGTTAAAACGTTGTATACCTCAGGGGGGCTTTTTTCGCCTCTCCTATGGTTTACGACAATACACAGTCTCCTTAAAGCCCTCGCCAAAGAAGGACTTAAAGCAGTCTGTTCTGCACACGACGTTATAATACTTCTAAGGGGAAAACATCCAAACCAACTATGCATAAGAGCTAAGGTTGGACTTAACATAGCATACAACTGGACACAACCAATGGGATTACATGTTAACATAGACTAAACAGAAATATGTCTATTTACAAGGCAAAGGAAGATCCATCCTTTTACGGTGCCTCGATTCCTGCACGGGGCAAAATCGCCTTTTTTGATATGTTTGAATCGAAAGAAAATATATTTGGAACACAAATTTTTAAATGTTATATATTTCTGAGCAAATAAATTTTATTTCAAAATCAAAAAAATATATTTGGAACTCGTATATTAATATGTTACAACATATAATATTTGAAAACTAAATTTCTCAAATAAAATATTTATTTGAACACAAATAAAATTTTTGTTTAAGAATTTCTCCAAAAATATTTTATTTAAAAGAGATTTTCGAAACTTTTGTTGAATTTTTCGAATTTCAGTTTTAATTTTTTTTTTGGTTTCTTTGTTTTAAACCTCCCAGTTATGATACCAAATGCAGCATTAGCTTATGTTTTAAAACAATCATTTAAAATTTCTGAGTATTTCATATATGATTTCAATTATTATTATTTATTATATTTACGACATGAAAAATTTATTAAAAAACTAACTTTGAATTACTGAAAAATTAAACACAATTTATGTATTTTCTGAATACTTAAATGCAAACAAATATTTGTTTCGGAAAAAATAGTCCAAAATATACACATATTGGGATGTAAACAAAGATTTGTTTAGAACAACATCTTCCCAAATATATAATTTTTGTGTGTTCCAAATATTATATGTTTAGAATGTACCCTAAAGATATATATGTTTCAAGCCGAACATATTTGAGACAATATACTACAGAAGCGATTTTTTTTCAGCGTGTGGATAAGAATATTGCTTTATCTCAAAAGGTAAAATACTTGAGAGTAATCTTGGATCAGAAACTGACTGAAAATATCATACTGATCGTTGTGCAGAGGAGGTATGCCTCATCGCAAGACATCTACAAGTAATGGGCAAATGGATAAATCGAGACCACCAATCGTATTATCAGAAGGTATTACACTCACTGGTCGGTCATATTCAAATAAAAAAAAATCTCCGACCGCATTCCTGAAGTGCGGCTTTCAGCTACCTGTGATTCGTTTGTGCCAGACAGACGCTCCTGGGAAAATGGAACACTAGCTCATGTGCCAGTGGGAACCAGCAGCTACACGAATGGGTGCAAGCTATGAGGAAGGACGGGTCTGGGACTTTTTATTGATGAACCAGAAGTCGAACTTTACTTCCGCCTCCCAGACCATAACGCAGTATTTCAAGCAGAAGTTCGAGCAATCACGAAGTGTGTGAACTGGCTCAGTAATACCACAAAAGCCTAAATATGCCAACATCTTCACAGATAGCCAAATGACAATTAAAGCAATAACATCGAAAACGGTTAAATCGAGAACTGTGTTAGACTGTAAAAGAACGATAAATGATTACTCAGCCCATGATGGTCAACTACGTATTTTCTGGGTACCAGGACACAACAGAGTGATTGGAAATGAACGAGCAATCCGCTTGGCTTCAAAGGGCAGAGAACTTCGAGTCATAAACATAGAAAATTGGAAAACTTTCGTAGCCACGAAGGTTTTGTTGAAGCAATGGGCAGTGATGGCTTTCTGGTCACTGTCCGGCTTTCACACATATAAGATCCCGATATTTTGGGTCCGGCATATTGCCATACTTGCCTCATCTCTGAGGATATGACTGGAAGATACTTTGAACATTTGTGTCTAGAAACGATTTTCTGTAACTCGTGAGGTATAAAAGATCATAAATAAGGAGCGCACAACAGACCTATTCACTGTCTTAAGTGTATGTCCATGGACATGAGGCGGTTATACGTTTCCTCTCTTCAACCTCTCCTAACCTACATATACATAGATCCCATATACGAGGTATGTTCAAAAAATATCGTGAATTTTTATTTCCACGGGCTACGTGTATTTGATTTTTGATATTTTTGTAGTATGTTAGTACTCATGTCCCTTACTTGTATATATATTTTTTTGAATATACCTCGTACATGTTTTGTCCCATGTGGTCCGAACGCCGGTATGGTATTTGTTATCTTTAATCATAGTTTTAATCACTCTAAATATATACAGTTCTCGTCAGGTTTGCCTCACTTATTTACCCTCTCAAAGGGCAGAGAACTTCGAGTCATAAACATAGATAATTGGAAACATTTCGTAGTCACGAAGGTTTTGTTGAAGCAGTGGGCAGTAATGGCTTTCTGATCACTGTCCGGCTTTCACACATACAAGATCCCGATATTTTGGGTCCGGCATATTGCCATACTTGCCTCATCTCTGAGGATATGACTGGAAGATACTGTGAACATTTGTGTCTAGTAACGATTTTCTGTAACTCATGAGGTATAAAAGATCATAAATAAGGAGCGCACAACAGACCTAATCACTGTCTTAAGTGTATGTCCATGGACATGAGGCGGGTATACGTTTCCTCTCTTCAACCTATCCTAACCTATATATGGATCCCATATACGAGGTATATTCAAAAAATATCGCGATTTTTTTATTTCCGCGGGCTACGTGTATTTGATTTTTGATATTTTTGTAGCGTTATGTTAGTACTCATGTCCCTTACTTATATATATTTTTTTTGAATATACCTCGTACATGGTCCGAACGCCGGTATGGTATTTGTTATTTTTAATCAAAGTTTTAAGCATTCTAAATATATACAGTTCTCGTCAGGTTTGCCTCACTTAGTTACCTTCGGAATACTTTTCACCCAATTCTGATAATGGATTTATTAACATTTTCTTTCTTGCTATTTATTATACTTATATTAGTTCCTCTTTAGAAAACAAATCTCTTTAGAATAAAGTCACTTTCAGGTGCCCTTTGTAGTCTTTCTTCAGCTTAGTGTCGCCTATAAAAATCTCATTATGTGGCGGCTGCTGACAGTTTTAGTTTAACCTGCCCTTAAGTTACCTGAGAGCCCTTTAAGGTTTAAATCTCTCTCTCTCTCTCTCTCTCGACAAATTGTTAATGCCATAAAGAGCTTTTGCTTTTGAAGACTTTTACTAAATAATAAAGTGTTAAAATCCACCAGAAGACAATGAAGAATGAGTGTAACCCCATCACATGGTCATTAAAAATCATTTCATAAAGTATTTCAACCTTAAAATCCTATTCACATTTTTCCAACAACCCGTTTGTGTTCGAGTCCCTTCCCCTTCTATGGTTAATGACTCGGATGATGATGTTCTTGTCGTTGTTGATGATGTTGGTCCTGCTAATGATGTTTGTGTAGTTCCTGATGATGCTGAAGCTGTTGTTGTTTTTGTTGAGGTTGGCAATAATATAGAGTTACCCTCAATGCACAATATTCGCCGTATGATGAAAGCATAGACGAAAAAAACAAATTGCTCATCATTTATGCTAAGCATAATCATCATACTACACTATTCCGGCTGTTTTTGTTTTGTTTCTTCTGAATGTGTTTTAGCCCATTTTAGGAGGATTTCAGCGATGGACAAAATTAGGCCTTGGACTAGGAGGCCTTATCAACAACTTCCTTAAATCTTGCCCATAAACATTTTTACTAAGTAAAAGTAAAAATGTTGTCAGGGAAAAAAACAAAATATCTTCAACTGGAGTCCTGTATAAGGCCTTACTTTTCTTATCCAAAAGAAGTGAACATATAATGATTTGTGTTGAAATTTCATTCATCTTCACTTCCTTTCGTGGACGTAGATTCTGGTCAAACATTGTGAAGTTCCTCTATTCTTTTCCCCTATAAGATCAACAACTAGCTTAATATTTTCAACAAAGTTCTTCCATAGGCCTTATTTTGTATTCAAAGATAAGTAAAAGTGTAATGACTGCTATAGCTATTAAACTAAAGAACTTAGGTCCCCTATACTAATTCAGTCTTTGGAAAACCCTTTTTCATCCCTCAATAACACCAGATTTTTGGAAGGCCTTCTTTACCCCGTCCTTTCCAACTCTGCATGTTTTAATACACATGTGTCTATGCGTGTCTGCTCCCATATATCCAAGTTCGAGAGGGTCAATTGTTGTGTTTATCCTCTGTAGAACCCTTACAAACACACCAATATTTTGCCCGACACATCTAGACACACACACATCCACTTTTCTGAAAATAAACAATCCTAACTAAAACACATCCTTACATGCATCGCATTCATACGCAGCACTGATTGTCCTTACACTCAAATCTATGAGGATATTTGCCATATTGGGTCCAGTGGACAGACATCTACGTATTCATGTTTGTATATATGGAACAAGGGATTTTCGTTGCTACTACCGCTGCCATCAGCATCAGCATCACCACCACTGTTGTTCTTACAATTTTATTGCAATGGTTCAATTTCAATCTGATTATGAAGAATTTATTTTGCTCGGACCGTTGATGTTAAGCCTGTGCATGGAACTAATCCTGTTTAAGGTCATAAGCCTCTGTTAACTGTTTGTGTTTCCGTTTTTTTTTCCTACAGCTTCAACAGTGTTGCTTTTCGCAGGCGGGAAGGTATTTGTAGTTAGTCATGGTGTTTGGAAAGCTCAGAAATATTTGTTGAATTTTAGTCGAATATATTCGGATATACAATTTTGACTAAAGGAAGATGTAGATCTGAAGACCGAGGCAGATCAACTTATGGTGTATATCCGAATGAAGGGCATGGGATAAGTCGGAATCCTCAAGGGATATCGCCTAAAATGTCTTCGCTACTAGAGAGAAAGTGTCTACGCTACCTATGCCTGACTACTGCAGGGTGGAATAAAAAATCAGTAAAGTCGTTGTGGCAAAATACAATTGTCTAATGGGTTCCTAGGTTAGGTTAGGGTATCAGCCGGAGTTACCAGCTCAAATAGACCAATAGAGGATCTCAGTGATATCAAGGGCCCAGTTGCCCTTCATGGGAAGCTACCTGTTTGATTCCCAAAGTTATCAATTATACGAACATCGATGCCGGCAAGATGCAGACATAGTTTACTCAATGCAAGACAGTAACAAAGCTGATACTCAATGCTCTCCACTTCCTCCTCATCTCCACAGCTTCTGCAGAAGCCATGGGACTCAATACCCAACCTCCTGGCATGTTCACCGATCAGGCAATGTCCCGTCAGAACTGACAATAACGTAGACAGAAGGTCCGATTTGTATGGCATATATTTCTGCTTAGAAGAAAACTAATTTGGTAGTTTTTCCGATATGTTGAGTTCTAAGGTTCTAGAGTGAACTACCGACCCTGTTCCGGTATCTATCTTGGAACCGCCAGTGAAGATTGAAATCTCAATCTCTGTAATGACAGAGTTTGTTGCCCTCTCCTCTCTGCTGGGTATATGTATGTACCTTGATTGTTCTCGTATGGTTTATCCGCGGGATTAAATAATCGGAGGCCTGCTCGAGAAAGCCGTTTTGGTCTGGCTTCTTCAGTATGGAACTATGTCCGTGAGGGCAGTTTTTCAGTATACCACTTTCCCCTAGCCTTACTGCCGATTGTGCCGCGCTGCTTCTGATTTGGGTGTCTAGTATTAAACCACTACTCGAGTAGAGTATCTACAGGGTGGCTGATATGTAATGCAACAAAGTAAAGCGCTATATTTTTTTAATTTTTTTTTTAATTTTATTGTTCAAAAGCAAAAAATGTCGGAAATAACATAACATTTTAGAAACAGTTTAGATTTGTTCGAATTGACCACCTTTGGCACGAATTATGGCCCTCAAACAGCCGACAAAGCCATCCCACGCTGCACGAAAGTGGCTCTGCGGTATTTTGGCCCATTCCCGGCGAAACGCCGTCTTGAGATGATCGATACTTTGAAATTTTTTAGTGCGAACCTTACTCTCTAAAATGCCCCAGGCGCAAAAGTTCAACGGATTGAGATCCGGAGATCTTGGTGGCCATTGTGCGGTAGAAATGAAGCGAGGAGCCTCCTTTTTAAGCCATTCTTGGTTAATTAATGAGTGCGATGGTGCTGAGTCCTGTTGGAATGTCCATGGTCTGCGGATGAAATGTTTGTCTGCCCAGGGCTTCAATACTGTCTTTAGGACATTTTCCCGATAATATTCGGCATTTATTTTGACCCCATGGTCGATGAATACGAGAGGGGAGCGACCATCGGCCGTTACGGCGGCCCACACCATTACCATCGGCGGCGCTTGAGTTCTGGTGGCCAACCGAAGGTGTACATTTTCAGCTGACCTCTTTGGCAAGTAAACCCGATCATTTTGTTTGTTCACAAACCGCTCAATTTGGAATGGCTTCTCATCGGAGAAAACCAAATTCGGTAACTGGCCACTTTCGTGCAAGCGAAGCAACTCCTTGGCTCTTTCCAGTGTAACTTTTTTTGTGCATCGGTGAGCTCTTGCACTTTTTGGAACTTCAATGGCTTTAGTCCAAGCTCATTTTTTAATATGTGTTGTATCCGTTCTCGCGATATGTTCAGCTCACGAGCAATTTTTCTACCACTGCGGCGTGGATTTCGATCAAATCTGGTACGAGAAACAAAAGATTTATTCACATTTAAATGCTGCAGTGCTCTAACGATAGCCACTTGTTTTTCCACCCAAATATAAAGCAATCACACTATCACGCTTGAATTCCATCACGAATAACTTTTTTTCTAAATGCAATAGATCAAAATGCTTTTGTAAGCCTGTAAACAATAAAATGAACTGTCACTGAAATAAATCTGTCAGCTATCAGACTAGCGGTTTAGAAATGATAGCAACCTGAAGTTGGTTGCAATACATATCAGCCACCCTGTAGTGTAGCTCGTAACATAGTGAAACTAGTCCATCGTTGACAACGACACTTTTGACTTATCGGTAACTATGACGGCATCGGTCGAACGTTTATTATTACAGCTTCGATTTATCATTTACCTCCACGACGCTGGTCAATCACTACTGCGTCTGCTTCTATATTTTATTTACCATGCTGGTTTCCTTATTTATTTATAACGCCTGTTGGTCGTATAGGTCCGTAGATTCTGCCGATCGTTACCACACCAACTACAGTAGATCGTATAGTGAATCTGTTTTCAACCAACCGTTAGCACTAAAACTGCAGTTGATAGTATTGCTCCTCTGATTCATTACTAAACTGACAGCTTCTGCCAATAGTAACATTGATAAATACAGTATAGGAAAGCTGCAGGATCCATTGTCAACCGCGACATCTTTGGTCAATCCCAATACCGTTTGTTCACCAATGAACTTTAAAACGATCATTGCAGTTGATCGTATAGCTCCGCAGATTTGGGAGAACGTTATGACTCTGGCAGCTTCTGTTGATAATTAAAATGACGAATATAAGGGCGCTCCCAAAATTAGCCTACAAAACAAATAGATGGCGGTAGTAGTTTGAAAAAAAGTACTTTCGTGAAAAGTGGCAACCTTCTAAAACATATGTTTTAAGATTCAAGGCGCCACATAGTTTAGTTTTTTGTAGCACTCAAAAGTAAACGATCTCAGTGAATTTGTAAACATGTAAGCAATTGGTCACCGATATGTAATACAATACCTCCATTTGAAAGGTCTCAGTGCAACCAATATTAAAACCGAGATAGATCTATTTTGGGGGAATCTGCTCCTTCGTTCACAACTTTAAAATATTGAGTAGCAGAGTTTAAACGGAGCCGTTCGAGCTGACAAGACAAACACCGCAGTTGTCGACCAATTGAGGTGTCCACGCCAGAAATGGCTGCTAATAAATCCACAAAATGGTATAGGATGATCGTCGGAGAAAGGTTCGTGAGCTAGCTGAAGTCATAGTCATTTCTAAAAGAGCTATACATTGTATATTGGCAGAAAATTTTATGATGAGAAAGCTGTGCGCACGATGGGTGCCACGTTTACTCACAATCAAGACAATGCCCCAGCTCACGCATCCACTATTGCGATGGCAAATATCAATGAATTAATGTTCAAATTGCTGCAGCACGGTCCTTGTTCGCCAGAATTATCTCCCTTGGATTATTTTTTGTTTCCAAACTTAAAAAAATGTCTCGGCGGAAAAAGATTTTCCAGCATTGAAGAGGTGAACGTTGCGGCTGATGGCTATTTTCACGAGCTAGAGAGTTCTTACTATAAACAGGGTACCGAAGCTATTGTAAATCGCTGGAAAAGGTGTATCGAGCTAAAAGGATGATTTTGTTCAGAAATTAAGAAAAATGTTCCCATATTTGCTGTGTTTTCTTTGTTATGTAGGATAATTTTGGAGGCGCCCTCGTACATAGAGTATAGCAAAGTCGCTGCACCGATTGGCAACCGCGACATCTTTCGACACTCCCAATCCCACATCTTTACCACAACGACCCGGCTGATTATTTATTAGGAAAACTGTGGTCATTGTTCATGTATCGATACCAATTCTATAGACATTATCGCGGACAATCATGACAACCCCGTCTGATTATTTATTAGGAAGACTTTGGTCTTTGCTCATGTATTGATACCAATTCTGTAGTCATTATCGCGGCTACTGTAACATTCTGTCGTCTAATGCTACGGCATTCATCGATTAATTACCGATAAGACATTGGTGGATTGATCCAGTGTCGAACTCACTCGGTCTTGTGCTACGTTGACTCAGGTCTATCGTTAATGCATCTCACTAACTCGATCGGTTCTACAATAGCATATATACTATGTCCGATATGAAGTATCTGCAGTACCTTCCTGTACACGCAAAGAAAAAATTCGTTTCTGCGAAACGAAATATTAGACAACTACAATTTTCGTTTGCCGGAACTGAAATTTCGTTTGTGACAGAAACATATTCTGACCAAAAGAAATTTCAGTCGTTGTAAACGAGAATTGTAGTTGTCTAATATTTCGTTTCGCAGAAACGAATTTTTTCTTTGCGTGTATGTAGTCTGGTCTGGTTTTAAAACTAAATAAAAAATGTTTTTTTTCTGCAATACCCGAATCTTAGCAATTCCAAACCAATCCGAAGTTGACTTCAGCAAGAACAGTGATAGATATTTGAGAATATCTCCACCAAAACCAGTAATTATTGCCCCCAAATAAGCATGTATATGCAGGATACAAATATGAACAAAAAATCAGAACATAGTCCTCATAGATCAGCGCTTATTTGGCAGGTTAATTATTTTTTGTTGTTGCGCTGTTGTTTTGCATTGAACATTTCTGTCGAACTCACTCGACCTTACCGAACCAAGACGAAACTGACTTCAGCAAGAATAGTGATCGATATTTGAGAATATCGCCACCAAAACCATGAATTTATTGCCCCTAAATAAGCGTGAATACACAGAATCCAAAGATTACCAAAAAAATCGTATTATATCCCTCAAAGATCAGTGCTTAATTGGCAGGTTCATGTTTTTGTTTGAGCCGCTACTGTTTACGGTCGACGAAAATTATTCTGTCAAACTCACTCGACCTTACGCTACGATAGCTCTGGTCTATCGTTAAAGCATCCGTCTTGCTCAATCAATTCTATCAAACCAGAATATTCCCTCTAGACCGGACCTGAATTTGACATTGCCACATTTGCGGAACCTGGCCTGGTACCATAACGAAATCAAGAACTCATTGGTTTGAGAAATTATTCCTGATACTGTAATTCAGGAATCTTAACGAAACCAAACCACATCGAAACTAATTCTACTAATTAATGCTTTTAATATTCGAGCATATCCCTACCTAAAACAAGAATTTATTGCAGCTTAGAGGGTAAGAGAATTATAGTATCTTTAGCTAATCACAAATTCGTTATATCTCCCTCAAAGTTCTGCGCTTATTCGGCAGGATGATATTTTTGGATCATTGAAGTTTACACATATTCTTTGCCGCTACGACTTTAATGGTAACATTCTCCGATAGTTCTCCTGTTGAACTAGCATGTTATGATGACTATAGTCTTTTTTAAACTGCAGCATCTGTATCAGTAGTACTTACCTGCCACATATCTAATATGTTACTGTAACGAAATGCGCAGAACTTTAGTTTAAAAACCGAACGCTTGCTATGACGACTTCCAATGAAACTTCAATATCTTCCCTAGAAACGTACCTGCAGTGGCAATACTCCAAACCAGCAGAACCTACCAGTCGTTAGTCTGTAGAATAACGAAATGATCAAAACTTTATTCGCTACTTGAATCCGCAATATGGGGAATCTTGAAGAAAGCACGCTGAAACTGACTTGAGCAAGGTCTATTTTCAAAATCCGAGCATATCCCTGCAAAAAAAGCGCTGTTTACAATACTTAATTCTGTAGATGTTCTTGCCGTTCTCTATCTGTTAATTATATATTTTAAATTATCTACAAATTGACTATATACAGGTTCCAGTCATCTTCAGTATAATCGATATGATCTATTGATACTTTTGCAGGACCTGATCTATAAAGTCCAGCGTTCGCTTATACTCCAATTTAGAAGAAGACTTTTACCTAATATTCATCTAAAGGTTTTCCAAATTGTGGCAAGTTGTTCAGTCACTAATTCATCTTCTGGATAGCCAATATGATTTATTGATTCCTTTGCAGGTTCTGGTCTAGGAAGTTAAGTGTCCGCTTATATTCAAATCTAGTAGAAGAATTCTATCTAAGAGACATCTACAGTCATTACTAGTTCATCTTCAGTATAGCCCAGTGCTTCTCGTCTAGTTCTGCATCACGGCCCATTTCTCGCCCAGTGGGCAGCGGACCTCCATTTGAGAAGCTCTGGTATAGCCAATACGATCTATTGATTCCTCCACAGGCCCTGGTCTAGAAAGTTCAGTGTCCCCCTTGTAAGAATATACAACTTTGAGGAATTAGGGTACCCAACAGTCAACTACAGCCTTTACAAACCAACTAACTGTGCTACTGTGCATATTTTTCCTCATACACTGCCCCAGCGATTGGTTGGTTGGTTCTGCAGCTCTCTTTTTTGCTCCATACGGGTTTGGCTAAGGTCCACTGCAAGTTTTTGTGCGCTTCGCACTGTGGGACTCCCAGACGGGATTTTGTGCGTTTTTGCGGGGACAGGGACCTTTTCACTCATCTTGTCTAATTTTGCTTTATGCCCAGTTTACACATAATTTCAGTTGTGCCTTTATATTGGAACTCATACATCTGTACCCATTCACACATCTCACATCCGTATCCTTAGATATAAATATATATGTACGTACTTGTCCTGTCGTTTGGTCCTTCGGCCAGTTTCATTTGGGTTGAGGGGGGAAGTGTGGTTGTTGGATGAGTGGCAGTGTACATATAGTTGTGGGTTGGGGTTGTTAAAACCTCAAGGGGTTATTTGTTATGCCCAAATAAATATGCAATAAATTTAATATCAAAGTATTTAATCAGATATAATTTTATTATAGGCCCTCTCTCTGCTGATTTTATATATTGCTCTAAGTATGTATGTTCGAGCTTAAGCATGTATTGTACATGTATAAGTAAGTCCCCAATCCATCTATATGATGTGTATGTTTATGTATGCGTGTGTATGTGTAAAAGTCCTTTCTATGCTTTGGAGTGATTTATTAAGTCGATTTTACGCATTGTGCTGTGCATATTGAGAGATTAATGATAACACAAATTAAAAGAAGATTTAAGAAATTCCATTCTTGCAAAATTTGCAGGAAGTTTTTACAAAATAAATAAAATAATATGAAAAGTACGAAGAAAGTTGAAAGAAAAAAAAAAAACAAAATCAAAAACATGCAAAATATTTGGATCCCTTTTCAACTTTCATAAATTTTGTCTTATATTTCATGAGGTATATTTCTTCTATATTAGAGTCGACCTCAAAGGTATTCCTCTATACAAGAGTAGCTTCCTCTATACTAGAGACTACATTGAAGGAAATTTCATCCAAAATTAATATTTATAGGAAATTTCGTTAAAATTACTAAAGGGTAGTTAAATTGTAAGGGCCGATGTTGAATGTGAACCACACCTAAACGACAAGTTTTATTCTGCATTTCATTTGACATTTCCCAATTTCAGACTAACTCAATTTGAACCATGGAAAAATACACAATCGAGCAATGCGTTGAAGTTTTTTAAGCCTTAATGCATTTCGTGCACTTCGTGATGTTTTTTTGATCAGCATAATCGACCAAATGTGTCCACAATCGGGAGAATTGTGCGCAAATTTCAGCAAACCGGGTCTGTAGGAGATGTGAAAACACCTTTGCATGCTCGCCCAGTTCGTTGGTGCGGCTTATGGGCTGGAGACGTCATCGGGCCATACTTCTTCGAAATGAGGCCGGTCAGGCAGTTACTGTGAATGGTGTTCGCTATCGTGAGATGATAACGAACTTTTTATGGCCCGAATTGGAAGATATGGATGTAGACAATATGTTGTTTCAACAGTACGGTGCCACTTGCCACACAGCTAACGAAACAATGGCTCTTTTTCGCAACAAATTCAATGGCCATGTTATCTCACGTCGTGGCGATGTCAATTTGCCGTCAAGATCATGTGATTTGAAACCGTTAGAATTCTTTCTTTGGGGTTATTTGAAAGAAAAGGTGTACATCGATATGCCAGCAACAACTCAAGAGCTAAAGAATGAGATAATTTGGCACATTAACAGCATAGAACCTCAATTATGCCTCAGCGTCATCGAAAATTTGGACCATCGGATGGAGGTGTGCCGCCGAGGTCGCTGCGGTCATTTGGCCAATATTTTGTTCCATACATAATTGAACCATACCAATATTATCATAAAAAAAATAAATGACAATAATTTCCTAAATAATTTGTGTTTTATTCAAAATCAACATCGCCCCTTAAAATTTAACCACCCTTTATTTATGTAAAATTTTCTAGAAAATTACTATTTATAGTAACTTTCCTAGAAACTCCTATAACTATTTATAGTAAATTTCCTAGAAAATTATTATTTATAGTAAATTTCCTAGAAAATTACTATTTATAGTAAATTTCCTAGAAAATTACTATTTATAGTAAATTTTGTCGAAAATTACTATTTATAGTAAATTTCGTCGAAAATTACTATTTATAGTAAATTTCGTCGAAAATTACTATTTATAGTAAATTTCGTCGAAAATTACTATTTATAGTAAATTTCGTCGAAAATTACTATTTATAGTAAATTTCGTCGAAAATTACTATTTATAGTAAATTTCGTCGAAAATTACTATTTATAGTAAATTTCGTCGAAAATTACTATTTATAGTAAATTTCGTCGAAAATTACTATTTATAGTAAATTTCGTCGAAAATTACTATTTATAGTAAATTTCGTCGAAAATTACTATTTATAGTAAATTTCGTCGAAAATTACTATTTATAGTAAATTTCGTCGAAAATTACTATTTATAGTAAATTTCGTCGAAAATTACTATTTATAGTAAATTTCGTCGAAAATTACTATTTATAGTAAATTTCGTCGAAAATTACTATTTATAGTAAATTTCGTCGAAAATTACTATTTATAGTAAATTTCGTCGAAAATTACTATTTATAGTAAATTTCGTCGAAAATTACTATTTATAGTAAATTTCGTCGAAAATTACTATTTATAGTAAATTTCGTCGAAAATTACTATTTATAGTAAATTTCGTCGAAAATTACTATTTATAGTAAATTTCGTCGAAAATTACTATTTATAGTAAATTTCGTCGAATGTTCCTATTTATAGTAAATTTCGTCGAATGTTACTATTTATAGTAAATTTCGTCGAATGTTACTATTTATAGTAAATTTCGTCGAATGTTACTATTTATAGTAAATTTCGTCGAATGTTACTATTTATAGTAAATTTCGTCGAATGTTACTATTTATAGTAAATTTCGTCGAATGTTACTATTTATAGTAAATTTCGTCGAATGTTACTATTTATAGTAAATTTCGTCGAATGTTACTATTTATAGTAAATTTCGTCGAATGTTACTATTTATAGTAAATTTCGTCGAATGTTACTATTTATAGTAAATTTCGTCGAATGTTACTATTTATAGTAAATTTCGTCGAATGTTACTATTTATAGTAAATTTCGTCGAATGTTACTATTTATAGTAAATTTCATCGAATGTTACTATTTATAGTAAATTTCGTCGAATGTTACTATTTATAGTAAATTTCGTCGAATGTTACTATTTATAGTAAATTTCGTCGAATGTTACTATTTATAGTAAATTTCGTCGAATGTTACTATTTATAGTAAATTTCGTCGAATGTTACTATTTATAGTAAATTTCGTCGAAAATTACTATTTATAGTAAATTTCCTAGAAAATATTTATTTATAGTAAATTTCCTAGAAAAAATAGTAAATTTCCTAGAAAATTACTATTTATAGTAAATTTCCTAGAAAATTACTATTTATAGTAAATTTCCTAGAAAATTACTATTTATAGTAAATTTCCTAGAAAATTACTATTTATAGTAAATTTCCTAGAAAATTACTATTTATAGTAAATTTCCTAGAAAATTACTATTTAGAGTAAATTTCCTAGAAAATTACTATTTGAAGTAAATTTCCTAGAAAATTACTATTTGAAGTAAATTTCCTAGAAAATTACTATTTATAGTAAATTTCCTAGAAAAATACTATTTATAGTAAATTTCCTAGAAAATTACTATTTATAGTAAATTTCCTAGAAAATTACTATTTATAGTAAATTTCCTAGTAAATTACTATTTATAGTAAATTGCCTAGAAAATTGCCTAGAAAATTATTATTTATAGGAAATTTCGTCGAAAATTATTATTTATAGTAAATTTCGTCGAAAATTACTATTTATAGTAAATAGTAATTTTCTAGGCAATTTACTATAAATTTTACAGACTATGACATTGTGTGTTCCAAAAATTTTACCCTGGCTCCTTGTCATTAATTGTTGACCTTATAACACACTATTACCTCATTTAACACTCGTCGAAATTCCACACAATTGCTAAATTCAATTTTCAAATTCCACCAAAACTTAACCAATGACAAAATGAAAAGTAATTTTCTTTGCGAATGTGGAACGCCTTAAGTTCGCCAACAATTTTATTTCAATTATTTGAATTACCAGTTGACCCCTTTTTTCGTATGTTAAGCATTTAACCCTCCACCCCCGTTTCAGCCACAACATCCCTTTGGCCATTATGGGTTTCGCGGCTTTCACTGTGTCCACCATTTGGCGGAAGGCTATTGTTGTTGTTGGACTTTCTGCAGATGTTTTCTGTGCCCATTTTGTACGTTTGTATTTCCGGCAATTAATCACTTTCAAGTGAAAATTCCTTCAAATAAACTGTAAATTACTTGACAAAAGACGTCACACACACACTAAGACATTTTTCGACTTTTAGTTTGTGGAAGGGGAGGGGGTATCCCCTTCCACGTTTCCTTTTCGTTTTCCCCCAGTCTTGTTACGGTCAATGGTTGTTGGTGAAACACAAAATATGAGTTTGTCCTGCTTTTTTCCCTTTTCCAATTCATGGACTAAGTACGTACTTTTTTGGTGTACGTGTATAAATGTCTGACAGTTGGTAATGTGTACGGGTATATACAAGTGTGTGTGTGTGTATGCATTAAACGGAAACGGATATGTAAATGTTGCTTGAATAATAAATGATGGTGCAGAATATTTTTTAATAGTTTTTTTACACAATGAATGGAATTGAATAAATGAGGGAACGACTGAATGTCTTTGGAACTAAACTGTTACAAACAGCAAAAAGCAAATATATCCCAGCAGGAAATTTTCCACTAATAGTTGTATACCATTAAGAGAGGGGCAGTATAATGAGGTGGAAAAATTAAAAAGCGCGAAAAATATGTGCACATTGGGCTTGATATATATATATATATACATATATTGGACATTTCTTTGCCTAACTTTTCTAAGTTTTACTTTTGTTTCGGAATGTCCACTAAAAATGTTTGGTTAGGTTAGAGGCACATTTGGCCCTCTCTTCTTAGATCATCCATTGGATATACGAGTACATAGAAGTAGATCCACTTAGCGATCCATAACCTTTCAACTAATGAAGGTTCAGAGAACTTCCTGGCTGAGCATCTGCGGTGCTCTGAGGACTACAGCAACATAGTCTCTGCAAGCACTACTTCATCTCCTGTCAACTGTTTAATATTAAGAGAGTTGCCTGGCTATGCATCTGGGGATCTACAGTGACAGAGTGTCGACAAGTCCTACTCCATCTCCTGTCAACTGTTGAATGTTTAGAGAACTGCCTGCCTGAGCAATTGCGGAGCTTTAAAGGCTACAGCGACAAAGTCTCTGTAAGTGGCTAGAGATGTTGCACAGGTAGTGCACTAATAACCGACCGAATGGACCACATACAAACGGTCCACATCTTTGAAACTACTATACCTGCCAGAGTGAAATGGGTTGGTTTCTATACAGATCGTTTTAATCTTGATGATAAGTTTGGCTTCGGATTTCAGCGTAATTAACTAGGTCTTGATATTGTTCACAGAGTACCACAAACTTGTATTGTCTTTCAACCCGAAATAATGGCAATGACGGAAGTCTCCAAGTAGCTGAGTTACAATATAGTGACTAAGCCTTGCATCGTCATTTATTCGGACAGCCAGACAGACATTACATCTTTGAAGGCTGCATCCGCTAATTCACAAATAGCCTTCAAAACAATAGGAAGTCAGCAATACGACCTGAGATAGTCAAAATATCTCATCTGAGAAAGTGTCAATACCTTATCGACGAACTCGCCAGGAGATTGGGAATTTAGTCCAATGATTTCTGCAGATGCTGTTGAGATGAGAAATTAAGTCCAATGACTTCTGCAGAAGCTGTGGAGACGAAGACGAAGTCGAGAACACAGAGCTCATGCTGTGTTAGGAGTACTGATCGGCATTAAGTAAACGGGGTCTGACTATACTGGGGTCGGTCTTTCCAAGAAGTTTGACATATCTGGCAGGTGCCGATATTCGTATTAATGATAACTTTGTGTATCAAATAGATTGATAGACCCCTGTCTGCGGAAAAATCTGCCTACCTTAGTGTAAGTACTGACGGAACGCTCTGTGATCGACGATCACGCCAGGAGGTTGGGAATTGATTCAAATGACTTTTGCAGAAGCTATGGATATGAGGAAGAAAGGAAGAACATGAGCGTCAACTGGCCCCTGTCTATGAAAAAAAAACTATCTACGTTAATGTCAGTACTGACGGAACACTGCCTGATCGACGAACACGATAGGCGGTTGGGAATTGAGAAAAGGAGATGAGGAAGAAGGGGGGAACACAATCACCTGCTGTGTTACTGTTCTGCATTTATCACTTGCTGTGTTACTGTTCTGCATTGATCTTCTGCTGCGTTACTGTTCTGCATTGATGAGGGGTAACTACGACCCTGTCTATGTACTGAAAAAAAAAACTATCAACGTTAGTGTCTGTACTGACAGAACATTGCCTGATCGACGAACCACGCCAAGAGGTTGGGAATTAAGACCAAAGACTTCTGCAGAAGCTGTGAAGATGAAGAAGGAGAGAACACAGAGCACCTGCTGTGCTACTGTTCTGCATTGTGTAAACGACGTCTGAATATACTGGGGTCGGTCTTTTGAGAAGTCTGACATATATGACAGTTACCTACGGTAGTAAGTTTGGCTGGGCCGAAGCTTATATACCCTCAATTCTATAACCGGTGAATTTGATGTGGAACAAATCAATATTATTTTTTGTGAATCCAATGACCTGCAGAAGCTGTACAAATGAGAAAGAAGCGCAGAACACGAGTAGAGTAGAGTAGAGTAGAGTAGAGTAGAGTACAGTACAGTACAGTAGAGTAGAGTAGAGTAGAGTAGAGTAGAGTAGAGTAGAGTAGAGTAGAGTAGAGTAGAGCAGAGCAGAGTAGAGTAGAGTAGAGTAGAGTAGAGTAGAGTAGAGTAGAGTAGAGTAGAGTAGAGTAGAGTAGAGTAGAGTAGAGTAGAGTAGAGTAGAGTAGAGTAGAGTAGAGTAGAGTAGAGTAGAGTAGAGCAGAGTAGAGTAGAGTAGAGTAGAGTAGAGTAGAGTAGAGTAGAGTAGAGTAGAGTAGAGTAGAGTAGAGTAGAGTAGAGTAGAGTAGAGTAGAGTAGAGTAGAGTAGAGTAGAGTAGAGTAGAGTAGAGTAGAGTAGAGTAGAGTAGAGTAGAGTAGAGTAGAGTAGAGTAGAGTAGAGTAGAGTAGAGTAGAGTAGAGTAGAGTAGAGTAGAGTAGAGTAGAGTAGAGTAGAGTAGAGTAGAGTAGAGTAGAGTAGAGTAGAGTAGAGTAGAGTAGAGTAGAGTAGAGTAGAGTAGAGTAGAGTAGAGTAGAGTAGAGTAGAGTAGAGTAGAGTAGAGTAGAGTAGAGTAGAGTAGAGTAGAGTAGAGTAGAGTAGAGTAGAGTAGAGTAGAGTAGAGTAGAGTAGAGTAGAGAGTAGAGTAGAGTAGAGTAGAGTAGAGTAGAGTAGAGTAGAGTAGAGTAGAGTAGAGTAGAGTAGAGTAGAGTAGAGTAGGAGTAGAGTAGAGTAGAGTAGAGTAGAGTAGAGTAGAGTAGAGTAGAGTAGAGTAGAGTAGAGTAGAGTAGAGTAGAGTAGAGTAGAGTAGAGTAGAGTAGAGTAGAGTAGAGTAGAGTAGAGTAGAGTAGAGTAGAGTAGAGTAGAGTAGAGTAGAGTAGAGTAGAGTAGAGTAGAGTAGAGTAGAGTAGAGTAGAGTAGAGTAGAGTAGAGTAGAGTAGAGTAGAGTAGAGTAGAGTAGAGTAGAGTAGAGTAGAGTAGAGTAGAGTAGAGTAGAGTAGAGTAGAGTAGAGTAGAGTAGAGTAGAGTAGAGTAGAGTAGAGTAGAGTAGAGTAGAGTAGAGTAGAGTAGAGTAGAGTAGAGAAAGTGTTTAGCCGCCCACACAAAAAAAATATATTATTTGCAATTTACATACTACCCCCTTAGAGTTTGGCATATACACACTCACATTTCTGTACTTTGTACATATATGCAGGCACACAACGTGCACTCAATTTATTTGAATTCAAATTCAAACAATTTCTTTATGTTAAGAAATTCGTTTTGCTATTTTTCCTTAAAGTCGTCGACGCAAATGGGACGTACGGACAAAATAACATAACGTCGTCGTCTACGAAATGCTTAAGGAATTTGACATTTGAGTAGGCCTCTTTGTAAGACGTCATTACAAGGACATTATTATTAGTTTCGACGGTAATGGCAGCAGCGAAACTGGAAAGCGAGGCGGTACACATAAATGTTGGAGAACAACTGGCAGCTAAAGTAGGGTTAGACGGAAAGCAAGGAAAGAGGAAAAAACTTAACCATATAGTTGAAGGCAAAAAATATACATATTTTATTTTATTTCAATTTTTCCTCAACATGTTAAGAGTGTGAGTGACTCTGGGACTAGGGCTCATTTAACCTCTCTTGGGGGACCTCCTCATTTCACTTCAATCCTTCTGTCACTGTCCTCGTTTTCGTCTGTAGAGTGTTTAACTGATGATTGTATGAATAGCTGAAGCTAACACTGCGACTTCGACTCCATCTATGACTCTTAACTCCAACTGTGGCTATGAGACCAATAGCACTATATACTTCTACCCTATGTCGTTTAGGCTTTGTCATTGCTCCTTTCTCTAGACTATCGCTTGACTGGTGGGGTTCTTTTGAAATCGTTCTAGAATAAATTGTTTTTTCAATTTCAATGCACTGTTTGTTCTAGTCATGTGTCGTGTGGGGACGGCAAGGAGAAGAATCAACGAAATAAAAGAAGAAAAAGACTTTGCCTAAGAAATTGCCTATGAATTCAAATTGGAGAGGAGAATGAGCGAGTTCAACATGGCACAAAAGGGGAGTTTTCGTGATTTAAGTACCCGCCGTTGATTGCTATTACGCGTATGTTAGTGACAGTTTTCATTTCAGAAAGACACTGACTGCTCTGAATTCCTCTCCCCCACTAAGTGGTTTCAAATGATGGCTAAATTAAAAACAAGTCAAAAGGCAGGGATTTGCTTATATATTTTTGTGATTATTTTTTTTATATTAAATGCAACCCCAACCTAGACAGCTTATAATTGTTCTTTTAAAAGTTAATCGTTTCGCGCAATGTCCTACATTTTTTGGGGGGGTAGTCTAGACACGGAACAAAAGCAGTGAAATTTAATATCTGAATTGAGAATATGAATATAAAAATCTATAAATATTTCTTGCTGGCTATCAGCCGGTCCAGCTGATGTACCGCAACGGACTCCAAGTGGGCCGTGGACCACCAATTGAGAAGCTGCTGCTCTAGACGTTAGTTCAAATTTAGCATTTTTGATATACGAGTATATCTATCCAATTGGATTTGGCAGAGCCATATTTTTGCCTATTTACCACATTTACCCCTTGAAACCAGCAAGGAAAGGCTAAAGTTGGGCGATACCGACCATATGATACCCTACACCACTCTTATATGATTGTATAACAATGAAATATCCAATGTATACTTCAACTAAAATTTGTTTACCCAATTTACATTTGCTACGCATCTGTAGCCAAATCGGACGAAACTTTTATATGGGACCTATTGGTAAATCTGAACCATTTTTTTCTAATTCGGCAATGTTGGTCTATGGATTAAAAACTCTAACACGCTAAAACAATTGGATGTAAACTACAGCATCTGTAGGGCTAAAGGGCCAAATCGGACAATTCATATATATTGGAGCTATAACTAAATCTTTACCGATTTTTTTCTAATTATGTAATGTTGGTCCATGGATCGAGAAACTCTACCATGCTAAATTTCAAAACGATTGGATGTCAACTACAGCTTCTATGGGGCTAAAGAGCCAAATCGGTCGAAATATATATGTTAATACTAAAACTAAATCTGAACCGATTTTTTTCTAATTCTGCAATGTTGATCCATGGACCTAGAAACTCTACTATGCTTGTACAGGTGTAAAGGGACAAATAGCACGAAACATATATATGGGAGCTATATCTAAATCTGAACCGATTTTCTTCAAATTCGGCAATATTGGTCCATACTTCAATAATCTTTACCGTCCTAAATATCAAAACAATTGGATGTAAATACAGCTTATATAGGGCTAAAGGGCCAAATCGGACGAAACATATATGTATAAGGGAACTGTTACTAAATCTGAACCGATTTTCTTCAAATGCGAAAATGTTGGTCCATAGATCATTGATTTATACAATTTTCAATGGGGCTGTTTCCATGTGCGAAGACTCCAAACTGCAAAATTTCAGCACGATCGGAGTGAAATTGTGACCTATACTCAACGAACGACATAAGATGGACAGGCACACGGACGGACGGACGGGCAGACATTATTAAATCGACTCAGCTTGTTGTTCCGAGTTGATCGGTATTGTTTAAGGTGGGTTTAGCTGCAGTATTTTTAGGTGTTACAAACATCTGCCATGAAACAAACATATAAAACCCTGTACCACAGTGTGATGTAGGGTATAATAATACCCTGTACCAGAGTGTGGTATAAAATTATGTGGTTCAACCTCTTTTTTTTTAGGGGTATAGCTTTTTTTAGACAGATGTTTACATGCCGTTCCACTAATAGACCAC
This sequence comes from Eudasyphora cyanicolor, assembly GCA_963930755.1. NCBI lineage: Eukaryota > Metazoa > Arthropoda > Insecta > Diptera > Muscidae > Eudasyphora > Eudasyphora cyanicolor. Next base: position 26,011,078 of record OZ005738.1, read on the forward strand.
AAAGCTCTTAAGGGAAATGACATAAGCCTTCGTTGGAGCAACAACAAAAATCAGAAAAAATACATATGAGTTTTTATAAAAATGTCAAAATTTTTTTTTAATTCCGCAAAAAAACCCTCAAATATTTTTGAAAATTTTTTAATAAAAAAGATTGAAGGAAATGCTGTCGAAGGCACTTGGGACACAATTTTCTAAACGCAATACGTAATTAGTTAATTGGGTGGGAAAATGGGCCGTTTGATGAACGATCTCGTTGACATTTTGTGTTCCAACTACAATCCAATAGTACTAAACTTGGTGCAAGTTGTATCTCGATCAGAAGGTCGTTTATCGCAAACATACTTCTTTGTCTCAAACGCTCTACTTTTCGCGTAACGGTTAAAATATTTCTAGTAAATGAACCGTTTATCGTAAACGTAGTTTCTCTTATTGTCAACGAACATTCTTCCATTCTAAAATTTTCGTAATTTACATTTGTGGTAAACGAAAAACGTTTAGGGAAACATATTGTATTTAAACATGATTGAATATCTTAAAGAGAGTTCTGAGAACAAAGAGTGTACCTTGTTCTCTTGGGAATAACGATTTTTTTTCTTAGCTTGTAGGTTTAAAAATTCACTCACTTGACAAGAAATCCCCCATATTTTTCATTGTCATGAAATTCTAAGACGATTTAGCCTTGTCCGTCCGTCCTTCTGTTGTAATCACGCTATAATCTACAACATTTGAGCTAGATGACTGAAATTTCGCAAAGAAACTAATTAAAGCTGCAGGTTTGGGATTTAAAATGGGCAATACGAGTATAAATCCTTTTTTGGGAATAGCTCCCATATGCTCGTATAGCATCTCACCGATTTGACTTCCCCACAAATTTCAATTGATCGACTGAAAACATTATGCCGCAAAATGTTTGTCGTGTGGCTGTGCATAACATTTCCTGGTGTAATATGGTGTTCTAAACACAAAAAAAAAATAATTTATAAAAATGTTATGGTATTAAAAAAAAAATTCTTTCAAATTCCCCATTTTCTTGGAAGGTGCCTTTAGTATTTGGATCATAGTTATTTTTGTATAAACTCGATAAAGCCGAGAAACACGTTAAATTAAAGAACATTATAGAACTACAAATGTTAATAATGACACTTTCACGTGGACAGATGTTTAGCAACTGTCGTTAATACAACTACGGCCCATTCCACATTCTCCAATTATCCCACAGTTCGAGCTACTGTAGGTCAGCTTCCAAATTGTATGACATTTTTATTTTTTAACTGTGATTTAGCTCTAACCGGATGTGGTGAAATAGGGGGTAGAAAAAAAAAACGGATTTTTCTTACAAAAACATTGTTTTTTGTTGGCACGAAAAAAACCATAAAAATAGAGGAAGCGAATCTTAGCGAAGAAAACAATGTTTATTTAAAGAAAATTTATAAATAAATGTAGAAATTATAGCTCTTTTGGTAGAAATAAGAAAATTTAACAATAATCCGGATTTTATACCGCACTACTGTGAACAAGGGTACAGGTTTAGGTTAGGGTGGCAGCCGTTTTTTTTTTGTCAGCTCAAATAGACCAGGTTAGGTCCCTAGTGTTACCACGGGCTAAAATGCCCCTCATCGAAACAAACCTGTTTGATACACAAATTTATTGATAGTACAAATAGCAGTACCGGAAAGATCTGTTAGGCCGACCCCTGTATGTGCAGTCGCAAGTATTTAATGCTCTCCACTTCTTCCTCATCTCATTGTCATTGTCATCTCAAAGTCATTGTTGTCAATACCTCTTCTGACCAGATTTGTCTAGCTACTCTACAGGTGCCGATTTCTGTCCACCTTTCGTTGGTCTGCCTGATTGCCTCTTGCCTAAGCCAAAATTTCCTAGTGGCACACCAATATATGCAAATTCTTCGAGAATTTGTAATGTCGTCCCTTTCCTAGCAAGTTCATCGGCTTTGCAGTTATGAGGTGTATATTAAACTGCTCAGCCATCTTGTTAAAAGATCTGCGGCAGTAAGAGGGCTGTTTGTGAATTTAGCGATGTTGCCTCTAGAGAATTGATTGCAGCCTGGCTGTCCGAGTAAATGCAAACTCCAGTGTCGGTTACTATGTTGCGACTCAGTCACTTGGCGACTTCCCATATTGTCATTATTTCGGCTTGTTAGACACTACAGGTATATGGTAATCTGTGAGCTATATCCAAACTAAGTTCTTCACAGTTTACTGCGAAGCCAGCCTTTTCATCAAGCTTCGAACCATCCGTATAGAAGTGGAGATTGTTTCTATTACCTGATATTCTGCCAACCCATTCATCTCTGGCGGGAATCATAGTGATGTAAAAAAATCAGGACAGACATTTCGGAAGTAGTCTGGAAGGCCAACATCGACATACCTATTACGGGCCAATACTGGCTATGGGTGTCTCCCCAAAAATTTATGATTAACCCAGATAAAGTAAATGATATTACGGTTCAGGGAAAAATAAACCCAGTACCGGCGGAAAGCGTTGATTTACTCGCGAGTCACGTGTCGTCGTTATCAAACAATCGTGAGAAAGTAACTTGTACAGGTTTGGGTGCCTCGGATCCCGTAGTCGAAACAGAAACAGGAGCACATCTAGACTTTGGCAAAATAAACCATGAGGAAGATAAAGAAAACCCAAGGGGGGGGGGGGGGGGGGGCTTTAAGCAACCCCAGCTTTTAAAAGCTACTGGGAACTCAGACTCTGAGTCATCAAGTGATAACAATATTACTATTGTTGAAAATCAGAAAAGACTGTCAGGGGCACAAAGAAGGAAACTGAATAAGATGAACGGCAGAAGATATCACAGGATGAATCTGACTCTTCTACATCTACTAAAAGAATCAGATCTTTCGAAGAGCATAGCGATGCGAAGTCAATTAAGAAGAAAAAAGCTCACCGAAACCCAGAACTTTGGAGAAACATATTCAAACTACCAACAAAGGAGTATCTAGTCAGAATCCGTTAATGGTGGGAGGTGAAGTTGATCATGTTGTGGATAAGGTGAGCAAGTGCACCAAACCATCCATAAAGGCCTCAATCAAAAAGACCCATACTAAAGGTAAAAGCAAGCTGGCTATAAAAAAGGGTAAGGAAGCACCATCTTATTCCCAAATAGCCAAAAAACATATCCAGGACGAACTACACTATGCCATAATTGATAGCAGTATTGCGTCTGGCAGAATTCCCGAAGAGCAAAAGAGTATCTTCGAAGATTTATTCTACACAAAGATATTGGACCACATTCTCGAATGTAATGATGGACCAACAATCCAAGTAATGAGTTGCAAGTTTGAGAGGGGCGTTTTGATGCTGAAACTGGCATCAGAATGCTGTGTCGATGTCTTCGTAAAACTAGTGGAGAGCATCCCCTCACCTTGGGACGGCGCAAAGCTGAAACTGGTAAGGAAAAGCGACATCCCTGTACTCATAAAAACATCTTTCTATGTCAGAGGATGGGCCAGTATGCTACCGTCAGAGCGCATACTCAGCGTCATTGGCCAACAAGATTCGAACCTTAAAGTGGGGAAGTATGAAGACTTCCACAGGAAAAATTATTCCGATGTTTCTCTCCTGGTGGTAGGCATAGACCTGTTTTCCAAGGATAGCCTTGTCAGGACAAAGGGCATGGCATTTTTCGGGATTTGGAAAATATTTTTTAAGATTGGAAAAACCCGAAGTGGCAGGACAGTTTAATCGAGCCCCAACACGAACGTACCGCCTGCAGTGGCAAACGAAAGTAGTGAACAGAACAGTGAACGAAGCGAGTGAGGTGGAAGTGGTCGCTAACATCGCCAAATTGCCGATAACTTCATTAATACTATGTCCATCAGAGGATTGGAAATGTCCTTGTGGTCCCGTAATCATGACCCCAAAATATTTTCGAAAAGGTAGTGTCTGTAAATTTGCTGTAACCAAAGTGTTTTTTCTGATTATGGTCGACGTCAAAATAGGACGCACTTCACATATAACATATTTCAAATCACTGCTCCAGAAAGTGTTATTCATATTGTTAGTTGGTAGTTAAAGTTAAGGATATATTTAGATTTTAGGAAGTGTTTCGGACGTAACTGCTAAATTTCAGTCGAATCCGTTGAATATTTCAAGAGAAAATGATAGTTTCTAATACAACTTGGAAAAATTGAATATGTTATATCTTACGAAAAAATTTAAATTTTACAAAACGATTCCAATTGTTTTATTTTTCCCAAATTCTCTACAAAATTTCAAAAAATCTTAACCCAGCTAAATCTTGGTAAGTACCTGTCATTATTCCCTGCATTACCAAATAATGACATCTCATTATTCGCTGCATTACTTTCGGCTTATTAATAACGACTTACCAATAATAACTGAAATAAGCGATTTTTTGTTATCAAAATCAGTTTGGCAAATTTTAATATAATGCAATTTTGGCTATATGTGGGTTATTGTAAAAGATTTATTTAGATTTCAACATGTTTTCAAACAATACGTGCTGATTTTTATGAAAATACCAGAAATTCGAATCTGGCATGAGGAAATTGTTTGTTTCGAGAAATATGCACGACAAGCAGCAAAAAATCAATTTAAATGGCCATTTCTACGGCGGCCGGAAGTTGGACCCCATGAAAATGCACCCCAAATTGACAAAAACTGATTTAGGAAATTACACCCCAATCAAGAAAACAGCATGAAATGTCAATAAACCCCAAAAAAACTAAGAAATTGTCTCTTCCTAAATCTGGGGAGTTCGCATTAATACACGTATACAAACATATTTTCTAATTATAAATCTATTCCTGTGCGGTCGGCCTACGGCCTTTGTTTAAGACTATCTCCTATGGACAGGATTTTCTCCGTGGAGCAAATCTATTATGTGTAGCTTCTCCTGTTTCTAAATTAATAGATGAAAATAAGCCCCAAAAAGCAGACAAGAAATGAAAGTAAACCCCAAAAGCAGTCAAAAAGTAAAATTAAACCCCAAGTAGAATTGTTGTTGTTTGATATGTTATTTTTTGGGGCCCATATTCATAAAAATAGTGGGGTGTATTTTCCTGGGGCCCAATTTCATTTCGCCCATTTCTACATATCTACTACTTATTTTATAACTTATTGGTAATGCATTATTCAAGTACATAAAATCGACCTACAAATAAGTACTTATTATGCTACTTTATTGTATGCTTTTCGGAAGTACTTTCCTCCAATGACATCCCCATGTTAAAATAATGAGAAAAGTGGCTAACTATTAATTTGGTAATGAGAAATGTTGCTGGGTAACCTTTCGAAAAATGTTGACACACAAGTTTCTACGATAAAATAATGTTTGCAACATTTATAACCCTTATAAATTCCTTTAATTGAAATGGTATCCCGGCTTTATTGAGCCTATACTTCAAGCAATATGGTCTAAATACTAAAGGTACATGACATGAAAATTGGAATTTTAGAAAAAAAAAAATGAAGTAAACTTTACCATAAACATTTTCTTTGTGTAATCAGATAGTAAATAAGAAAAACAGAAGTTTTAAGGTCTCGGACACAAAAAAATGTATCTTGTTGCATAGTGTAATAACAGTATCACATGTATGGTGTATCCCCATGCATAGGTTGTGCAAATATTATACTTTTCTTTACGTGACTCCCTATATGTTATTTATTATAAAAAATCCCCACAATATGAATATGTTGTTTCATCATGCAACCTAAATGCCGGAGAAAACAATTCATTGCTATTATGAAACATTGAAAGTAGAGCAGAACAGACGGATTGCACTTTTACTGGGAAAATTGCAATAAAAAGGAAAGCGATTTTGTGGCGACTAAACACTACATAAACTCTGCGAAATTTCGAAATTATTGCATTATGCAGAAATTCATAATGCATACGTTCAAAATCAGTGTTTGTATTTTTATTTAGTGATTGATGCCAAGTTTTCACAGAGCATAAATTGCTAATATATGATTCATTCTCTCTTAAAGACAGTTAAAATTGATTTAGCTTACTTTAGAAAATTGGCTGGGACAAAAACCGTGTAACAAATTATGTTTGAAAACAAAAATGTAAATAAACCAGTAAGGAAAGGCTAAAGTCGGGCGGTGCCGACTATATAATACCCTACACCACTCCCGTAATATTGAATAACTCCGATATATAAATTTTGTAATTCATGTATAAATTGTTTACATAAATTTACTTTTGGGAAATTTTATACTTAAATAATACCCTGCACCACAGTGTGGTGTAGGGTATAAAAACGATGGGATCTAAAGAGCCAAGTCGGACGAAACATATATATGGGAGCTATAGCTAAATCTTAACCGATTTTCTTCAAATTCGGTAGTGTTGGTTCATGGAACAATAAACTCTACCATTCTAAATTTCAAAATGATTGGATGTAAAATACAGCTTCTTCAGGACTAAAGAGCAAAATCGGACGAAACATATATATGGAAGCTATAGCTAAATCTTAACCGATTTTCTTCAAATTCTGCAGTGTTGGTTCATGGATCAAGAAACTCTACCATTCTAAATTTCAAAATGATTGGATGTAAAATACAGCTTCTTCAGGACTAAAGAGCAAAATCGGACGAAACATATATATGGGAACTGTAGCTAAATCTTAACTGATTTTTTCAAATTCGGTAGTGTTGGTTCATGGATCAAGAAACCATTCTAAATTTCAAAACGATTGGATGTAAAATACAGCTTCTATAGGACTAAAGGGCCAAATCGGACGAAACATATATATGGGAGCTATAGCTAAATCTTAACCGATTTTCTTCAAATTAGGCAATGTTGGTTCATGGATCAAGAAACTGTACCATTCTAAATTTCAAAATGATCGGATGTAAAATACAGCTTTTATAGGACTAAAGAGCAAAATCGGACGAAACATATATATGGGAACTATAGCTAAATCTATACCGATTTTTTCAAATTCGGTAGTGTTGGTTCATGGATCAAGAAACCATTCTAAATTTCAAAACGATTGGATGTAAAATACAGCTTCTACAGGACTAAAGGGCCAAATCGGACGAAAGATATATATGGGAGCTATATCTAAATCTGAACCGATTTCAACCAAATTCAATAGCGATCTTAACAGCCGCGAAATACTCTAAACTGCAAAATTTCAGAACGATCGGAGTTAAATTGCGACCTGTAGTCGACGAACAACTTTACATGGACAGACGGACGGACGGACATCGTTAAATCGACTCAGCTAGTGATTCTGAGTCGATCGGTATACTTTAAGGAGGGTCTAGCTGTGTTATTTTCAGGTGTTACTAACATCTGCCGTGAAACAAACTTATAATACCCTGTACCACGGTGTGGTGTAGGGTATAAAAATATTTTCCTAAAAATAATATTTTTTCAAAAATACACTACAAAAGCGATTATTTTTCTTAGAGTAGATATCGCTATGTCAAAGTATAGATTTTCTTAATTCTTAGGTTTGGGTTATGATACCTCATTTGTTTCTTTCCCATTTAAATGCAATTTCTAATAAATCCCTGCAAAAATTTTAACCATACATCCCTTAGTCATCACAAGTCTAAATCTGAACTTTTGCGTAAATTCCGTGGAGATTTATTTGCTAATTTGTGAAATCCCTTATTCTTCCCCGGCAATACATCTGTCTAATTTTTTTTTTCAAGTATCATACATATTCAAAATTTACAAAATAAAATCTGTCTCGCATGAATTCTTATTATCCTCTTTATAAACTCATTAGTTACCCTCTTAATGGACAGAATGTTGCGAATTTCCCAAAAAAAAGAAGAAACAATACTATCAATTTATTAATTACGCCCAACCACAAGCTATTAAACCATTAGCCTTACCCTTATTTCATCACGCCCCCAGCCCTGCCCCTCAAAATGGGAATTATCTATATGGGGTCTGTGTCCAAAAACAAAAGAAAACAAAACATAAACAGCTTAAAATCCAACAACTGCAAACTGCTACAAAAACAACAGACCACAAGAAAAATAGAATTAGACGCTACTTTGATTTGGATTTATAAAACAACACCGCGCAGCAATAATGCGCCAGCTACACAAGCAATAATACAAGTAATTGCTAGTTGCCATTCACCAACCAACCCCCAAAGATCATTCTCGAATTCTCAAATGGCTTCGGAAAAGTCAAGACAGCCATTCCAACCAAGACTGCGACGGACAGACCATAATTACAAACCAGACTGAGAAAATGCAATGGATTTTTAATGTATCTCGGAATGATATTTTCGCTCACTCACCGACTTACTCACTAGCTTATTTTGTTACACGGAGAAGAATTTGTTAAAAAAAGCATACATAGATATGTATGAGAAATTGGATTTTTTATACCCTACACCACACTGTGGTACAGGGTATTATAAGTTTGTTTCACGGCAGATGTTTGTAACACCTGAAAATAACACAGCTAGACCCACCTTAAAGTATACCGATCGACTCAGAATCACTAGCTGAGTCGATTTAACGATGTCCGTCCGTCCGTCCGTCTGTCCATGTAAAGTTGTTCGTCGACTACAGGTCGCAATTTCACTCCGATCGTTCTGAAATTTTGCAGTTTAGAGTATTTCGCAGCTGTAAAGATCCCTATTGAATTTGGTTGAGATCGGTTCAGATTTAGATATAGCTCCCATATATATCTTTCGTCCGATTTCGCCCTTTAGTCCTATAGAAGCTGTATTTTACATCCAATCGTTTTGAAATTTAGAATGGTAGAGTCTCTTGATCCATGAACTAACACTACCGAATTTGAAGAAAATCGGTTAAGATTTAGCTGTAGCTCCCATATATATATTTCGTCCGATTTTGCTCTTTAGTCCTGTAGAAGCTTTATTTTACATCCAATCATTTTGAAAAAAATTGTTTTGAAATTTAGAATGGTAGAGTTTCTTGATCCATGAAACAACATTGCCGAATTTGAAGAAAATCGGTTAATATTTAGATATAGCTCCTATACATATCTTTCGTCCGATTTGACCCTTTAGTCCTATAGATGCTGTAGTTTACATCCAATCGTTTTTATACCCTACACCACACTGTGGTACAGGGTATTATTTAAGTATAAATTGTCCCAAAAGTAAATTTATGTAAACAATTTATACATGAATTACAAAATTTATATTTCAGAGTTATTCAATATTACGAGAGTGGTGTAGGGTATTATATAGTCGGCCCCGCCCGACTTTAGCCTTTCCTTACTGGTTAAGAAATTATGTTGAGGGAAAAATTTTTAGGTAAAAACTAAGAAAACAGGCTCAGAACTAAATCACAGCCATATAATATACTTGGGTGCAAATATACATTAATTGCATTTAAATAATGTGTAAATTGCGAATATTGCGACATTGCTTTGAAAATCATGGTAATGTTGCAGAATGTGTGCGAAAATTGCGTGCAGATTTTGGAAGAAGAGAAGCACCGTCAGCTCCGTATGTTCGTTATCTTGTGAAAAAAGTGAAAGAAACTGGCATCCTCGTCGATAAACCAAAGCGCGAAAAGCCAAAAACAGTTCGTACACCCGAGAATATTGCTGCTGTGGCAGAAAGTGTGCGTGAAGCGTCATCAACATCAATTCACCGTCGTTCTCAACAATTGAACATTTCGGAGACATCATTGAGACGAATTTTGCATAAAGACCTTGGTATGTCGCCATACAATGTCCAATTGGTTCAGAAGTAGAAGCCAACTGACCATCCAATGCGTTTTCAGTAGTTTTTTTTTATAGCATTTTCAAAAAAAAAAAGTTATTTGGCATATATTTAATATGTGAAGAAAATGTATTTATGTCCCACTATATACCAATCGCTCACTTAATTCCTTATTAGAGGACCAGTTGGGTTATCTACTCCTTAGTAGAGGGTCAGTTGGGGTATCTACTCTTTACTCGAGGACCAGTTGTATTATTTACTCCTTAGTATAGAACCAGTTGGGTTATTTACTCCTTAGTATATCACTAGTTGGGCTATCTACTCCTTAGTAGAGGACCAGTTGGGGAGAGTTTTCGAAATTCAAAGATTAAAAAGTAAACATTAAAATTTTTAAATGTAACTTATGCTGAGTCTGATATTGAAGGGTCGGCTTTTGTAGGTCCTTATTTGGACAAGCACTTGTATATGTCATTAGGTGGTAATTCACCACTACCAAAGACAAATCCATGCTAAAGTTACCTGTTGTTTTTTATATAGAAGGTAAAAAGTGCGAACCGAGACTTTTCCTCAATGGACCTATTACGTGTTTATTTATGGTTATAGATTGGTTGCTACAATACGAGTAAAATTTTTTGGAACTAGGCTCTAGATGATATTTGTTAATTTGCTACAATTTATAAATATTTTATTTGAAAATTACCTATCAAATATATTAATGTTTTCAAATTTAAATATCTTCATTAAAACTCAAAGAAATGTATCCAACTTTTCTCCGTGTACAAATCACTTTGAAAGCGTCAGCGGATACGGACACTAACGCACATTTGTTTGGAATGTTTTTTATTCGCGCAAACTGAGAAATAAACAAACAAAGAAGAAACCAATAAAAATTGAATCCAACTGTGCTCGCTCGCTTATTTGAGACTATGAATTGCTTTTAAGTTTCTTTTTTGAAGCGAAGTGAAATGAGCAGGAACGATGTATAACGTGAAAATAAAACGAAAAATCAGTACGTATTTCTTGTTTTCTATACGAGAGAGAGAGCACAATCATATATTGCAGCATTTAATGTCATGTTATATTAGTGGGAGTCCTTGGCTATTCATTCTGCTTGTACTCCCAAGAAAGGATATAAAACTGTCTGTTTATGTTAGAGGTGTGGAAACTTAGAAACGGTTTCAGAAGATTAACTATTTTCAATTGTAATTTTACTAAAATTGCTCAATTTTACTATAGTAAAATTTCACTATTTTACTAATAGTAAAATTTCACTATTTTACTAATAGTAAAATTTCACTATTTTACTAATAGTAAAATTTCACTATTTTACTAATAGTAAAATTTCACTATTTTACTAATAGTAAAATTTCACTATTTTACTAATAGTAAAATTTCACTATTTTACTAATAGTAAAATTTCAATACTTTACTAATAGTAAAATTTCACTATTTTACTAATAGTAAAATTTCACTATTTTACTAATAGTAAAATTTCACTATTTTACTAATAGTAAAATTTCACTATTTTACTAATAGTAAAATTTCACTATTTTACTAATAGTAAAATTTCACTATTTTACTAATAGTAAAATTTCAATACTTTACTAATAGTAAAATTTCACTATTTTACTAATAGTAAAATTTCACTATTTTACTAATAGTAAAATTTCACTATTTTACTAATAGTAAAATTTCACTATTTTACTAATAGTAAAATTTCACTATTTTACTAATAGTAAAATTTCACTATTTTACTAATAGTAAAATTTCACTATTTTACTAATAGTATAATTTCACTATTTTACTAATAGTAAAATTTCACTATTTTACTAATAGTAAAATTTCACTATTTTACTAATAGTAAAATTTCACTATTTTACTAATAGTAAAATTTCACTATTTTACTAATAGTAAAATTTCACTATTTTACTATAGTAAAATTTCACTATTTTACTATAGTAAAATTTCACTATTTTACTATAGTAAAATTTCACTATTTTACTATAGTAAAATTTCACTATTTTACTATAGTAAAATTTCACTATTTGACTATAGTAAAATTTCACTATTTTACTATAGTAAAATTTCACTATTTTACTAATAGTAAATTTCACTATTTTACTAATAGTAAAATTTCACTATTTTACTAATAGTAAAATTTCACTTTTTTACTAATAGTAAAATTTCCCTATTTTACTAATAGTAAATTTTCACTATTTTACTAATAGTAAATTTTCACTATTTTACTAATAGTAAAATTTCACTATTTTACTAGTAGTAAAATTTCACTATTTTACTAATAGTAAAATTTCACTATTTTACGAGTAGTAAAATTTCACTATTTTACTAATAGTAAAATTTCACTATTTTACTAATAGTAAAATTTCACTATTTTACTAATAGTAAAATTTCACTATTTTACTAATAGTAAAATTTCACTATTTTACTAACAGTAAAATTTCACTATTTTACTAATAGTAAAATTTCACTATTTTACTAATAGTAAAATTTCACTATTTTACTAACAGTAAAATTTCACTATTTTACTAATAGTAAAATTTCACTATTTTACTAATAGTAAAATTTCACTATTTTACTAATAGTAAAATTTCACTATTTTACTAATAGTAAAATTTCACTATTTTACTAATAGTAAAATTTCACTATTTACTAATAGTAAAATTTCACTATTTTACTAATAGTAAAATTTCACTATTTTACTAATAGTAAAATTTCACTATTTTACTAATAGTAAAATTTCACTATTTTACTAATAGTAAAATTTCACTATTTTACTAATAGTAAAATTTCACTATTTTACTAATAGTAAAATTTCACTATTTTACTATAGTAAATTACTCAATTTTACTATTAGTAAAATTACTCAATTTTACTATTAGTAAAATTACTCAATTTTACTATTAATAAAATTACTCCATTTTACTATCGCAAAATTTCTCTACTTTACTATGTTAAAATTGCTCAATTTTAATATTATTTAAAATTTTCAATTTTACTTTAAGTAACACCACTCAATATTATTATTAGTAAAATTACTAAATTTTACTACTATTAAAATTACTAAATTTTTTACTATTATTAAAATTGCTTGATTTTTCAATAGCGATTTGATGAAAATTAGGAAGATTTTTAAACCGGTTCATTGAAAACTTCTTATGTTCAAAATTCTTATCCTTTCTCCGAACAGTCCTTCCATTTCGTACATACCCATTCATCCGTGTTTCTCTATCTGTCTGACACTGTGTTGTCTTTGTGAAGGGGGGAACTGTCTGTTTTACTGAAGTTATTTTTTTTTGCATCACTGATGGTTGGGTATGGTTTGGCTTTTATTACATTTAATGGCCACAGTTTGTTTGGAATTTTACACTTTAACTCAAATTGTGTGATATTTATACGAACACATAAACACTGACTCGGACTGAAACTGAGAATGCGTTGTTTCACACCGCAACGCATCACAGAGCCACCGGCACTGACGCCCGCACCACGAATCCTGTAGTTTAAGCTTTTTTAATTGCATTTTTCCTTTGCGTCCTTTCTGTATCCTGCGACTCTGTGGAATCGTAGTGTTGGTCGTAGTTGGAGGAGCAAATGGAACCCAAAGTTCAAAATGTAACGAGCAAAAGACGTCGAAGAGCTGAAAAATTATAAACCAAAGAAAGTAATGAATTAAATTTTTATAGTCATTTAGCAAGTGGTGCACCATATCGAGCATTGCCGTTTTCCCTCTTCTTTGGCGGCGACGGTACTTCTGACACCGCTGCAGAGCGATAAAGTAAAAATGTTTAATTAATTTCCGGTTTAGACCACAATGCCGCACACGCAATTGAGACAATTGAGGCAAATTTAGAAAATCGTAAACAATACTTGTGGTTTAATGGGATTTAGCGAAATATGAAAAAAGGCAAAATGAGAAAGGAGGAGGTAATTTTCGAGCCCAAGGCTTTGATTTACTTAAGCCATAATTTCTTGCGGGGAATACAAAATGCTTTTCATATTTTAAAAATTCATTAGGTCATAAAGTATACTTATTAATGTCTGCTGTAAATGGGCTCAGGACAACATATTGTGGAGCCATTTCAGTCTCAAGGACCCTTTTGACCATAATCTATGCCGCTAAGTTATAGACAATTAAAATATGTCCGACCAGCCTGCATTAATATTTGCCGAAGGGATAACCATGTTGATAGGTTTTGACACCGTGCAATTTTGTTGTATTATATGCATTTATTACAATAACAGAAAAGTAAGAGTTGTTAACAATTTTTTATTATATGAATTATCTGGCTACATATAGGATTGCTTTATAATTTGACAAAGGAATTGTCTAGGCAAAAACGGATAGTTTGGATTTGGTCTCAATATATTCTTAAATAGAAATCTGCATATTTCTCTGAAAAAACTCTGAGAAGGGATCCTATTAATTTTTCGCCGGAAATTTATTGCAATTTGTTAAGGGGTAAAGAGGTGAGAAGCCAGGTTATCTATTTTAGGGGAAATAATTAAGTGTCCTCTTCATTTCAATCGTTGAACTGAATTGTGTATTCCGAAGTATTGCGCTTCAAATTCTACCCTATGATTGATAACCTTTCTAAACTTGCAGCTAAATTCTTCGCCGATTGCCTCGAAAACTTTTTCTAAAGAGAAAAATATTACTAGTGGCCCTCTTCGTGAAGAAAGATATGACCGTTGACATTTTCCTACCGAAAATTATCAAAAGTAATTAAAGAAATACCAGAAAAAATGTTACAAGCATCATTCACACTGAATGAAAATAAATAAATTAATTCTAAAGAAGAGCACTACCATTAACCTTTTTTGCAAAGAAAAGAAACATCTTATGAAACATATTATCACACTTTTCCTAAAGTGTCATTTTTGACATTGATACTATTCTTAAAGAAAGATGGAACCCGTGACTCTTCTCCAAAAAATATAAGGCTCTTTTCTTGAAGAAAAGTGACTTTTCTTGAAGAATACTTTCAAATGAAAAGTATTACAAATGCCGTTTTCTTAATTCCAAATAGTACCAGCGACTACGATCCTAAAAAGTAATGGCAATGACATCTTTCCTAATTGCTCTAAAGAAAAGTATCAACAGCGACTTTTCTCCAAATGAAAAGAATCATATATGACACTTTTCGTAAAGAAAAGTATCAGATATGAGACTTTTCCTAAAGAAAAGTATCACCAGTGATACTTTTTCTAATGAAAAGTATCACAAACGATGCTTTTCATAATGCAAAATATCACCAGTGACATTTCTCTGAAGAAAAAGTTTCACCAGAGACTTTTCTCGAAAGTAAAAGAATCAGATAAGACATTTTTCTTGAAGAAAGATATCAGCACTGATACTTTTTCTAATTAAAAGGATCAGCAATGACACTTCTCTAAAGAAAATTGTCACCGGCGACTCTTCTCCAAATGAAAATAATTATATAAGACTTTTTTCTTAAAGAAAAGTATCACCAGTGATTCTAATAAAAAGTATCACAAGTGGTACTTTTTCTAATGAAAAGTATCACAAGTGATACTTTTTCTAATGAAAAGTATCACAAGTGATAATTTTTATAATGAAAAGATCATTTGTGATACTTTAGAAATAGTATCATTTGTGATACTTTTCATTATAAAAATTATCACTTGTGATACTATTTCTAAGAAAGGTAATCCCAATGAAGTTTTAAGAATCAATAGTGACACTTTTCCGAAAGGAAGGTATCACCAATAATGTTTTCCTAAAAAATAGTATCAACAGTGACACTTTTCATAAAGTAAAGTATCAACATCGATATTTGTCTTAGGGGAAAATATGATTATGACACCTTTTCTGAAAAGTATCTCTAGTGATACTTTTTCTAATGAAAAGTATCTCTAGTGATACTTTTTCTAATGAAAAGTATCACAAATGATGCATTCATAATGCAAAATATCACCAGTGACATTTCTATAAAGAAAAGTTTCAACAGTCACTGTTCGCGAAAGTAGAAGAATCAGATAAGACATTTTTATTGAAGAAAGATAACACCAGTGATGCTTTTTCTAAAGAAAATTTTCACCAGCGAGTCCTCTTCAAATAAAAGTATAACCAGTGATACTTTTTCCAATAAAAAGTATAACCAGTGCTACTTTTTCTAATGAAAAGTATCACCAGTGATACTTTTTACAATAAAAACTATCAGCAGTTATACTTTTTCTAATTAAAAGTATCACCAGTGATACTTTTTCTAAAGAAAATTATCACAAACAACGCTTTTCGTAATGCAAAATATCACCAGTGATCAATTTTTAAATATTTTCTTAAGAAATGTAAGAACATTACTGAAGAAAAGCATAATCAGTGTCACTTCCCTAATGCATTACCAGTGCATCTTCTCCTAAGAAAGGTAATGCCAATGACCTTTTAAGTATCAGTAGTGACACTTTTTGAAAGGAAAGTATCACCATTAATTTTTTTTCTAAAAAATAGTATCAACAGTGACACTTTTCTTTAAGCGAAGTATCGACAACGATGTTTGTTATAGGGAAAACCATGAATACTGACACTTTTTATAAAGAAAAGTAGCAGCAATGACAACTTTTCTAAAGAGAATTACCATCAGTGATGTGTTTTCTAATGAAAAACAGCGGCAGTGATATCTCTTCTAAAGCAAGATATCACCATTGACACATTATGTAAAGACAATTATCACCAGTCATATTTTCTTAAAATGAAGTATTATAGTAACACTTTGCCTAAAATAAAGAATCTAGTGTGAAACCTTTATTACAATTTTCTCAAAAAGTTTTACAAAGCAAAACTTCCGAAAAAGTAATTCCAGTCATATTTTTCTTTCTCTTTTCTGTAGGACTTTTCTTAATGAAAAGCATCAGCAGTGTTACTATAGCTAAATTTAAGTATCACCAGTGACACTATACATAAAGAAAAGTATCACCAGTGACAATTTTCCTAAAGAAAGGTATCACCAGTGACACTTTTTCTAAAGAAAAAAATTACCAGTGACACTTTTGCTAAAGAAAAGTATCACCAGTGACACTTTTCCTTGAGAGAAGTATCTCTAGTGACGATTTTCCTAAAGAAAGGTATCACCAGTAACACTTTTACTAAAGAAACGTATCACCAGTAACACTTTTACTAAAGAAAAGTATCACCAGTGACACTTTTCCAAAAGAAAAGTATCACCTGTGACATTTTTCCTTAAGAAATTTATCACTAATGATGATTTTCCTCAAAAAGAATCTCCAGTGACACTTTTCCTGAAGAGAAGTATCACCAGTGACACTTTTCCTAAAGAACAGTATCACCAGTGACACTGTTTTTTAAGCAAATTATCACCACTAACACTTTTTCTAAAGAAAAGTATCACCAGTGACGATTTTCCTGAAGAAAAGTATCACCGGTGGCACTTATCCTAAAGAAAGGTATCACCAGTTACACTTTGGCTAAAGAATAGTATTACCACTGGCACTTTTTCTAAAGCGAATAATCACCACTAACACTTTTCCTAAAGAAAAGTATCACCATTGACACTTTATCTAATTGAAGTATCACAAGTAACATTTTTCCTGAAGAAAAGTACCACCAGTGCAATTTTTCTTAAAGAAAGGTGCTACTGGTAACACTTTTCCTAAAGGAAGGTATCACCAGTGAGACTTTTTCTAAAGAAAAGTATCACCAGTGACACTTTTCCTACAGAAAAGTATCACCAGTGACACTTTTCCTAAAGAAAAGTATCACCAGTGACACTTTTTCTAAAGAAAAGTATCACCAGTGGCACTTTCCTACGGAAATGTATCACCGGTTACACTTTTCGTAAAGAAAAGTATCACCAGTGGCACTTTCCTGCGGAAATGTATCACCAGTGACACTTTTCCTAAAGAAAAGTATCACCAGAGACACTTTTCCTAAAGAAAAGTATCACCACTGACACTTTTCCTAAAGAAAAGTATCACCAGTGACACTTTTCCTAAAGAAAAGTATCACCAGTGACACTTTTCCTAAAGAAAAGTATCACCACTGACACTTTTCCTAAAGAAAAATATTACCAGCGACACTTTTCCTAAAGAAAAGTATCACCAGTGACAATTTTCCTAAAGAAAAGCATCACCAGTGACACTTTTCCTAAAGAAAAGTATTACCAGTGACACTTTTCATAAAGAAAAGTACCACTAGTGACACTTTTCCTAAGGAAAAGTATCATCTATGACACTTTTCCTGAAGAGAAGTATATCCAATGGCACTGTCGCAAACGAAAAGTATCACTAGCGATGCTTTTCATAATATTTATGTTGAAATTTAGTCCTCCAATCACAAATCCCCTGGTTCTATGGGGTTCTGAGATTAATAGTCATCCACAATTGTTTGTCGTAAAATTTCCGTTTACATAGTTGTTTTCAATTTTTATCTAAATCTTGAAAGTAATATGAAGCAATATTTTCTTTACCCATATCTCCTAATCTGCAAATTTATTTCAGTATTTTCCTCTTATATTATGAAAGGAAGTAGTAGTTACTTTGTAAAAGAACATTTATGAATATTATCCTTACAAAGTAATTTCTTGTAAAATCATTGCATTTACTTAACCTTTCTCGGAGAAATCTACAAACCAAAATAAAGTTCAGTTGCATACATTGTACCACAGAGCAAGGAAGCATTTACATGTACATATTCATATGTATGGACGTAAGTATTTACGAATAAGGACAAACTCCAATGATATCACAAACTGAAATTTTTAAATCAATAATACGAGACGCCAAAGTGGCGGCTCATAAAAAATCGTTTGTACTAAAATTGGCGTCATAGTTCTGTTGTTGTTGTCGTCGTCGTCGTCCTTTTTTCATGCTCTGCTTTTGGTCTTTTTGGTTACGGTTTGTGCCATGTTCGTTGCCATATTTCGGAGACCCTCTGTGTGTGCCCAATTTTGCCCCCACTTTAGAGTGAAAGAGGAAAGAAAAAGAGAGAAACTCATACCCATTACATATGTATACGTAGGTATGGATATTCGGTATGATTCGAGTGTGTGAGTAAACAAAAATGACTAAGCGAAAGGATACTTTAACTGTTCTAGAAAAGCATAAAAGAGAAAAATTGAATTCGATTTCAAAGCAATGACAAAATAAACACTCTCTTGCTAAGACACATAAGACGAACAGACAGACATACTAAGGAAAACTATGAATAGAGGCCTTTTACTCCACGAAAAAGGAAACGTGTCTTTGGTTTTATTAGAGAAAACGAAAGAAACTTCTAAATGGCCACCATTTTCTGTAATTCCACGAAAATGCGTGGATGGAAAATTGCATTTCACATTTAAGTCTTGAGAAAGTTTCAAAGTAAAGAAAATGACTGACTGAAAAACTGCAGTTTGCCTTTAAGTCTCCAAGAAAGTTTAATTTAAATTTTATCATAAGGATGCATATGCGATAGCCACTAAACATGTTGCAGCTAATTACTTTATCCATGAGACATCATTACACATGAATGATGATGATTGTGGTGGATGAGTCAATGGACAAGCGGATGAAAACACAACCGGACATTGTCCGCTGTCTTTATTAGTTCGTTCGACAACATAAACCGCACATACTCGTACATCGTAGTCATCGTCGCGAATACCACACGCACTCACACACACACACACACACGAAAAGGACACGTATTATAAGGACATGCCATCATAGAAATGCACAAGACTTTAATGCGCGTTAAAATAAATTTCCCTTAGGCATCGTATAACATTTAACACAGCATGTTTCAACAACAACGACAACTTCAACCAAATACATAAACTTAAACAACATTGGCACAAGGATATGTGTGTGTAGATACGGTCGCGATGGACAGTGGTCTTCATAGCCATTGAGTCTTTCTTGCATACAGCAACTGCAGACACTAATTGATTGTCTTTCTACTCTTAATGCTTCAAGTATTATCAAAGAAATTAATTATTGTTATACGTAGACAAAGGCGAAGTTATAAGGGCGGTCCAAAAATTAGGCGAACTGACATATAGATGGCGGTAGTTGTTTGAGAAAAAATGCTTTCGTGAAAATTGGCAACCTTCTAAAAAATATGTAGCATATGTACCACTCTGTGGTCCAGGGTATTGTGTGTATGTGCATTTGTTTGCAACACCCTAAAGGAAAAGAGATACCTGTCGTTTATTATACCGATCGACTGGGAATCACTTCCTGAGTCGATTTAACCACGTCCTTCTGCAGATGAATACTTGCAATCAAAGTGGTGGTCGTTATTAGGTTTCGATTGTGATGAAATTGAGCACATCGCACTTTTTTGGCCCAGGGACGATCCCTATTGAAATTGGTGAAATTCGGTTCAGATTTATATACAGCGACCACACATATTTTTCCTCCGAGTTGGGTTATAAAGGCTAAGGCTTATAGAAGGTGCATGTTACATCAGATCGAGGTAAAAATTGGCAGAGTCAAGTCTCTTTACCCATTAATTTAGATATATTCGTGAAATCGCTATACGAGGAGCTGAGCTGTCAAATAATTGTATTTGCTTCGCCGTTTTTAAAAAACTTTGCATTCTGAATATAATACATAATAGAGGCAAAGATGGTATAAAGCCAGGAGAATATCCTAGTGATAAATCAATAGCGATCTAAAGACCGAAATTAAAACAAACGAAAATACCATAGTGCCCATTTATATTGATACCCTCATTCTAAACTATGCTAAGTGGAACAAGTAAAAGCGTTAAGTTCGGCCATGCCGAATCTTATATACCCTCAACCATGGATTGCATTCAATTTTATTACTGGACAAATCTTTGGATATGGATCAAATCATGAAACGATCCTTTTTGCATAAGTAAATTATTAAAAAAAGGAACGCTGCAAATCGGTTCAGATTTCGATATAGCTCCCATATATATGTTACGCCCAATTTGGTATCAAGGCGCTGCAAAAGCTGTACTTTACTTCTGATTATTAAAAAAATGTGCAGAAAGAAGTTTCTAACTTTAGGAAAGAATACTGCTTAAATTGGGGATAATCGGTTCAGATTTAGATATAGCCACATATAACGGGTGATCCAAGTAGAGATACTTTTTTCAATAGCTTTTTTTTTTGTCAGATCACGTAACACGTCATGTTGTCATGTTATTTTTGTTAATTATTCTTTGGCATTTCATCATGAAAAGACTTACGCCCGACCAACGTTTACAAATCGTTCAACTTTATTACGAAAATTCAGGTTCTGTGAGGAATGTGTTTCGTGCACTTCGCTCAACTTATGGTCAACATAATCGGCCTACTGAGCGTATTATTCGCAACACCATCACCCATCTTGAGACCCAGCATTCATTATGGGATAATATTCTACCGAATAGACCAGTGAAGAAAATGTAGCGTAGCCGTAGCTGAGAGTGTACACGAAGATAGTCGAGTCGGCGCCGTTCGCAGCAATAGTATGGAACGTCTTGGCGCATTTTACGTCCAGATCTTAAATTTAAAGCATACAAAATACAGCTTGTGCAAGAACTGAAGCCGCCCGACCTTCCCAAGCGACATCGCTTCGCTCTATGGGCCCTTGAAAAGTTCCAAGAAGATCCGACGTTTTGCAGCCAAATTTTGTTCAGCGATGAGCGTACTATTCGCAACACCATCACCCATCTTGAGACCCAGCATTCATTATGGGATAATATTCTACCGAATAGACCAGTGAAGAAAATGTAGCGTAGCCGTAGCTGAGAGTGTACACGAAGATAGTCGAGTCGGCGCCGTTCGCAGCAATAGTATGGAACGTCTTGGCGCATTTTACGTCCAGATCTTAAATTTAAAGCATACAAAATACAGCTTGTGCAAGAACTGAAGCCGCCCGACCTTCCCAAGCGACATCGCTTCGCTCTATGGGCCCTTGAAAAGTTCCAAGAAGATCCGACGTTTTGCAGCCAAATTTTGTTCAGCGATGAGGCCCATTTCTGGCTCAATGGGTATGTAAACAAGCAAAATTGCCGCATTTGGGACAAAGAGCAACCTGAAGGGATTCAAGAGCTGCCACTTCATCCAGAAAAAACAACGGTTTGGTGTGGTTTGTGGGCCGGTGGAATCATCGGTCCATATTTCTTCAAAAATGATGCCGGTGAGAAAGTAACCGTCAATGGCGACCGTTATCGTGCCATGATAACCGACTATTTGATGCCTGAAATTGAAGCTCGTGATCTCAGCGACATTTGGTTTCAACAAGACGGCGCCACTTCCCACACATCGCATCAATCAATGGATTTATTGAGAGAACACTTCGGTGAGCAGATAATTTCACGTTTTAGGCCGGTCGATTTGCCACCAAGATCGGGTGTTATCACACCGTTAGACTTTTTCGTGTGGGGATATTTAAAGTCTAAAGTTTATGCGGACAAACCCGCTTCGATTCAGGCCTTGGACCAAAACATCACGCGTGTCATTCGCCAGTTACCAGTCGAAATGCTCGAATGAGACATCGAAAATTGGACTCAGCGGATGGACCATCTGAGACTTAGCCGCGGCCAACATTTTATAGGCATAATCTTCAAAAAATTAATGCCAAAGAATGTTCTTTCAAATGATAATAAACATTCCCCATTCAATTTAAATTTTCTGTAGGGAACCACGAAATAGATCACGCTATATATGTTCCTGCCTATTTAGTATTTAAATGCCATTGAAACTGCATTTTACTTCCGATCTTTACATAATTTGGCAGAAATAAGGTTTTTGAACCATGTTGATGAAAATCGGTGTCCTATCCATTTTTTTCATTCCAATTCTTGATATATGAAAGAATACTGAGAATTTTGAGATTATCATTTCAGATCTAGTTTATTATGATCAACATCTTCAACTCCTCCTTGGAATAAGTCTTGATGAGGAGTTGGAGCTAAGTGCTTTGTTAACTGAAACTAAACCAATTATTCCAAATTATTATCGCAATGCCCCTTTTCGCACTGTTAGGGAGGTGTGTAGCGTATTACATAGTCGGCCCCGCCCGACATTATGTCTTTCCTTACTGGTTTTATTTGAAAACCAGTAGGTTTAGGTTTAGGTTAGGGTGGCAGCCGTATTTTTTTATACAAGCTCACATAGACCAGTTTAGGTCCCTAGTGTTACCACGGGCTGAAATGCCCCTCATCGAAACCAACCTGTTTGATATACAAATTTGTCGATATTACGAATATCGGTACTGGAAAGATCTGTTAGGCTGCCTAGAACAGCCGACCCCAGTATGTCCAGTCGTCGTTTACTCAGAGCGGGACAGTCGCATAGCAAGTGCTCAATGCTCTCCACTTCTTCCTCATCTCCACAGGTTCTGCAGAAGTCATTAGAGTCAATACCCAATCTTTTGGCGTGTTCGCCGATCAAGCAGTGTCCCGTCAGAACTGATACTAACGTAGACAATCTTTGCCTCTCTAGTGCGAGGAGATATTTTGATCTTCTCAGGTCATACCTTGGCCAGATTTGTCTAGCTACCCTGCAGGTGCCGATTTCTGTCCATCTTTCGTTGGACTGCCTGATTGCCTCTTGCCTAAGCCAAAGCTTGCACGTGGATAGTGGCGCACCAATATATGCAAATTCTTCGAGAATTTGTAATGTCGTCCCTTTCCTAGCAAGTTCATCGGCTTTGCAGTTCCCCGGGATATCCCTATGCCCAGGCACCCATATGAGGTGTATGTTAAACTGCTCAGCGATCTCGTTAAGAGATCTGCGGCAGTCGAGGGCTGTTTGTGAATTTAGGGATGTTGCCTCCAGAGAATTGATGGCAGCCTGGCTGTCCGAGTAAATGACAATGCCAGTGTTGGTTACTATGTTGCGACTCAGCCACTTGGCTACTTCCCATATTGCCATTATTTCGGCTTGATAGACACTGCAGGTATCTGGTAGTCTGTGAGCTATATCCAATCTAAGCTCTGCACAGTGTACTCCGAAGCCAACCTTTTCATCAAGCTTCGAACCATCCGTGTAAAATTGGAGATGGTTTCTATTACCTGGTTTTCTTCCAACCCATTCATCTCTCGCGGGAATCATAGTGATGTAATTTCTCTCGAAGGTGTACACCGTTGGTATATAGTCCACTCGGTCGGTTACCATAGCACTACACTTTGATATTCTTATGTGACCGTAGGTTTTGTACCTCCACATTGATAGGCAGTTTAATCTTATTGCCGCTTTGGTTGCAACTTCTCTCGCCACAATATTAATCGGCAGTATATGGAGTAGGGCTTGTAGAGACTCGGTCGCTGTAGTCCTTAAGGCTCCGCTTATGCTCAGGCAGGCAGTTCTCTGAACCTTTGTTAGTAGGTTGGTGATGGTTAGTTTGTCAGTTGCCGTCCACCATACCACAATGCCGTATAGCAGTATAGGACGAACTACTGCTATATATATCCAGTGGACGATTTTAGGAGAGAGGCCCCACCGCGACCCTACAGCCTTTTTGCAGGAATATAAGGCGACGTTAGCCTTCCTTACACGTTCCAATACATTAAGTCTAAATAACAGTTTTCTATCTAGAATTATTCCTAAAAATTTTGCACTTTCAGAAAAGACTAGATCTGTTCCATTTATCCGAGGTGGAGGGTCCACATGTGGGACTTTATTCATCCTAGTAAAGAGAACCAATTCTGTCTTGTTTGGGTTTATGCCCAAACCGCTGCTTCTGGCCCATCTAGCCAATTTGTTCAGAGCTACCTGTAGAATGTCTCGGAGGACGTTTTCGAATTTGCCACTCACTGCGATTGCAACGTCGTCCGCATATGCCACGACCTTGCAGCCACAACGTTCTAGATCTAGCAGAATTTCATTCAACGCTAGGTTCCAAATTAGTGGAGACAGTACTCCTCCTTGTGGGGTCCCTCTGTTTACAAACCTTGTTAGAGTTGTGGACCCAAGACATGCTGTTATGCGTCTTCTGTTGAGCAGACTTTGAATTAGTCTAATCAAACTAAAGTTAACATTAAGATGTGACAGTGCCGCAATTACTGCATCTGAGTGAATGTTGTTAAAAGCCCCTTCTATGTCAAGAAATGCCACCATGGTGAATTCCTTGAAATGCAGGGACGATTCGATAGTGCTCACAAGTTCGTGCAGGGCTGATTCTGTAGACTTCCCCTTATTGTAAGCATGTTGGTTCACTGACAGGAGTTTTGTATCCAGGTTTTCCCTAATGAAATAATCTAAAAGTCGTTCCAGACCTTTCAATAGGAAGGAGGATAGGCTAATTGGTCTGAAGTCTTTTGGCCTAGTGTGTGATATCTTCCCCGCTTTTGGTATGAATACCACTTTGGTATCCCTCCATCGATTCGGGATGTATGAAAGCCTGATACAGCCTACATAAATTTTCTCCAGCCAGGGGATAATGTATTTCAACATTTTCTGCATTTCTGCTGGAGTGATGCCGTCTGGTCCAGGTGACTTGAAGGGCTCAAAGCTATTAATAGCCCAGCTTATTCTGGATCTTTCAGTCAACAAGCTAGCGACGCTCGCAGTCCACTCGCACTCTTGTTGGTCCTGCTGATCCTCTGGTTCTGTTAGAGAGTTCCCCGGGAAATGTGTGTCGAGCAGTACATTGAGCGACTGCTCGCTGTTTTTGGTCCAATTATTTGCCTCATCCTGCAAGTAACCCACTGTACAGGTTGAAGCTGATAATATTTTCCTCAGCCTTGCGGCGTCGGAGACCTTTTCCACTTCGCCACAGAAAGTATACCAAGAGCGTCTTTGCGCCTTTCTAAGCTCCTTCTTATAGATCTTGAGTTGCTCTTTATAGGCATCCCAAACATTAGCGACCCCAGTAGATTTAGCCTTGTTGAATAGCTTGTTGCAGGTCTTTTTCATAGCCGTTAGCTCAGAAGTCCACCATTGGGGTTTAGTTTTACCCTTGTACCTTGTTTTTGGACAGGCTTCTTCAAGGGAACTATTGAATGATGTGGTGATATGCTCGACCAGATGATCCAGACCGGCTTTGTCATTCGGTTCGTACAGAAGTTTGGAGTTGAGGACTTTCTTGAAATTCTTTTCATACAGGTGCCACTTTGTCTTTCTCACATTTCTGTGGACGGCAGGTTCAGGCGCTTTTTCAGCGAGTTTGAACTCAATATAATGGTGATCTGAGAATGAGTGGTCGTCTAGTACATTCCACCCAATAATTTTGTCTGACAGCCGGTCAGTAGCAAACGTTACGTCGAGTACTTCTTGTCTGTCTTTAATTGTAAAGGTCGGTTTATTACCTATGTTACAAATACTTAGGTTGGTAGTTAGAATAAAGTCAAGAAGCGAATCACCCCTATTGTTTATATCCGTACTACCCCAGATAGTATGATGAGCGTTCGTGTCTGCGCCAACAATCAGCTCGACCTCGTCAGATGTTGCTTCTTCTACTACTTCCCTGAATAGAGCAGTCGGTACTACAGCTTCATATGGCAAGTAACTGGAGACCACCCAATATATGCGATTACCGATCTCCAGACTAGCAGATGTTTGGTCTTTACCACTTAGATTAGCCAGGAGAAAGATACTTAGATCTTTCCTGGCCAAAATGCAGGTTCTTGGAGTGCCTTCACAGTTGGCCACAAGCAGTTTAAAGTTGGGTGTCCTGATACCGCACACCCTTCCTCCCACTGCGTAGGGCTCCTGTATCAGGACGATGTCTACTGCACCTGTGGACAGGCGCAGCAATAGAGCCGCTGAGGCTGCTTTAGCGTGATGGAGGTTAATCTGTAAAATTCTTACCATCATTGGTAATTGACAGATTAACTTCCACCCCTACAAGGGTGTTATCGAACTCTTCGTCCGTATCATCGAGAAGCGTGTCTCCGCCAGATGCGTCAAAGAGTCCGGAGACTCCCCTCAGCCCCTCTGTGTCAGAAGTAGAGCTTTCGTCCTCAGAGTAGGACGTTACAGATCTTCTGTTAGAGTTGGAGTCACCCGAAATAATGGGCGTGGATACCTCCGCACTACCAGAAAGCTGTGTTTCAACCGCGGTGGACGACTCACCTTCCGCAGTGGGAACTATATCCTGCTTGTATACCTTCAAGACTATAGTCTCGAAGCCATACTGTAGGGTTGCACTTGCACGTTGTATATGGGAGGT
This sequence comes from Eudasyphora cyanicolor, assembly GCA_963930755.1. Lineage (NCBI taxonomy): Eukaryota > Metazoa > Arthropoda > Insecta > Diptera > Muscidae > Eudasyphora > Eudasyphora cyanicolor. Next base: position 26,037,855 of record OZ005738.1, read on the forward strand.
GGATTCAGCGTTAAGGATCAAATTGACCTGCCGCTTTTTACCATCCGCCTCACCCACCTTGCTGATTCTCCAATTATGGGCGGGCAGACCAGGATTGGAATCTTTTATTATTTCTAATATGTCAGCCGGGTTGGAGGGCTCTTCTGTAACCCAGGTGATGGCTCTAGGATGACTAGGGATGTTGTTTTTTTCGACAATATCCAACTGGGCACCCGGCCACACCTCACCCGCTCGACTCAGAGCAGCCTTATACAGGTCTACTGATCTGGCATCACCGAAATGTAAGAGCTTTACTCTCCCCTGATGCCATCCTGCATCAGGGGAGAGTATTCGGTAAGAGCCGAAACCTCAACAGCCTCCAACTTCGTCAGAACTCTGAGCGCTATCCGGTGCTCATTGTGTTTCCGTTTTGACGGTCGGACGTGACGTTTTCCCCTCACCGTACCACCTGTTGTGAGTACTAGGGGGAAATTTTCACCATGTTTGGTGTGGTCGGCTTTGGCCAAGACCAACGGACGGACAGTAGGACGATTGGGGAACCCCGCTCCATCGGAACGCGAAGGCATCCCCGCCAATGATTTTTTTCCGTATTAGCCCGTAATAGGTACTACGATGTAGGCCTTCCAGACTTTGTACAGATTTTGTTTTATTTTTTGCGATTGCGTAATAGGTATAATAGATTTTAACTATCCGCTCTGTGCTAAACACGTCCGTTCACTACGACTGATCAGCATCGAAGTCTTGAAAACCAGTAAGGAAAGGCAGAAAGTCGGGCCGGGCCGACTATATAATACCCTACACCTCCCTAACAATTCGATAAGGGTCATTGCCATAATAATTTGGAATAATTGGTAAATGGGTAGACACATATTATCTAATTCTGAAACGATTATCGCTAAATAAATACAACTTCTATAGCGGTTTGATACCAAATCAGGAGGAACAATCAATATAAATCTGAACCGATCTTCCCTGAATACTCATTCATGTAAAAAGACCTCCATCTGTCGAATTTCGTACTGATCGCATATAAAATACAGTCTCTACAGCGCCTAAATGTCAAATCGGGGTAACGTATATATGGGGGCTATATCTAAATCTGAACCGATTTCTTCCAAATTTAACAGTGTTCATTCATATAATAAGAAACCTCTTTCTGCCGAATTTCATACTGATCGGATATAAAATAAACATTTTTACAGCGCTTACAAGTCAAATCGGGGGTAACGTATATATGGGGGCTATATCTAAATCTGAACCGATTTTCTCCGAATTTAGCAGTATTCCTTCATGTAATAAGAAACCTCTTTCAGCCAAATTTTGCACTGATCGGATATAAAATACAGTTTTTACAGCGCTTACAAGTCAAATCGGGGGTAAAATAAATATGGGGGCTATATCTGAATCTTAACCGATTTTCTCCGAATTTAGCAGTATTCCTTCATGTAATAAGAAACCTCTCTTTGCCGAATTTCGCACTGATCGGATATAAAATAACATTTTTACAGCGCTTATATGTCAAATCGGGGGTAATAAATCTGAACCGATTTCTTCCAAATTTAACAGAGTTCTTTCATGTAATAAGAAACCTTTTCCTGCCGAATTTCATACTGATCGGATATAAAATAAAGTTTTTATAGCGCTTACATGTCAAATCGGGGCTAACATATATATGGGGGCTATATCTAAATCTGAACCGATTTTAACCAAATTCAATAGGGATCGTCCTTGGGCCAAAAAAAAAAAGATATTTGTAAAGTTTCGTCGAGATCGGACCATAATTGCGACCTGTACTTTGATTACAAGAATACATGCACAGACGGACAGACAGACAGACGGACAGACAGACAGACGGACAGACAGACAGACGGACAGACAGACAGACGGACAGACGGACATAGCTAAATCGACTCAGAAAGTGATTCTAAGTCGATCGGTATAATAAACGATGGGTCTATTTCTTCTCCTTTTGGGTGTTACAAACAAATGCACAAAGTTATAATACCCTGTACCACGGTGTGGTGTAGGGTATAAAAATATTCTGTGGTGAAAAAAAAAACGATTTTTTTTTGCCTTTTACCTACATATTTTGTTAATTTTGTTTGGAAGGTACAGAAAGGGGTGTAGCATTAACGCCAATTTATCAACTGACTATTGGTACTATAAAAGCTATAACTTTTTTTTATTGCCCAACAATTTTCTTAGTGTTTCATGACAGTTACTAAACTTCTGTTATAAAAGGGCTATGATTTCCAGATTTATCCATAGATTAATTCAAATATACATTGCTTCTTTGTTTAGGATACTAGCTTAAAAAAAATTGTAAGAATTTTTTGGCGATTTTTCTTAACTTTTTATGTTTTTTCCGTGCCAGTCCTAGAAGATATTTTGTGCACTATCCTTTCCTAAAATAGATTTTATTATTTCTGACTTTTCTTCTGTTTTTTGTATTTTAGATGATGGAAAAAATTTATGCGGCTCTCATAACTATTGCAAGGTAATGCAATTCCAATGAACCTAACCTTAGCCCAAAGAAAAATGTATTATCCTTCTATTATATATGAGTACATAACAAAATAATTTCTTTAAAAATTGCCGCTGAAAACGCAAACTTGGCACATGCTAAAATCCCTACACTAAAAATTTATTTCGTAAGTCACAAGACCGGAATTTGTATGCTAAATTTGTCCAGATCGGTGTCCATATATTAGTACATACACCTAATTTTCCACAATAAATTTTAGCGATCACAATTATATAGATTTTTCTTATATCTGACTATGGAATATATGCCATTTACTTTCAAAGATAAAATCGCACATTCTTAATGTAGTATCATTGCCACCTATAATAAAATTATCTCAATATATGAGTTGTATACTTCATTGGAACCACTGTTTCGCCTTTGGCTAAATATGAATGAGGTACAAAATTGTCGAGAAATGCCATACTATTCACTTGATCTACGATGCGCTATTACACACATTCATAGACATACACATAGCTATATAATTGTATAAATGTAAGAGTTTGTCCTCTGAATGTAAGCAAGGACATGTGTAAGTGTGTGTCCTTTTCGCCCATCATCATGTTATAGCCGTATTGAAATGTAACGGTCAAATAGGCCAAACAAAAAACCCAACTAAAACCATCAGAATTCATTCAGAGGCAAGGACAGTAGGGACCAACACAGAGCAGTGGTAGAGAGTGCTGGAAGGATGGATATTAGAACGATTAATAAAAGGCCTTTTTTAGGAGTATATGAAAAGTGAACTTTTCAATAAGAAAAGTCATCGACGATGAACTTTTCTATAAGAAAAGTCATCGACGATGAACTTTTCTATAAGAAAAGTCATCGACGATGAACTTTTCTATAAGAAAAGTCATCGACGATGAAGTTTTCTATAAGAAAAGTCATCGACGATGAAGTTTTCTATAAGAAAAGTCATCGACGATGAACTTTTCTATAAGAAAAGTCATCGACGATGAACTTTTCTATAAGAAAAGTCATCGACGATGAACTTTTCTATAAGAAAAGTCATCGACGACGAACATTTCTATAAGAAAAGTCATCGACGATGAACTTTTCTATACGAAAAGTCATCAACGATGAACTTTTCTATAAGAAAAGTCATCAACGATGAACTTTTCTATAAGAAAAGTCATCAACGATGAACTTTTCTATACGAAAAGTCACCAACGATGAACTTTTCTATACCAAAAGTCATCAACGATGAACTTTTCTATACGAAAAGTCATCAACGATGAACTTTTCTATACGAAAAGTCATCAACGATGAACTTTTCTATACGAAAAGTCATCAACGATGAACTTTTCTATACGAAAAGTCATCAACGATGAACTTTTCTATACGAAAAGTCATCAACGATGAACTTTTCTATACGAAAAGTCATCAACGATGAACTTTTCTATACGAAAAGTCATCAACGATGAACTTTTCTATACGAAAAGTCATCAACGATGAACTTTTCTATACGAAAAGTCATCAACGATGAACTTTTCTATACGAAAAGTCATCAACGATGAACTTTTCTATACGAAAAGTCATCAACGATGAACTTTTCTATACGAAAAGTCATCAACGATGAACTTTTCTATACGAAAAGTCATCAACGATGAACTTTTCTATACGAAAAGGCATCAACGATGAACTTATCTATACGAAAAGTCATCAACAATGAACTTATCTATACGAAAAGTCATCAATGATGAACTTTTCTAAAAGAAAAGTTATCAACTATGACATTTGATTGAAGAAAAGTCATCAACTATGAACTTTTCTCATAGAAAAATCATCAACCATTAAGTTTTCTATAAGAAATTTCATCAACGATGAACTTTTCTTGAGGAAAATTCGTCAACGATGAACTTTTCTTGAGGAAAATTCATCAACGATGAACTTTTCTTGAGGAAAATTCATCAACGACGAACTTTTCTATAAGAAAAGTAATCAACGATGAACTTTTCTATAAGAAAAGTTATCAACGATGAACTTTTCTATAAGAAAAGTCATCCACGATGAACTTTTCTATAAGAAAATTCATCAACGATGAACTTTTCTATAAGAAAAGTCATCAACGATGAACTTTTGTATAAGAAAAGTCATCAACGATGAACTTTTGTATAAGAAAAGTCATCAACGATGAATTTTTCTATAAGAAAAGTCATCAGCGATGAATTTTTCTATAAGAAAGGTCATCAACGATGAACTTTTCTACAAGAAAAGTCATCATTTATGAACTTTTCTATACGAAAAGTCATCCTTGATGAACTTTTCTATACGAAAAGTCATCATTGATGAACTTTTCTATATGAAAAGTCATCATTGATGAACTTTTCTAGAAGAAAAGTCATCAACATTGAACTTTTCTAGAAGAAAAGTCATCAACGATGAAGTTTTCTCGTAGAAAAGTCATCAACAATGAAGTTTTCTAGAAGAAAAATCATCAACCATGAACTTTTCTATGAGAAAACTCCTGAAGGGAACTCCGCCTGTGGAATGCAGTGGAACAAACATACAGATGTGTGACTTATCCTAAGTGTATGTATTTGTGTGCGAGTGTTTGGGAATGAGCCTGTGGACTGTGTGCGTGTAAATGTTTGTTACTTTATTAGAGAGACAAGAAAACTAATTGCATTGGCACGCGTTAAGTAAACTTAATGAAATTTTCTTTACAACGAAACCACACATCCATTCGCTCATCCCCATATGAACACACATACATATATGCAAGGAGGCTTACTCTAACCAACACGTTCACATACATTGACATGAACAGCTCTATTAATGCAAACAGCTGCACTAACTCTTCAAAAGCTTCTGACTTTGTATTGTCGTGTTTGGCCGTGTCCCGAAGTCAGGCGGAATGAGCCGGATTGAATCGAGATGAGCCTGCACGAACATGCAATGAGTTTCTGCGTGAGTGTTAGTCTCTGGGTGTGGGAGGAATCTTTGACAAATCTTTGAACAGTTGTTGTCAGTGTTATACGAGTATGTGTGTATTTATTTCTTTCTATTAAAATGATGTCCATGTTATTTTAATGAAAATGTATTTGTAAACAACAACAACCACCGCAATACAAGAACAGCAACAACAGGAACAACGACATCATATGTCAGGTTGAGTAATAGGCGATTTAGACACGCAACTTGTGGCTAAGACAATAAACAGACATTTGTTGAAATGTTGTTCTTAATTTTTCACATATCGATAACTTCATTGCAAAACATGCTAAGTCGACTTGGCAATTTTCTTGGACAGTTCGTTTTCAAATTCTACGTATTTCAAACTATATTTGGTAAAATTTGTGTGTTTATCCGCCTACCCCATCTAAAGTTATGTGAAAAATACTAAAGGTCATTCGATTTACATTATAGAGGATCCTTGAAATCAAGATTATCTCCTGGATTAGTCATCTTTGTACATATATATCGACTAAAATATTATTCTGCACTTTTCGGTGAACAGGACTATAAATAGATATGAATTTTGATCCAATTTGAGGGGAATAAATAACCAAAAAGTGTACCACAAAAATATTTTTGCCACGCCCACAATTAGGCATTTACATGGGAAATCCCAGAAAGCATTTCCAGATTTCTCCAAAATTTAGCAATGGCATTGAAGTGGAAAACTTATTTAGAACTGCAAAAATTGGTTAAATTCCGGCCACACAATAGGGTGTTACAGCGTGGTTATATTTCGACATTTCTTTAGTAGGTACCTGAAGGACCACTAAAAATTATATAAAATTGATTGAAGTGTTCTACAAGAATATTCCTCATACGATTTCAGTGAAGACATCTGATCAAAGTTGTATCCTAAAATGCATACCAGATATTGTTCTTTGTCTGCTTTTAATATAGCCTTACCTTCTCATCTGCATCTCTTGTTTAAACCAGTTTTTCATGTGCTGGGTATCTTATGCTTTTATCTGCTCCATTTTTAAGTGTCTAACTGACTTCCAAGGAAAAACGATGAACTCTATCTTTCTAAGTAGCTGAGGTTAATGAATGATTGTATGACAAACTTTATGATGGTCGGCCGATCTGCTCTTTTGTTCATTTATTAAAACGTCACACATATCCTTACACAGTTCCATATACTCATACGTTCATTTATTCACACAAAGTCACATACACATACAGAGAGTAGTGGGATACGCTGCATTATGCACTGAACTAAACTGGACAGGAGGAACTGATTGCATTTAGTTGTGTTAATAAGCATCATTTTTCATTAGACATAATTTAATGAAGCATATGACAGTAGTCTGACATATGGCTCTCAAAGAACGTTCATACTATGTGGACTGAGAGTGGGGGATTGGGATTGGTGGTGCTAGAGGTCTGCCGGGATTCCTCGAAAGACATGAATGGTAGGATATTTGCTATTAATTTAAAAATGCAACAAAAGATTTTTTTAAACTAATAGTCATTAATGTCTATAAACATATGTACAGTGAGGCTCGAAGGCAGGTAGTACTATAGTAAAATAGGCGAATTTTACTATAGTAAAATAGACGAATTTTACTATAGTAAACCATTAAGGAAAGACAGAAAGTCGGGCGGGGCCGACTATATAATACCCTACACCTACCTACCAATGCGACAATGGGCATTGCGATAAGAATTTGGCAGTGTTCATACATGTAATAAGCAAACTCGCTCTGCCGATTTTCGTACTGATCGGATATAAAACACGATTTCTACAGCGCTTAAATGTTAAATCGGGTGGAACACATATATGGGGGCTATATCTAAATCTGAACCGATAATCCCCGAATTGCGCAGTGTTTTTTCATGTAATAAGATAACTTTCTCTGCCGAATTTCGTACAGGTCGGATGTAAAATACGGTTTCTACAGCGCTTTCATGTCAAATCGGGTGAAACATATATATGGGGACTATATCTCAATCTGAACCGATTTTCCCCGAATTTGGCAGTGTTTATTCATGTAACAAGAGAACTCTCTCTGCCAAATTTCGTATTGATCTGATTTAAAATACAGTTCCTACAGCGCTTACATGTCAAATCGGGTGAAACATATATATGGGGGCTATATCTAAATCTAAACGGATTTTCTCCGAATTTGGTAGTGTTCATTCGCGTAATAATAAAACTCTCTCTGCCGAATTTCAGAAAGATCGGATGTAAAATGTGGTTTCTACAGCGCTTACATGTCAAATCGGGTGAAACATATATATGGGGACTATATCCAAATCTGAACCGATTTTAACCAATTTCAATAGGGATCGTCCTTGGGCCAAAAAAGAGCACTATGCTAAATTTCATCACAATCGGATTATAAATACGACCCTGCACTTTGATTACAAGAATACATGGACAGACAGACGGAAAGACAGACGGACATGGCTAAATCGACTCAGAAAGTGATTCTGAGTCGATCGGTATAATAAACAATGGGTCTATTTCTCCTCCTTTTAGGTGTTACAAACAAATGCACAAAGTCATAATACCCTGTACCACAGTGTGGTGTAGGGTATAAATAGACGAATTTTACTATAGTAAAATAGACGAATTTTACTATAGTAAAATAGACGAATTTTACTATAGTAAAATAGACGAATTTTACTATAGTAAAATAGACGAATTTTACTATAGTAAAATAGACGAATTTTACTATAGTAAAATAGACGAATTTTACTATAGTAAAATAGACGAATTTTACTATAGTAAAATAGACGAATTTTACTATAGTAAAATAGACGAATTTTACTATAGTAAAATAGACGAATTTTACTATAGTAAAATAGACGAATTTTACTATAGTAAAATAGACGAATGTTACTATAGTAAAATAGACGAATTTTACTATAGTAAAATAGACGAATTTTACTATAGTAAAATAGACGAATTTTACTATAGTAAAATAGACGAATTTTACTATAGTAAAATAGACGAATTTTACTATAGTAAAAAAGACGAATTTTACTATAGTAAAAAAGACGAATTTTACTATAGTAAAATAGACGAATTTTACTATAGTAAAATAGACGAATTTTACTATAGTAAAATAGACGAATTTTACTATAGTAAAATAGACGAATTTTACTATAGTAAAATAGACGAATTTTAAAATAGACGAATTTTACTATAGTAAAATAGTCGAATTTTACTATAGTAAAAAAGTCGAATTTTACTATAGTAAAATAGTCGAATTTTACTATAGTAAAATAGTCGAATTTTACTATAGTAAAATAGTCGAATTTTACTATAGTAAAATAGTCGAATTTTACTATAGTAAAATAGTCGAATTTTACTATAGTAAAATAGTCGAATTTTACTATAGTAAAATAGTCGAATTTTACTATAGTAAAATAGTCGAATTTTACTATAGTAAAATAGTCGAATTTTACTATAGTAAAATAGTCGAATTTTACTATAGTAAAATAGTCGAATTTTACTATAGTAAAATAGTCGAATTTTACTATAGTAAAATAGTCGAATTTTACTATAGTAAAATAGTCGAATTTTACTATAGTAAAATAGTCGAATTGTACTATAGTAAAATAGTCGAATTTTACTATAGTAAAATAGTCGAATTTTACTATAGTAAAATAGTCGAATTTTACTATAGTAAAATAGTCGAATTTTACTATAGTAAAATAGTCGAATTTTACTATAGTAAAATAGTCGAATTTTACTATAGTAAAAAAAGCCCAATTTTACTATAGTAAAATAGTCGAATTTTACTATAGTAAAATAGTGAAATTTTACTATAGTAAAATAGTGAAATTTTACTATAGTAAAATAGTGAAATTTTACTATAGTAAAATAGTGAAATTTTACTATAGTAAAATAGTGAAATTTTACTATAGTAAAATAGTGAAATTTTACTATAGTAAAATAGTGAAATTTTACTATAGTAAAATAGTGAAATTTTACTATAGTAAAATAGTGAAATTTTACTATAGTAAAATAGTGAAATTTTACTATAGTAAAATAGTGAAATTTTACTATAGTAAAATAGTGAAATTTTACTATAGTAAAAAAAACTTTAGTAAAATAATCGAATTTAAGTGAAATACAGCCATTTTAAAATCCTCATTTTCTACAAATTTGCATATCAAAATCCCTGTAAACTAACAACGTCATTCATTCACCAAATCCCTGGTAGCAGCGAAATTAATTTACCCTTAAACCACAACCGTTTCTCCATTATCCACAAGAGTCAAAAATTACATTAGATTTCATAGCTCATCGAGATGAAAATGTCTTCATTAATCACTTTAAATATGGTTGGATGGTTGAATGTGCGCGGCACAATGTGCATTATAATTCCCTATTACTTTCAAATGTTGCACATGTCCTGCTGCTGGAGTATTACGCGCACACACATTCTCACACATCCTAATGCCCTTTCCAAGTAGTTGACAAGGTGTTAAGATGAAATTCCCGGCCATACCAAAATTTCACACCAACACCGCAAAACTTTAATTAAAACGCGAATGTTGACAGGATAATGTGACACTTCAAGTAAACATACGTACGTATATGTATGTACACAAATACACATATCTTTTGCAGTTGCATTGCTCCCGAATGACAAGAGTGCGAAAAAAAGGACACTTTGAAAATGTGCTGCAAATGCGGATACAAATGTCACCGTAGAACTTTATTTAATTGCAAACGCATACCAACTTTTCACCAGGACTTTCTTATTGCTTCTGCACCAAAAAATGTTGCGAATACTTTTGGTTTGGTTTCGGGTTTTTTTCTATTGCTCTCTTATGCAAATGCGGATACAAATGTCACCGTAGAACTTTATTTAATTGCAAACGCATACCAACTTTTCACCAGGACTTTCTTATTGCTTCTGCACCAAAAAATGTTGCGAATACTTTTGGTTTGGTTTCGGGTTTTTTTCTATTGCTCTCTATGTAGCGAGTCCTATGTAAGAATTAAGAAGCGTCGTGGTATAACTGGCAACCAGAAAGTGATGAAAGGAATTGTGTATCCTGTGGACTTTGTCTGTGATCTTTTTGCAGTGCTGAATTTTTATTAAGACGAAAAGAAGAGCATCTTTAGCGGTACACTTCGACATTTAATTTTCCTTCTTAGTGGATAGATTATCTTGAGTTTGATTGAAATTCTATTAAATAAAAGGCCACTGTGTCCGAAAAAAATAAGGGCCAAGAAGAGTGATGGATTTTTTGGTTCGAAATGAAATATAAGAATATAACAAATCCAGTTTCAGTTCCTTAAAACAGTCATAGATAAATAGTAAACAAAATAGTAAAATAGGACTATTTTAAAGTATAGTTGGACTATTTTACTATAGTAAAATTCGACTATTTTACTATAGTAAAATTCGACTATTTTACTATAGTAAAATTCGACTATTTTACTATAGTAAAATTCGACTATTTTACTATAGTAAAATTCGACTATTTTACTATAGTAAAATTCGACTATTTTACTATAGTAAAATTCGACTATTTTACTATAGTGAAATTCGACTATTTTACTATAGTAAAATTCGACTATTTTACTATAGTAAAATTCGACTATTTTACTATAGTAAAATTCGACTATTTTACTATAGTAAAATTCGACTATTTTACTATAGTAAAATTCGACTATTTTACTATAGTAAAATTCGACTATTTTACTATAGTAAAATTCGACTATTTTACTATAGTAAAATTCGACTATTTTACTATAGTAAAATTCGACTATTTTACTATAGTAAAATTCGACTATTTTACTATAGTAAAATTCGACTATTTTACTATAGTAAAATTCGACTATTTTACTATAGTAAAATTCGACTATTTTACTATAGTAAAATTCGACTATTTTACTATAGTAAAATTCGACTGTTTTACTATAGTAAAATTCGACTATTTTACTATAGTAAAATTCGACTATTTTACTATAGTAAAATTCGACTATTTTACTATAGTAAAATTCGACTATTTTATTTGACTATAGTAAAATTTCACTATTTTACTATAGTAAAATTTCACTATTTTAATATCGTAAAATTTCACTATTTGACTATCGTAAAATTTCACTATTTGACTATAGTAAAATTTCACTATTTGACTATAGTAAAATTTCACTATTTTAGTATAGTAAAATTTAACTATTTTACTATAGTAAAATTTAACTATTTTACTATAGTAAAATTTAACTATTTTACTATAGTAAAATTTAACTGTTTTACTATAGTAAAATTTCACTATTTGCCTATAGTAAAATTTCACTATTTTACTATAGTAAAATTTCATTATTTGACTATAGTGAAATTTCATTATTTGACTATAGTAAAATTTCACTATTTTACTATAGTAAAATTTCACTATTTTACTATAGTAAAATTTCACTATTTTACTATAGTAAAATTTCACTATTTTACTATAGTAAAATTTCACTATTTTACTATAGTAAAATTTCACTATTTTACTATAGTAAAATTTCACTATTTTACTATAGTAAAATTTCACTATTTTACTATAGTAAAATTTCACTATTTTACTATAGTAAAATTCCACTATTTTACTATAGTAAAATTCCACTATTTTACTATAGTAAAATTCCACTATTTTACTATAGTAAAATTCCACTATTTTACTATAGTAAAATTCCACTATTTTACTATAGTAAAATTCCACTATTTTACTATAGTAAAATTCCACTATTTTACTATACTATTTGTTTTGCAAACTAAAAGTGGAAACGCGTTAATTCTGTATAAACAGAATTATTTATGATATTGCCATCTGACAGACAGAGATACAATTTTGTTTCTTTTTGTTGTGGACTAAGGATGTGTAAGAAAAACAAATATGCACTCACATAGAATCTACCAAGATTTTGAAGAAATAAAGCTACTTCCTCTTCATCAACGTATTTGTATTTTTGGACTCTAGTGTTTTACAAATCCAATTAATATACAAAGATTGTTTTGCTTTAACTGGGAACTTGAATGAGAGGAAACGGTGGAGATCACAGCACAAAAACCACAATATTAAGGTAATATTGTAGTACCAAGGACCTGGGAGGATATTCCTTAAATTTAAGGAGAAAAAGGATCTAAAAAGAGTTTAAGAAATTTAAAAGTGGTAATTTTCAATTTCCATATGACGAATAATTTTTTTTCTTTAATTGGTTTACTCAGAACGTTGTGTTGTTTTTTATCATCCCTAAAAGTCAATCAACTTAATTTTTGTTCCAAACAATTCATCTGGCTTTCTTTCCAATATATACCATCAAACATTGCATTTCTTGGAAATATTTCATACTACAAATACTTAGTTCAGCGACTGCATCATCATCCTTATCCTGGGTTCTTAGCCTGCTGCACTTCATGGTTGGCCATTTCACTGTTCCTCTTGACATCAACTCTGTTTATATTTATTTATATCTTTTATGGTCCTTTCTTCACTCCATGGTACAAACAAGCAAAATTTGTCTCTTTGTTTATTTACATTTTGTTAAGAAAATTTGTTTGTTTTCCCTACATTCTCATTGTTTGTTGTTCAATATGAACGCTGCTCTTTTCTTCATTTGTGTTTTTTTTTGTCTTCTCGAGTAGGATGGATGGGTCAAGGGGTACGTGTATAGGTCCTGACTCAGTCTATCTAGACATCTTTGCCCGTTGTTCGTCGTAACTACGAGTATAGTGTCCGTGTTCCTATACATGGTGGTAATTGAATCAACTCTGGAATTGCTTTCGTTCCGGGAGAGTTTTTCTTTCATTCTTTTTTTCCTACTCCGTCCTGTTCTGTTTTGTTTTCTTTTGTTTTGAAATGCAATGTACACAAATACACATAAAAACGAACAACAACAACAATGAATAGCTTCAGCAGCAAATGGATGCTGGAAGACAAGAGCTGAGCTGGACTGAAAAAAAATCTGGATTAATTTTTAATGAATTTCATTTGCTTCCAGGAGCTGCAGGTTGAATGATACCATAAACTTGTCGCAACATACGAAAATTGATGGGGCTCTATTACGGAGGAAGACCCCGAGAACAATTTTAGAGAGAGTAAGGAAAGAATAGCAATACATTTCTATAGTAAAATTATGATATTTTACTATAGTAAAATTGTGATATTTTACTATAGTAAAATTGTGATATTTTACTATAGTAAAATTGTGATATTTTACTATAGTAAAATTGTGATATTTTACTATAGTAAAATTGTGATATTTTACTATAGTAAAATTGTGATATTTTACTATAGTAAAATTGTGATATTTTACTATAGTAAAATTGTGATATTTTACTATAGTAAAATTGTGATATTTTACTATAGTAAAATTGTGGTATTTTACTATAGTAAAATTGTGATATTTTACTATAGTAAAATTGTGATATTTTACTATAGTAAAATTGTGATATTTTACTATAGTAAAATTGTGATATTTTACTATAGTAAAATTGTGATATTTTACTATAGTAAAATTGTGATATTTTACTATAGTAAAATTGTGATATTTTACTATAGTAAAATTGTGATATTTTACTATAGTAAAATTGTGATATTTTACTATAGTAAAATTGTGATATTTTACTATAGTAAAATTGTGATATTTTACTATAGTAAAATTGTGATATTTTACTATAGTAAAATTGTGATATTTTACTATAGTAAAATTGTGATATTTTACTATAGTAAAATTGTGATATTTTACTATAGTAAAATTGTGATATTTTACTATAGTAAAATTCGGTGATTTGACTATAGTAAAATTCGGTGATTTTACTTTAGTAAAATTGTGATATTTTACTATAGTAAAATTCGGTGATTTGACTATAGTAAAATTCGGTGATTTTACTTTAGTAAAATTGTGATATTTTACTATAGTAAAATTCGGTGATTTTACTATAGTAAAATTCGGTGATTTTACTATAGTAAAATTCGGTGATTTTACTATAGTAAAATTCGGTGATTTTACTATAGTAAAATTCGGTGATTTTACTATAGTAAAATTCGGTGATTTTACTATAGTAAAATTCGGTGATTTTACTATAGTAAAATTCGGTGATTTTACTATAGTAAAATTCGGTGATTTTACTATAGTAAAATTCGGTGATTTTACTATAGTAAAATTCGGTGATTTTACTATAGTAAAATGCGGTGATTTTACTATAGTAAAATGCGGTGATTTTACTATAGTAAAATTCGGTGATTTTACTATAGTAAAATTCGGTGATTTTACTATAGTAAAATTCGGTGATTTTACTATAGTAAAATTCGACTATTTTACTATAGTAAAATTCGACTATTTTACTATAGTAAAATTCGACTATTTTACTTTGATTTTACTATAGTAAAATTCGGTGATTTTGGTGATTTTACTATAGTAAAATTCGGTGATTTTACTATAGTAAAATTCGACTATTTTACTATAGTAAAATTCGACTATTTTACTATAGTAAAATTCGACTATTTTACTATAGTAAAATTCGACTATTTTACTATAGTAAAATTCGTCTATTTTACTATAGTAAAATTCGTCTATTTTACTATAGTAAAATTCGACTATTTTACTATAGTAAAATTCGACTATTTTACTATAGTAAAATTCGACTAATTTACTATAGTAAAATTCGACTATTTTACTATAGTAAAATTCGGTGATTTTACTATAGTAAAATTCGGTGATTTTACTATAGTAAAATGCGGTGATTTTACTATAGTAAAATGCGGTGATTTTACTATAGTAAAATGCGGTGATTTTACTATAGTAAAATTCGGTGATTTTACTATAGTAAAATTCGGTGATTTTACTATAGTAAAATTCGGTGATTTTACTATAGTAAAATTCGGTGATTTTACTATAGTAAAATTCGACTATTTTACTATAGTAAAATTCGACTATTTTACTATAGTAAAATTCGACTATTTTACTATAGTAAAATTCGACTATTTTACTTTGATTTTACTATAGTAAAATTCGGTGATTTTGGTGATTTTACTATAGTAAAATTCGGTGATTTTACTATAGTAAAATTCGACTATTTTACTATAGTAAAATTCGACTATTTTACTATAGTAAAATTCGTCTATTTTACTATAGTAAAATTCGTCTATTTTACTATAGTAAAATTCGACTATTTTACTATAGTAAAATTCGACTATTTTACTATAGTAAAATTCGACTATTTTACTATAGTAAAATTCGACTATTTTACTATAGTAAAATTCGACTAATTTACTATAGTAAAATTCGACTATTTTACTATAGTAAAATTCGACTATTTTACTATAGTAAAATTCGACTATTTTACTATAGTAAAATTCGACTATTTTACTATAGTAAAATTCGACTATTTTACTATAGTAAAATTCGACTATTTTACTATAGTAAAATTCGACTATTTTACTATAGTAAAATTCGACTATTTTACTATAGTAAAATTCGACTATTTTACTATAGTAAAATTCGACTATTTTACTATAGTAAAATTCGACTATTTTACTATAGTAAAATTTGATAGTAAAATTTGACTAATTTACTATAGTAAAATTCGACTAATTTACTATAGTAAAATTCGACTAATTTACTATAGTAAAATTCGGCTATTTTACTATAGTAAAATTCGGGATTTGACTATAGTAAAATTCGGTATTTTACTATTTAGTCATAAATATTTTTGCTGGGTTACTGCAAATAGCAGTAAGTATTTTCTCCGACATAAGTAATCGTCTCTGCTCTGTACTCTTACTTATTACACCACCTTTATGGCCAGGTCGGCTATTTCTGTTGGCTTCCGAGTGTGGCAATAAACAAGGATAAAATATGATAAAGTTAAATTTAATAATACCAAAGATGTTTATTTGTTCCCATTTGATGATAGTGAAGAATGTACTACTGTATTTGATTGTTACTTTTTATGAGTCATATGGAAAATTATTTTCTCTGAGTTTAATAGCAGTCGAGAATAAATAATAGCAATAAGATAGGCACTATTCAGATTTTTTTTTTTCATAAAAATATTAAGTAGTTAAAGTAGAGATTTCATGGATATATGTATATTGTTGAACCATTTGATGGCTCAGAGATATACAACAAAACAAATTTCAAACAGCTGCTTCTCTTTCCCTGAGACAAAATATCAGAGGGTTTTTTTGGGAAGGGGGGGCCTCAAAAAAGATCCAACTATAGCTGTTTCCTTTGTCGGAGACCACCTTTTCTTAAGGAAATGTTGTCGGAGACCACCTTTTCTTAAAAGGAAAAGTTGTCGGAGACCACCTTTTCTTAAAAGGAAAAGTTGTCGGAGACCACCTTTTCTTAAGGAAAAGTTGTCGGAGACCACCTTTTCTTAAGGAAAAGTTGTCGGAGACCACCTTTCCTTAAGGAAAAGTTGTCGGAGACCACCTTTTCTTAAGGAAAAGATGTCGGAGAACACCTTTTCTTAAGGAAAAGTTGTCGGAGAACACCTTTTCTTAAGGAAAAGTTGTCGGAGAACACCTTTTCTTAAGGAAAAGTTGTCGGAGAACACCTTTTCTTAAGGAAAAGTTGTCGGAGACCACCTTTTCTTAAGGAAAAGTTGTCGGAGACCACCTTTTCTTAAGGAAAAGTTGTCGGAGACCACCTTTTCTTAAAGAAAAGTTGTCGGAGACCACCTTTTCTTAAAGAAAAGTTGTCGGATACCACCTTTTCTTAAAGAAAAGTTGTCGGAGACAACCTTTTCTTAAAGAAAAGTTGTCGGAGACCACCTTTTCTTAAGGAAAAGTTGCGAAGACCACATTTTCTTAAGGAAAAGTTGTCGGAGGCCACCTTTTCTTAAGGAAAAGTTGTCGGAGACCACCTTTTCTTAAGGAAAAGTTGCGAAGACCACATTTTCTTAAGGAAAAGTTGTCGGAGGCCACCTTTTCTTAAGGAAAAGTTGTCGGAGACCACCTTTTCTTAAGGAAAAGTTGTCGGAGACCACCTTTTCTTAAGGAAAAGTTGTCGGAGACCACCTTTTCTTAAGGAAAAGTTGTCGGAGACCACCTTTTCTTAAGGAAAAGATGTCGGAGAACACCTTTTCTTAAGGAAAAGATGTCGGAGAACACCTTTTCTTAAGGAAAAGTTGTCGGAGAACACCTTTTCTTAAGGAAAAGTTGTCGGAGAACACCTTTTCTTAAGGAAAAGTTGTCGGAGACCACCTTTTCTTAAGGAAAAGTTGTCGGAGACCACCTTTTCTTAAGGAAAAGTTGTCGGAGACCACCTTTTCTTAAAGAAAAGTTGTCGGAGACCACCTTTTCTTAAAGAAAAGTTGTCGGATACCACCTTTTCTTAAAGAAAAGTTGTCGGAGACAACCTTTTCTTAAAGAAAAGTTGTCGGAGACCACCTTTTCTTAAGGAAAAGTTGCGAAGACCACATTTTCTTAAGGAAAAGTTGTCGGAGGCCACCTTTTCTTAAGGAAAAGTTGTCGGAGACCACCTTTTCTTAAGGAAAAGTTGCGAAGACCACATTTTCTTAAGGAAAAGTTGTCGGAGGCCACCTTTTCTTAAGGAAAAGTTGTCGGAGACCACCTTTTCTTAAGGAAAAGTTGTCGGAGACCACCTTTTCTTAAGGAAAAGTTGTCGGAGACCACCTTTTCTTAAGAAAAGTTGTCGGAGACCACCTTTTCTTAAGGAAAAGTTGTCGGAGACCACCTTTTCTTAAGGAAAAGATGTCGGAGAACACCTTTTCTTAAGGAAAAGTTGTCGGAGAACACCTTTTCTTAAGGAAAAGTTGTCGGAGAACACCTTTTCTTAAGGAAAAGTTGTCGGAGAACACCTTTTCTTAAGGAAAAGTTGTCGGAGACCACCTTTTCTTAAGGAAAAGTTGTCGGAGACCACCTTTTCTTAAGGAAAAGTTGTCGGAGACCACCTTTTCTTAAAGAAAAGTTGTCGGAGACCACCTTTTCTTAAAGAAAAGTTGTCGGAGACAACCTTTTCTTAAAGAAAAGTTGTCGGAGACCACCTTTTCTTAAGGAAAAGTTGCGAAGACCACATTTTCTTAAGGAAAAGTTGTCGGAGGCCACCTTTTCTTAAGGAAAAGTTGTCGGAGACCACCTTTTCTTAAGGAAAAGTTGCGAAGACCACATTTTCTTAAGGAAAAGTTGTCGGAGGCCACCTTTTCTTAAGGAAAAGTTGTCGGAGACCACCTTTTCTTAAGGAAAAGTTGTCGGAGACCACCTTTTCTTAAGGAAAAGTTGTCGGAGACCACCTTTTCTTAAGGAAAAGTTGTCGGAGACCACCTTTTCTTAAGGAAAAGTTGTCGGAGACCACGTTTTCTTAAGGAAAAGTTGTCGGAGACCACATTTTCTTAAGAAAAAGTTGTCGGAGACCACTTTTTCCAAAGGAAAAGTTGTCAGAGACCGCCTTTTCCTAAGGAAAAGTTGTCAGAGACCACCTTTTCTTAAGGAAAAGTTGTCGGAGAACACCTTTTCTTAAGGAAAAGTTGTCGGAGAACACCTTTTCTTAAGGAGAAGTTGTCGGAGAACACCTTTTCTTAAGGAAAAGTTGTCGGAGAACACCTTTTCTTAAGGAAAAGTTGTCGGAGACCACCTTTTCTTAAGGAAAAGTTGTCGGAGACCACCTTTTCTTAAGGAAAAGTTGTCGGAGACCACCTTTTCTTAAGGAAAAGTTGTCGGAGACCACCTTTTCTTAAGGAAAAGTTGTCGGAGACCACCTTTTCTTAAGGAAAAGTTGTCGCAGACCACCTTTTCTTAAGGAAAAGTTGTCGGAGACCACCTTTTCTTAAAGAAAAGTTGTCGGAGACCACCTTTTCTTAAAGAAAAGTTTTCGGATACCACCTTTTCTTAAAGAAAAGTTGTCGGAGACAACCTTTTCTTAAAGAAAAGTTGTCGGAGACCACCTTTTCTTAAGGAAAAGTTGCGGAGACCACATTTTCTTAAGGAAAAGTTGTCGGAGGCCACCTTTTCTTAAGGAAAAGTTGTCGGAGACCACCTTTTCTTAAGGAAAAGTTGTCGGAGACCACCTTTTCTTAAGGAAAAGTTGTCGGAGACCACCTTTTCTTAAGGAAAAGTTGTCGGAGACCACGTTTTCTTAAGGAAAAGTTGTCGGAGACCACATTTTCTTAAGGAAAAGTTGTCGGAGACCACATTTTCTTAAGAAAAAGTTGTCGGAGACTACTTTTTCCAAAGGAAAAGTTGTCAGAGACCGCCTTTTCCTAAGGAAAAGTTGTCAGAGACCGCCTTTTCCTAAGGAAAAGTTTTCGGAAATTCTCTCTCTTTTAGAAGTATTTGTTTAATTCAATTAAATTTTTTTAATAAACCAACTTGCTTTCCTAACCATAAATACAATGTTATTATTTAAAATAAATAAACTTGCCTCTTCACATAAATTCAAATAAGGTATTTGCTCCATAAATAATCTACATACTTCAAATAGATTAGCCAAGATTAAAAATCCACAAATCCTTTCACTTTCGCTTGAGCTTTTCTTTCTCCGGGAATCCTGTCTTGAAGGAACCTTATTTCCTTTCCGTACATTCTGTGAATAAACAAAAGTGAAATTAACTCTATATATAGCACTGAATGGCACTGAACACTGATGAGAATGATGATGAAGCGGAAGGAAGCGGGGAAGAAGGGCACCAGCAAGAACAGCGTTATTATACAGATGATATTAATTACATAATAACAATAATAACTGTTATGTACACTCATAATTTATGCTTAGTGTAGTACCTACTTTTGCACCCAAATGCACACACCGACACGTTGCACCACCAGCCTCTCCACTCAGCAAGAGATGACACATCAAGCCATCAAGTCATCAGCAACATCATTCTCTAGCCAAGAACATAACCGGGCGCATTCACAATGGGGGAATATAAATAAATTTAAAAAAATCTGTTGACTTTTAGGCGACTCTATGGATTTCAAAGAAGCTTCACTTATTAGTACGAATTGTAATATTTTCAATACCCTAACTCCCCATAACACAAATCAAAATAGCCGAGCGTAGGAGCTAAAGAAAGTTAAATTGTATGGATATTGGCAGCTGTAACCCATAGTTAGCTCTTAAACTATTTTATTTTCTTATTGTTAATGGCCCTAAATGACTTATCTTGAGACCGGTGCTTTCCCTTTTGTTTTATAACCAAATTTTTAAACAAAGCTCTACAAACTTTTGATATGACTGAGTAGAGTTTCATGGAATCGTCTTGTAGGTTAACAAACATTAGACTTATTTCCTTTTTTGTCCTTTCAAAAATCCGCCACTGTACCTCTCTGCAGCCATTCACATTTACATCCTGCAACAGGAACTTAAGGAGGTAAGAGAAGAAATGCACATAATTAAATACATCAACACAACAGCAGTGGCAATGACGAGATGCAGCGACAACACCAACAATAACAGCAATGAGAGTACCATAAGAACGCCAACATTCAACACTTTGAAACCATCAACATCAACACTCGACACTCTTGGGCTCTCTATGTGTGTGTGTGTCACAGTGTGTGCGTGTGTTTCTGTTTACGCCGTGTGTCTAGTCCCTGCAGCGAAGCGGACCAGTTCATAAATAGTTCTACACTGGTCCATGAGAATGTATGAACTAGTTCTACATAATACCCTTTGCCCAGCAAGCAACTGTTTCTTTTTACATGGGCTTGTCCTAGGAAGAATCAATTGTCTCCAGCTGCATTCGTTTGGAACAGTTCTGATATAGTTCAGAATGGAATAGTTTAGAATTAATTCTAGGGAACTAGCTCTGATATAGTTCTTCAGGAATATATCTAAACTACTCCAGAACTGTTCCAAACGAATGCACCCGGAGAAAAATTGATTCTTCCTAGGACAAGCCCATGTAAAAAAGAAACAGTTGCTTGCTGGAAAAAATATATTATGTAGAATTAGCTCATGCTCTCTTGGTTATGGACCAATCTAGAACCACTTTTCAGCTTGCCTTTATTATAAAATTTAAGAATTAAAAAGAAAATATTTATTGATTGGTTTTTATTTTTAAAATATTTATAAAAACTAAATTGAAATATATTTATTATAACATCTTACTTGTTACTTGTTCCACATCTTACTTGTTCCACTTAACAATGAACACAAGACTGAAATGACAAGCACCACCATAAATTCCTAACGGTAAACACTTAGAATTATTACAATGCAGACGAAAAAACACAAACAAATATTCACGCTGTACAAAATCAGACAAAAGCAGCGCTGCCTAGGCAGATTTCTTCGAATTCTCTTGTTTTTTTGCGCTCAACTGTTTCTGGCTGCATTACTTTTGCTCTAGTCTGGATCTAGTTCATTTTGGACCAGCTCAGATCCGGTCCTTTTCATAGACTGTTTCCAATTTCTCTGCAGGGGTATTGCATTTGCATCTCTTTACATCTCCGTTGTCGTAGTCTTCGTCATCATCGTCGTATCTGCCTGCATCTCCTGAAAAGAGCCGGAAAATATGCAAAAGATGTTTTGTATAAACATCAACAAGAAACGAGCTCTCACACACGAACGTACGTACACTCAACCACACCAGAGCTCAGGCATACGGCAGTGGTCTCCCGTTCTCATTCATAAAGCTGACTAACATTCGTTTTATAGTGCATATCTATGCACGATGCATACTCGTTTGTTTGTTTGTTTTACTGACACCCTTGATCTTTCGCTCACTCTCACTGCCTTCTGCCTGAACGCTGTAGCCGCATTCATCGCCTCACAAACAAACACACAACAAGAGGTGAGCGTACGTACATCTTAGTCGCTTTGTTAGTTAAAAGTAATAATAAAGCACATTTACTGCACTTGTCTTAAGTTTTTTATATGCACATATATACATACATACTTGTATATGCAAACTACAAGTACATGACTGTCTGGTTTGTCGACATACACATATAAACTCAAAAGTTACGTTTATACAGACTTCATATCACACTCACATACAAACAAGCTCGCGTAAGTATATTTGCATTTTTTGGTTGTGCATTAAGCGAGGGGTGTATTCGAAGTTTGTGGCTTCGTCAGTCATCTTTCCGATAAAACTGTGTAATAAATGGAAGAAATATTGTTTGGCAATCTCCTTGATGGGTAATGAGTGTCCATCAAGGAGCACCCTGGCGACGGAGTGCAGGAGTGGATTGGTTAGCGTCTATGACATGCAAGTACAGATTAAAATACATATGGATGGATTCAAGATGGAAGATGGCACATGATGTCCGATCATCTGCAATTAAATGTGTATATACTATAAACTTTTCCCCACTAACCGAATGTTGACACTGTCTTTTAAGTTCTGGTAAATTCCCAATAGTTAGAGGGATACCAAAGTGGTATTCACACCCAAAGCGGAAAAGATATCACAGACTAGGTTTTAAAGAGCAGCAGAAGGTACATTTGGTTCTATGCACTGAAAAAAATTGTCATACATTTAAAGAATAGCTTCAAAGGCGTGCTTGGTCTATAAAATAAGTACATTTTGATCTTAAAATACAGACAATAAAATTAATATACATTATATTTTCCTTATTTATTATGTAAAAAACTTACTTATTTCAATAATTAATTACGTCTTTGGAGCCATTCTTTAATTTTACGACAACATTTTTCCAGTGTGGTATTAAATTTGTTGCATATTGATGTATCCAAGAGAGAAATGGGCACTGGATATCTGATCTTCTGCAATTATTAATTACATATTCTTAATTTTAAGTAAAAAACGTACTTATTTCAAAATTTAATTTTATTTTTGGAGCTATTCTTTAATTTGTGACAATTTTTTTTCCAGTGCGGTATTCAATTTTTTTCAGATTGATGTATCAAAGATGGAAGTGGGCATTGGGCATTGGAAAATTCTGCAATTAACTTGGTATAGAAACTTTTCCCCACCTACAGAACGATTCCAGCATCTTTCAAGGTGCATTAAAATCTCGTATATCCCTAATAGTTGGATGGAGAACAACGTGGAATTCACAGTCAAAGCCTGAAATATATCATACACTAGGCCCAAGAGCTTCAGGCCAATTAGTCTACCCTCGTTCCTGCTGAAAGGTCTAAACAGACTTTTAGATTCCTTCATTAGAGAAAACTTGTATAAAAAAACTTTGTCTGAAAAAAATGCTATTCATCAAGGGCAAATCTACAGACTCTGCCCTGTCGGGAAACCAACATGCTTTACAGTAAGGGCAAGTCTACGGAATCTGCATTGCATGAACTGGCGGTTACTATTAATTCGTCTATACATTTCAAGGAACTAACTATGGTGGCCTTTTTTTTAATATATATGGGGCTTTTAGTAACATTCACACAAATATTTGGAGGCTAGAAACCTAAATTCACAAACCGCCCTCTACTGCTACAGATCTTTCAACGAGAGGCCTAGCGGTTTAACAGATACCTAATATGGGTACCTGAGCATATGGATATCAAGGGGAACTGCAAAGCCGATTAACTTTTTAGGAAAGGGGCGACATTACAAATTCTCGAAGATTTTGCATATATTGGTACGCCAATGTTCACATGCAAGATTTAGCTTAGGCAAGGGACATTCAAGAAATCCAATGAGCGATTCCCGGAAATCGACTTCTGTAGGGTAGCTAGGCAAACCTGCCAATGACTTCTGCAGACGATGTGGAAATGAGGAGGAAATGGAGAGCATTGAGCACCTGCTTTGTTCCTGTCCCGCATTGAGTAAACTACGTCTGGATATACTGGGGTCGCCTTACCTGGAAGTCTGACAGAATTTGCCGATATCAATATTATTGATAACCTTATATTATTGATAACAGGTTGGTTTCGTTCAGGAGCATCAGAGCCCGTGCTAGCACTAGGACCTCAACTGATCTATGTGAGTTGGTAACTCTAGCTCCCACCCTAACTTAACCTAACAATATACTGCGCGCCTTCTTTCGTCCTCTATGCTTCATTAATACCTCTAATTGGAGCTATTTAGAGTTAATGAAGTAAACATAGCAAATCCAAAATTTTTCAAATCGAACGACCCTCCAATTGTGAAATATCTTTCATCTGCAGAGCCTACAAGCTTCAGCAAAATCCAATGGGACTACATATAGACCTGTCAAAGTGCAGCCTTAAGAACCGTCACTGTCAGACGACGTCTAAAGATCACATGTGTATACATAAACTAAGATTCGTTCAGTGAAATATCACTGTGTATTATGAGATAATAAAGCTGTTCATCGTGGTTTGTCTTAGGAGTCATCCAACTCAGCGACTTACTGAGTTGGAAACCTTTGATATATGTCAAGAGGTGTATTTGACAATATGAACGCAACGCATAATTGATTTCTTTATAGAGTTTTTGCATTGAGCAGATCTACCTCAGATTGATATAGAGACTGTAGAAAGAAGTAGGATCGCCCTAGAAGTTCGTCCACCACCCATAGCAGTCGAATAGCGAAGTCTGCCACGAAACTCAATGGTCATCTAGGCGCAGGTATGATTGGGATGCTACTGTCGGCTCTCGAGTCTTATTATCACGGCTCGATGAAACCATACTTGATCTATGTCTAGGATGTGGCTGCTTGCTTCATTATTACCCTCCGAAGCCGGCCTCATTGATCCCAATATCCTTCTTGATAAATCCAATTGATGCCGCCAGATTCTTGGAACTGGGCCTTGACGAGCTTTCCTACAATGCAAACTCGAGCAACTGACAATTTGTATACTTCCTTGAGCAGCTATGACTATAATACACAACTGCAGAGTACCACGACCTTTATACCAAACACTAGTAATAATAACGAGTTAGCTACTGACTTTGGGCGCTGCACTTGGTCTGATGAGTGGGAACATGGGTATTTTGTAAGATCAGAACTGCAAAAGTTGTTTAGATGAAATTGAGGAGGAATATGTATAACCTTCAGGAATACAGACCTTTCCATTTAGGGAGTAGGTTCTTCATTGACCTGACGGATCTAGCAAATGTGTATCTAATGAATTCGACCCGAAAAATTGATCTCAAAACCGGGTTGATATTATATTATATATGATTTAGTCTGCTTTTTGTGTTTTTTAGAGTTTTATTCAGGTTTTATTCGCTTGAATCTCTATTAAATCAACCCTCGTATAATGAGCATCGAACAAATTACTCTGTAAACGTTACAGCGAACGTATCTACAGACAAGTGACTTGAAGATATGATTAAAAAAGGTAACATTATTTCCTCACTTTTATTTAAATTTAGTGTGCATAATCAGCATTTTACTGCAAGTGTATAAGTAGTGGCTGTGTTAGTGGTCCTAGATGCAAGCAAACCGCTTATAAGGAAGACCTGAAGCAGACCGACGAGGAAGATATGATCAAGAGAAAGTTAATGTTAAAGCGCATAATGCAGGCTCTGCAGTGCCGCAGCGGCATAACACAACACAAAACATAACAGAAACAAAAACATTTAAAATAGGAATGGAAGTAGTAGACCCATCTACAACACCAGCAAAATGTAAACATTTTGTCATATTTAACATCATAAATCAACAAAGGATAGAGCAATAGAAACAACAAAGGCCGCAGCCAAGGTAGCGGCCACTATGACATCAGCAGCAGAGGCGGCTGCATTATCAACAGAAGAGATTTCTTAAAGGACACCCAAAGCATTAAATGCCGAACATCAGCAAAAGTGACATCATGATTGTCGACGAAGGCGTCGACAGTGCTGTCGCCTTCATCACTTGCCACCGTCATCAGCGACACAGTCAACGTAAAATATTCGTCAGTTCGGTGAAAAGTTAAAGAAAGGCGAAGACTATGAAGGAACACACCGAAAGGCACCATACAAACATCTAGAGGGACAGACGGGCAGACAAACGGTAAGAAAGAAAGATGACAGCAACTGCAGTGTCACTTTTATTCAATAGCTTTGCCAGGATAAGGAAAACACTCAGACTCACTCACTCACTCGTTCTCATAGACATACAACACACTTTTAAACAAATACAGATTGCAGATAATTTAAAGGATGTTCGCTGGAAGTGCTAAAAACAGAGACGTCGAAATTAGTTTGTGAGGATCACAACGGAATGCAGTAAAATTAGAAAACAATTGTGGAGGAAGAAAAATTTAAAATTTTCAGTTAAAAAGTGTTACCAAACCTTCGTCCTTTTTGAAAAAAAGATATAAAATTCACGAACAATGATCCCAAATGATCTGTTATTTTAACGAACTTAAACAGTTTATTGTTTTAGGAAGATATTTAAAAAAATCAACAAAATACTGATTTCCAAAATTTTTCCATTTTTCTCTAGGACTTCTAGTTAACGAATTATAGCCATTTAAAATTTTGGAAAGAAATTCCATGAAGTTGTCGTAAGTCTTCGTACTTCTAGCTCTAGGAACCTAATTTAGGAAGCTATTACCGTTTTAAGTTTTGGAGAAGAATTTAAATAAGAAAATGTGATCCCATATAATCGTCCTTTTTGCTTTACGGTTTTATCTAATGATAGTCTTATAGCTTATTCAACGAGTTAAAACAGTTTATAAGTTTGGAGAGAAATTCCAAAAATTTCACAAAATACTGATTTCCAAAATATGTATATTTTTCTCTAGGTCTTTTAGTTAACGAATTATAGCCATTTAAAGTTGTGGAAGGAGATTCTATTAAGCAATCAGTAAGTCTTTATCATTTTGACCCTAGAACGCATTTAGGAAGTTATGACCATTATAAGTTATGAAAAATATTTTAAATTTATTGACAGAAAAATTGATCTCAAATATTGGTCCTTTGTTCCTAGGACCCTTCTGTAAGGAAATATAACCGTTTTACGTTTTATACAGAAATTTAAAAAATTTCCGTAGAAAAGTGATCTGAAAGTGATAAGAAGTTACATATATCCACTTAAAGTTATGGAAAGAAAATGCAATAATGTCCCCAAAAAGATACCCTAATATTTGAGTATTTTTTCTCGAAATTTCTATTTTTTATAGAAAATTTCGTCGAAATTACTTTTTGATAGAAAATGTCGTCGAAATTTATATTTTTTAGAAAACTTTGTCGAAATTTCTATTTGTTATAGAAAATTTCGTCGACATCTCTTTTTGTTATAGAAAATATCGTCGTAATTTCTATTTTTATAGAAAATTTCGTCGAAATTTCTATTTTTATAGAAAATTTCGTCGAAATTTATATTTTAATAGAAAATTTCGTCGAAATTTTTATTTTAATAGAAAATTTCGTCGAAATTTATATTTTAATAGAAAATTTCGTCGAAATTTATATTTTAATAGAAAATTTCGTCGAAATTTATATTTTTTATAGAAAATTTCGTCGAAATTCCTATTTTTTTTATAGAAAATTTCGCCGAAATTCCTATTTTTTACAGAAAATTTCGCCGAAATTTCTATTTTTTATAGAAAATCTCGTCGAAATTTTTATTTTTTATAGAAAATTTCGTCGAAATTTCTATTTTTTATAAAAAATGTCGTCAAAATTTTTATTTTATATATAGAAAATTTCGACGAAATTTCTATTCTATAGAAAATTTCGACGAAATTTCTGTTCTATAGAAAATTTCGACGAAATTTCTATTCTATAGAAAATTTCGACGAAATTTCTATTCTATAGAAAATTTCGACGAAATTTCTATTTTATAGAAAATTTCGACGAAATTTCTATTCTATAGAAAATTTCGACGAAATTTCTATTCTATAGAAAATTTCGACGAAATTTCTATTCTATAGAAAATTTCGACGAAATTTCTATTCTATAGAAAATTTCGACGAAATTTCTATTCTATAGAAAATTTCGACGAAATTTCTATTCTATAGAAAATATCGACGAAATTTCTATTCTATAGAAAATTTCGACGAAATTTCTATTCTATAGAAAATTTCGACGAAATTTCTGTTCTATAGAAAATTTCGACGAAATTTCTGTTCTATAGAAAATTTCGACGAAATTTCTGTTCTATAGAAAATTTCGACGAAATTTCTATTCTATAGAAAATTTCGACGAAATTTCAATTCTATAGAAAATTTCGACGAAATTTCAATTCTATAGAAAATTTCGACGAAATTTCTATTCTATAGAAAATTTCGACGAAATTTCTATTCTATAGAAAATTTCGACGAAATTTCTATTCTATAGAAAATTTCGACGAAATTTCTATTCTTTAGAAAATTTCGACGAAATTTCTATTCTATAGAAAATTTCGACGAAATTTCTATTCTATAGAAAATTTCGACGAAATTTCTATTCTATAGGAAATTTCGACAAAATTTCTATTCTATAGAAAATTTCGACGAAATTTCGAAGAAATTTCGATTCTATAGAAAATTTTGACGAAATTTCTATTCTAAAGAAAATTTAATCAAAATTTCTATTTTTATAAAAAAAATTCTCTGAATTTGCTATTTTTATAGAAAATTTCCTCGAAATTTGATATTTTTATAGAAAATTTGCAGGAAATTTCGTCAAAGTTTTATAGAGCAAATTTTACGAAATTTTATTTTAATAGAAAATGTTGAGGAAATTGTTTTTTATGAATATTTTCATCTAAACTGAATTATATTATGAAATATTGAAAAGCTTGATCGGCTATATTAGTTTACAATGCCCCCACTTGGCCACATCCCTGTCTCGAGCGTTATGTGAGCTCGAACATTATTTTAAGATTTGTATCTTTTCGAGTGTTTGTTCTGAAGTGTATCCTGTTGAGAGAGTGTACCCGAATAATTATGAGAGTGTGTGAGTGAGTGAGTGTACGATGTGAACGTTGTTGCATGCATCAAGTTAAGTCATAATAATTATTAATTGTGCATAAGTTGGCAAATAATGATGATGAAGTGAAAGGATATTGTTGGCATTCCACTGCTGCTGCTGCCACTGCTGTTCTGGCTGCATCATTTTGTGAGCTTTGCGAAAGAGCTTCCTTTTGCTGTTGCATCATAAATTCTTGGAAGGTTTCTTTTTCACTCTCACTCTTTTTCTCGCTCTCTCAGCGAGTGTGTGCTCATTTAAGTGTATAAGTGGTATTCGGTGATTTATGATTGTTACATTTAAGATTATAATCGTCAAGTAGTCGTTCATTCTATGGCAGCATTTTTGGATGCTTCGTCTTTTCGCCGCCACAGCTATGGAGTAGTACTACTAAGCTTTGGTCTTTTGTTTATACCGTGATAATCCTGTGGCGTGGGGTGCATGTGTCTGTGGCACTGGATGATTTAGACTGATACGTTGTTGATTATGATGATTTGTTTGGGAGCGGGGAGGAAAGGATAATGCATTTCACTGAAGTTCATTAATAAAGTTTGCTAGTGAATTGAGTAGTTGGGGCGAATGATTGCATGATTTTGTGTTTTTGAAAAATTGCATTGATTTTTTTTGTTGTGGAGAAAAGGGAATGATTTAAACAAGCCATATTATTTATGACAAATTGTTGGAACATGTTAAATATTCCGGGAAAAAATTTTGAAGAAGAAAGATACAATACGAGTAGTTGCTTTAATTTAAGCCAGCAAGAATTTTTAAAATTAAAGGAGTCTTTCTTGTTGCGAAGATCATTTGATTCTTTAGAATCGACTACTTTTTCAAAATTTTCCAATTTTTGAAAGACCAGAAACAGGCACATTCAGGTTTTTTCGATTCATTATTCCAAATTAGGATGTTGTAGACCCTTTTAAGATATCCAATAGACAATATATTCTCCATAAAGTCTTAGGCAGCAATAATGACTTCAATACAAGCATTAATCATTTCTTGGAATTTCGATCGATTTAATTCATTCTTGGGTCAGTCTCATGCATTCCTAAATACTACAGATACGATTATATGGGTGGCGTATGATTTACAGTAATACATTTAGGACTCATACGCAGAGAGTACCCTTCTACGAGATGGATGGGTGGCGTATGATTTACAGAAAATATTTTGGCAGTCACACGCAGAGAGTACCAATCTATAAGAAGTACGCTAAGTCGTAACAGATAGTTTTTCGGGAGAGGCGATCAACGTTTAATTTTTATGGAATACTTTTATAATATAAATCGAATAACGTCTGTGAATAATTGCATATACCCTAAACCATATTGTGGTTATATTGTTTTGTAACAGATGTTAGTATACCGGTTGGCTCAGAATCACTAGCTGCGTCGATTTAACTGTTCGTCCTTCTGTCTGTCCATCTTAATTTGTTCGCTAAGTACATATTGTTTTGTTTGTTGAAATTTAGCACGGTTTTGAAAAAAATTGTTTTGAAAAAAATCGGTTCAGATTTAGACGTAGCTCCCACATGTATGTTTCGTCTGATTAGTCCCTTTAGCCCTATAGAAGTTGTAGTTTACATCCAATTTTTTTTTTGAAATTCAGCACGGTAAAGTTTTCTGAGCCATGGACCAACATTCCTCAATTTGAAGAAAATCGGTTGAGATTTAGTTATAGCTGCCATATATATGTTTCATCGGATGTGGACCTTTAGCCCTGTAGAAGCTGAATTTTAGATCCAATTGTTTTGAAATTTAGCATGGTAGACTTTCTTGATCCATGGACCAACATTCCACAATTTGAAGAAAATAGGTTCAGATTTAGATATAGCTCCCGTATATATGTTTCGTTCGGTATGACCCCTTAGTCTTATAGAAGCTGTATTCTACATCCAATTGTTTTGAAATTTATCACGGTAGAGTTTCTTGATCCATGGACCAACATTGCTCAGTTTGAAAAAATCGGTTCAGATTAAGATATAGCTCCCATATATATGTTTCGTCCGCTAAGTCCAATTTTATATTAAAAAAAAACACCGTCCAGTCTACCTACGACCTTGACACCCATGAGCAATGTTTTAGCTCTCGTTAAGAGCTATCTTTTTTCCATTGAGCGATTCCCGATCCGACGTACCGTTAAGGAGCTAGAGCAAAATAAACTTTCCGTTCACATTTGAAAATGATGCTGTCAATTTTTTTTTAAATCCGAAAAAAAACTTTCCAGTCGACCTACGACCTTGACACCCATGAGCAATATTTTAGCTCTCGTTAAGAGCTATCTTTGTGCCAATGACCGATTGTGGATACGTGCCACACAGCAAATTAAACAATTGAATTGTTGCGAGAAAAGTTTGGAGATTCGATTATTTCAAGAAATTGTGATATTGAATGGCCTCCAAGAAGTTTTGATTTAACACCAATAGAGTATTTCTTGGAATTCCCCGCATACAAATTTTAGTTAAAGTATACTTTGGATATTTCATTGTTATACAATCTTAGTAGATTGGTGTAGGGTATCATATAGTCGACACCGCTTTACTTTAGCCTTTCTTTACAATTATTTTTTAAATTTTTTAAAAAATTGAAAGAAATATAGAGCTACAAAATACTATGCTTGTGGCTGGACGGCTTCGGAATAGATGTTCTTCATCAAAGAACAAAATAAATGAGACACTTCTGGAAGGTATTCTCCCAAAACACCCGATATCCTCGCTGATCTCCTTAATACTGATAATTTCACTACAATAATAACGATACTTATATATCAAAAGTCGTATAAATCGTTAGGTTTTTTGGGGGATGTATTTGACAAAAAGATTCCTTGTAAAAAATCACTATAGGTCCCCACAATACACTTTTATGGTGATGCAGCGGTTTTTTGTATTACATCGTATTTATTGGTTGAACTGTCGAGGATTGTCGTGGAATTGCCCATATACAATACTTTAAAAAGTCCCATGAGCCGTATGCGTAACAGAACTACAATATGTAATTACAACTCATACGCACTGCAGTCCAGAATCATGAGTTGTGTACATAGCGTAGAGAATCAATGCTCCCATCTCTGGTTCAACATACGAACCGAATGCACACTTGCAAGTAAAGCTTTTCCCGAAAAAAGCTTCACCATCGTTGGGCTCCACATACTCCGTCGCCTTAATAGGTTAACACCACACAAAACGGACACTGCGATAAGCTTTGGCAGAGAAGAGAAAGGACGACGACGACGACCTATGGCAGCAACAAATTCAATGCTAATATATGATGAACGACTCTCTGGGAAAATGCGGAGGCAAAAATTAGTTTGACAGTTTATATCTTTGCAATTGGCTCTATATATTTTTAGCTCTTTGCTTATTTTATTGATAAAATATTATAGAAAAAAAATCCAATAAATGAAACCACTACAATCACTATAACCCAACAAGATTAAACCTGAAATAAAATTCTAAAGAAATTTTAACTATAATACTATATTTTAAAATTTAGCTGCTTTCCTTAAACGTGTTTTGTGAACTAAGTTAACATATTTTGTTAATATTTTCTTTAGAGAGAGAGTGAAAAACACAGTGAATAAATAAGAAATTTATTTTATGACCTCATTCATGGCCAAGTGTTTGGGGATCTGACGGAAAGAACCTTAAGTGTTTTTATATCTTTCCCAAAGGACAAGGGGGACAAAAGTGCGACAAAATCCAAAACAGATGTTTGTTTTGTATTGACTTCTTCTTTTTTTGTCGACTATTGTTACAATGCGGAAATGTCAAGTGCGAAAAATCTGCTCTCTGTTGATTGAAGTCGGCCAATAACAATTGATAGCTTTTGCGTAGCTTTTTCTTAGCGCTCCCTAAAACTCTCTCTCTCTCTCTGTTAGGGATTTGTCTCTCTAAAGCTTTTTTTCGTTTTGAAGAGAGCTGCTCATTAGCTTGTTTATTTTTATTTTGCAAAAAAAAAATCGAAAAAACCAAAAGTGAAAGTTACATTTACTATAAATTTACTCAAGAAAATTAGCAGCAAATTTGACTTCTACTCAAACTACTCTCAAAAAGTATACGTAAATCAAGACCCTCCTCCTCCCGCCTCCGTTGGAAGTTTGTGTGCTAGCCTGTTCCCTCCATCAGACATCACAATCAAAGCTATAAACCAAATGCAATCAATGTGTAATTAAAAACTTATTAAAAAGTCTTTAGAGAACACTTAATTCCGTCACGTAGAAAACCAAAAATCAAGAAATAAAACATAATATATACAGGAACTACAACTACAGCAAAAAAAACCGTAATCCGTCTAAATACGTAACAATAATTTACTAAAAACAACAAATAATAATAACAAATAACCTTAGAAAGCACAAAAGTTGATGTCAATCATCAATCAGAGAACAAATATTGACAATTTAAAGTTCACTGTAAAAGCATTTGTTATATATATAGATGTTAATTAGACTAGTTTTGTTTTTAGAGTACAATTCTACTTGTTGTGTGTGCGCTCGTGTGTGCTAGTGTGTGTGTGAAAAAGAGCTTTATTTTGAAGGACATCTCTTAATCCTGTGGACTTGAGAGGGAACACATTAAGGATAAAACCACAATCCACGTTGCAGCAACAGGTAAGACAAGTTTTGGACTTTTAATGACAGAGTTTGAAGGAGAGATTTAACAGGCAAACAGTTTCAGTTGAGTAAAGGTATATCCTTCCTCACTTTGGAATGTAATATGGAAAAACGTAACAAAATTGTCAAAAATTAAAAAAAATGTTAACTTGTTATAAAAAAACCTTTGTGTGGGAGGCACCAAAAGGGGTTTGGTAACTTCGTCCGTTTTTCTCAAAGTAATATCGAGAGAAAAATTAAAAGTATGTGTGGAACTACAGAAGATTCGGACATTTTGTTGTTAAAATTTTAAACGACTCTTTTATTCAAATTAAAAAATCGAATGAAAAGTTTTGAAAACAATTTAACATATCGATACCTCCATATAAACATGCTAAGTCGATTTAGCATGTTTTTAGGGAGATTGCATTTTATATTTCTAATTATTCCAAGTTATATTCAGTCAAAATTTGGTGTTTATCCGCCAACCCAATCAAAAGTTATTCACAAAACAGTACAAGTCATTCGATTTGCATTATAAAGGAATTCCACACAAATTAAAAAAAAAACATCAGCAAACTTTGATCGCCTCTCCTGAAAAACTACCTTTTGCACTTTGCATACTTTAGAATGAAGGTATCAATATGTATAGGGTGATCCAAGTAGAGATGCTTTTTTCAATAGCGTTTTTTTGACAGATCACATGAGATCGTGTCATGCTGTCATGTTATTTTTGTGAAGTATTGTTTGAAATGCTCGAACGAGTCATCGAAAATGGGACTCAACGAATGGACCATCTGAGACGTAGCCGCGGCCAACATTTGATAGACATAATCTTCAAAAAATAAATCGTCGGCTTAATGCTATTTTGTTCCAAACGCCATTTTGTATGAACGGAGAAAAACGCAATTTATTTTTGGATTAAAAACGGGACTGAAGATTTACACACTTTTTATTTAATAGGGTTCCCAACAGTGTTTGTATGATTCTCATGTATTTCTATGCCATTATTTTCCGTAAATCAGAGTTAAATCGATTACCCTACCAATATCTCGAAAACTAGACGAGATAGGAAAAAAAAGATTGCAGATTCTGAAAGAGCATGCTTTAAACCCATAGTATCAACTCCTAACTCAAAAAACACGAAAATGGCGTATGGACCAAAATAGCATTAAGCCGACGAAATGCCAAAGGATGTTCTTTAGAATGACAATAAACATTCCCCATTCAATTTGAATTTTCTGTGTTTTTTTCTTTAAAAAGTAAGGAACCTCGAAATGGATCACGCTTTATAAGCTATTAGAAAGTCACTATTTCACTAAATGTAAACGCTTTGTGGGGGAGTTACCAGTTGGAGTGGGACAATATATTCCTTACTCGAACTTACCCCCAATTTCACAACATCCAGTTAGAGCTAACTCACAGTAAAAAAAATAAAAAAATCATACAATTTGACAGCTAAAACTGTAGGTTAGCTCTAACTGTAGGATAACCGGAGATTGAGGAATTGGTCGTTAGACTGATATAGAAAACCCAGTAAGGAAAGGCTAAAGCCGAGCAGAACCGACTCTATCATGGGTTAGGTTAAGGCTCTTAACATAGGGAACAAGGCAACATTTATTAACAAAACTAGGGAGGAAGTATTAGATATAACAATATGCTCGGAAAACCTTATTCATGAGATCCATGATTAACACTCTTATTCGGATCAAGAGATTAAAACTCAAATCATAAGATTTAAAATTGCACGGTCGCCTCCTAGCCCAATATGTTTTGTTAAAAAATCTAAACTATTTTCGAAAATGTACTTAGAAATCTATTGGGCCAGCCCACAAGCTAATTTCTAGGTACAGAAGACATTGATATCAATGCGAAGAAGATTACGGAGGCTCAAGTAAAATTATTCGAAGACAGTTGCCCACTTCGAGGCAGGTAATCTTCATATGAGAAACCCTAGATGATAGGGCAAATTCGTTCTATTGGTAAGGATGTCCTCGGACTTTACAATAGAGCTCGACGTAAAAAACAATCAGTACATTGGGACGACTGCCACAGATGACTCAAGGAATACAATAAGATCATTAGAACGGCGAAACACAACTCCTGGTGGCTTTTATGTAAAATTTAAAGTTTCTCTCAAAAACTCATATTGAAACCGAAAAAATGGGTAAAAGGATAGAACCTACTTATAGAGAATACGGCAAGGCTCTTGATGAAAACTCAGTTTCCAACTGATAATGCTGGATCAACGGAGAAACACTGACAGAACGAAAATGTATTCCATAAAGTACCTATTACGAATATAACAGAGTAAAGATGCGAAAAAAAGCTTATCTCCTTTAAAGGCTGCGGGACCGGAAGGAATATTTCCAGCTCTAATTCAGAATGAGATGGATCTGGTATCAACTCATCTGGCTGGAGTTTTTGCTGCATACCTAACTCATGCATATACCCCATAAAATTGGTTTTCATACCCCAGACTTCCACGGCCCCAAAGGCTTACCGACCCACACGCAAAGAACAAATTCGTTACTCCCAACCGAAAAATTAGACAAAGGAATTTGTGGTCTGTGTTTGTCGCAAACGATTTATGTTTATCCCAAAACCCAAACAAACGTTTATAGCAAACGGTTAGTGTACTTATCGTAAATGATTTATGTTTATTACAAACCTTGTGAAACGTTTGGTGAGAACGGTTGTTGTGTTTGCCACAAGCAATGCCTGTTTATCCTAAACCCTGTGAAACGGATATTGCGCTTCTCACAAGCAATGCCAGTTTTTCAATAAATGAGAAAACGTCTGTCGCAAAAGAATAATTTCTTTAAATCATGATATTTATAACGTTATATAAAGTAATGTTTATACTTAAAAATGTCACAATTTTTAGTAAAATGTACTCGGGGGTTTCCCGAAAAACACCTGACATCTTCTAATTGAGTTGTTAACAAACTGTAAATAAACAAGTAAGAATGTTTCAGTCGGGTAAACCGACTAAGGTATACCCTCACTTTGTGAGTAATGTAACATTGAATATTTCACGAATTATTCTGTCAGTGTGTGTGGGAGGTACCAGAACGGGTTTAACAAATACACCTATTTTTCGCTGAACAGTAGATACTTTAAATACATTGCACTGTGCCGAATTATAAGCGTTTATGTGCTCTGGTATATTAACGTTAAGAGATATTAAATGGTGGTGATAACGCCCATTTTTCACAGGGCTGTTGGCACTATAAATGCATTACACTGTACAAAATTTCAAGTATTTTTATATACTAGTATTAATGTTATAAGCTGTTAACTTTTGGTGTAAAATTGTACCTTTGGGAGGTACCTAAAGGGGTTTGCCAATAGCGCCCACATTTCTCTGGACTCTAGGTACTATAAAACAATTACACTGTACACAATTTCAAGTATTGGTATGAACTGATATTAAAGCTATAACTTTTGGTGCGAAATGGTCCATTTGTGTGGGAGGTACAAAAAGGGACGTGGCAACTTCGCACATTTTTTTTTTATGTGTAAGCGATTAATAGACTAATACTATGTGTGGAACTTCAGAAGATTCGAGTAAGTAGTATAGAAGTTATTAAAGAATCAATATTTCACTAAATGTTAACCCTTTGCGGGGGAGGTACTAAATGGAGTGAACCAATTAGCCCATTTTGGGACTTTGCCGGAGATAGAGAAAAATGTTACTGCATACAAAATTTGAAGTCAATCGGTTGAACATTTCGAGATTTCTCGTGCACAACAGCCAGCAGTCAGCAGCCAACAGACAGACAACGATTTCCGCCGAACATACTTACGGTCTTAGATCACTCCTTCGATGTGTTACACTTTTGGCTCGTAGCAAAAGTGTAATTATGTATTTATCCCCTCACCTCTCCAAACTGAAAATCGAAAAAGTCTGAACAATTTTTAAAATCTCTCTTAAATAAAATATTTTTGGTGAAATACCTAAATAATAATTTTATTTGCATTGAAACCCATATTGTATTTGTGAAGATTTCTTCACAAACAAATCTTGTTGTAATATATTAACATTTGTGCTCCAAATAAAGTTTCTTGATTTTCAAATAACATTTATTTGTTCATAAATATGTATACAATACATATGTACACTTTTTTTGCTCCAAACTCATTTTTTTAATTCAAACATAACAAATAATTATTAAATAATAATATTTCGCTCCGCTACAGTAGTAGAGACGTTATTAGAATTTAAATATTTATTTATTTATATGAATTACAATACAAAGTAAATTTTAATTTTAATTTTACGGCCCAGGGAAAAGCCGGGTGACAAAGACCCTGTGCTTGTTATATTTTGGTATCGCCAGACCAAAGCCTCTGGTGGGAATCGATCCCACGACTCCCAAACTCATAGGCGAGATTGCTACCAACTCACCTACTGGGGCGCTCGGATAAGTTAAACATTTTACTAAATGTTAACCCTTTTTGTGGGAGTTAACCTTTGTCGGAAGTGGAAAAATATGTCCCATATTCGAACTTAGAGGCATGTCCACATATTCCATTTCTCCTAGAGCGTGCAAGGTGGTTGCTAGTCTTGCTAACTCTGTTATAGCTAAGATTTCTGCTTGGTAAACACTGCAGTGACAGGCAGTATTTTTGCAAATGATAGCTGAAGTTCCTAAGAAAAAAAACCAAAGCCCACTTGGTTATTGAGTACGGAACGGTCTATATAGAATTTAACGAATCTCCTCTGTCCTGGGATACGAGTATTCCATTCCGATTTATCAGGTATACGAGTGAAATATTTCATGTAAAAAGTGGTCCGGTCATAGTGAAATCAACAATACCCGGAAGTTCAGGGATTGTGTTTAGAACGACACTATGTATGTCCGTAGCCATTTCCTGACCATAATGACAGTTCCCTAAGTCCAATCGCGGTACATGCGGCATATTTCACTTATTTATTATTTATTTGTATTTATTTATTACAATTAAAAATTATAATAAACTTAATATAAAAGGGCACTAGCATCTTAGGCTATCGGCCAATATTTCACTTAAAATAGAGTCTAGCTAGCAGCATCAAATGCAGTATAACATTTAGTGCCGCAGTTGGTGTCGTATTCAGCGCATCAGTGGTAAATATAGCCGCTATTCGCTAAACCTGGTTTAGTATGGTAGAGAAGGTGGATTTCTGCAAAGCTGTCCATCAGACGACAATACCGTACAGCGGTATCGGTCTGACTACTGTCATATAAAGCGTGATCCATTTCGAGGTTCCCGACTTTTTTTAAAGACCAAGAACACCAAGACCATTTTCGAGAGTCCATCTTGCGGTTGTATGAAGGACCTGCTGTAGGAGTTCTCTAAGATTACTCGAAAACTTCTCTCTGACAATTGCCTAGCTGAAATTATAGGCATTTCAAAAAGTGTTACACATAGCATATTGACTGAACAATTTAAGATGAGAAGCCTGTGCGCAAGATGGGTGCAGCGTTTGCTCATAATTGAACAAATGCAGCGTCGTCAGGATTTTTCCACAACGTGTTGGGAGATGTTTCACCGCAACAAAACTGAGTTTCTGCAACGATTCGTAGCCATGGAGAAGGCATGGGTGCACCATTTCATACCTGAGACAAAGAAACAATCAAAGCAGTGGACTGGAATAGGAGAATCGTGCTCAAAGAAGGCAAAGTCAGTTCCATCTGTAGGAATTGTCTGATGTCTGTTTTTTTTTCGTACGCTTGGGATAATTTTTACTGATTATCTTCAAAAACGGAAAAACAATCAACGACGGAGTATTACGCTAATTTATTACAGCGTTTAAGTGATGAAATTAAGGAAAACAGGCGCATTTGGCAAAGAAGAAAATGTTGTTTTATCAACACAATGCAGCAGTTCACGCATCCAATATTTCGATCATGAAAATCAATGTAAGTTCCAATTACTTCCTCTAAAGTTCCAATTACTTCCTCACGCACCTTATTCACCAGATTAAGCTCCCTCGGATTATTTTCTATATCCAAACTTAAAGAGATTGATCTGTGTTAAAAGATTTGCCAACTATGAAGAGTCTGCTCTTGATGGTAGCGATATTCAAGGGTGACGATGCTCTTAAATATCGCTGGGAAAAGTATATCGAGCTCAAAGTAGAGATTATGTTGAGAAATAAAGACAAATTTTCCAAAATTTTTTGTGTTTTCTTTGGTAGGTCGGCTAATTTTGGGAACTCCCTACTAAGATTTATTTCCTACTCCGATGTACTACTTACATATGTATGTACATATATATTCAGGATTTTAAACAAATGTTCTTTGATTTATTTTAAACCAAAAGTTAAAACCTGACTTCTGATGTGCATTGCAATCTTTTTCCACTCAAACATGCAGCCATTTTGCACACTCACACTCAAATACATATCCATCTATTTCTTCTCTTCGACAAACAAACGACCGACATTTTCAATTATTTTCAATTTCATCAATGATTCTATTTTTATTTTCTGACTCTGGCTCTGCAGTTGCTTTGTTATCCGCTATCAATGCGAGCAGAGCTCAAAAGGTCCTTATTGTTGGTGGTGGTGCTACTGCCACTGCTACTGCTGTTTATCCTTTGTGCAGTCATTCATTTTCAAATAACTTCTAAACAATCAATATTTATTTTCTCTACAATTTTCATTTCTATATGTTTAACCAGGACACTCGCATTCAATTCGATGCGATGTCAGTGTATTGGAGTATGTGTAGACGAATAACCGATTTCGACAATAGAGTTTAAAACATATGGTGGACCTGACCGTGTCCATGTGTGTGAGCTCATAAGTCAAATAGTTTACACACTCTCTCTCACACGCACATACATGAATGACTGCCATAAGTAGCTCAGAGATGAATCAAGTGCAGTTTTTTTCATTTGAACTGTAGTTTTTGTTGCTTTGTTTTCCCACATCACCGTTACCGTTGCAAAACAAAAATTATTGTTATTTGGCAACACCCGGGCTAGAGCGAGTGAGTGAAAAAGGGCGTTTAGAAAATATCGAAATCGGGGAAAAAGGTGGGAAAATTGAATAAAAACATTGTTCGAAATCAGTCAATTTGCCATATGAGCACGTACATATCTCGTTTTGTGCTTCGTTATGTGTCTCGTCTGCCAGAAAGGACACTAACAAGAACAACTGCAGCAGCAACAACTGTTGTAAAAATACTAGAACTATAGGAAGAATAACACAGTGGGGGTTTTCGGTTGTTTTCGCCTCAAAAACAATCAATGAAAAAGTTTTTAATTAAAAAGAACATTTTAATTTGGTAGTTTTGCTTTATACATTCACACTCGTGTAGCGTAAAATATAGTCCGCTCCGCCTGACTTTTGCCTTTCCTTACAGGTTATTGTATTCAAATCTTAAGATTTTCTTGGACAATTTTTAATTCCAATTCCCCCCATTGTACATTGCTGGAACAACAATGGCAACATCAACAATAAGTGTCAGGGCAAATAAACAATATTCGAGTGCCAATGAAAACACACAGTCGCTGCGTTCTGACGTCGCGAACCCGTACTCGCAGTCGTACAGTCGGAATGTGTTCATTGTTGCTCTGTTCGATTTTGTTTTATTTATATAAATTTCATCATATGAACTTGAGTAAACATGGCATTAGCGATGACTGGATTTCTGTTTGTTGCCATTTTTGCTGATTTCTGATTTTAACCAAACACTTGCATTTCCTATTCCCATGCTCCAGTCACTCCAATCCAAATGAGGAGTGAGACGATGTTAATGACATTTCCGGGCTTAGAATGTGATTTTTTTGGGGAGTTGAATTTTTTTGTTAAAGAGAATTTTGGGTTTGAAAATTTTTAGTTTTCCAGAAAAATCTGTGACATCTTTAAACTATCAAAGAAGTTCAAGACGAACTAGGCTCGAAGCTCAAACAACGTGGCTCGAAGCAAAACATTTCGAAGTAGAAGTGATTGGAAGACCTTTGTTGTGGCTCTATGTTCCACTTATAGAATTTACTTCGATCATTTTTTTTTCCAGAAAAAATTCGGGAGACAAATTTTTTCCAGAAAAAATTCGGGAGACAAATTTTTTCCAGAAAAAATTCGGGAGACAAATTTTTTCCAGAAAAAATTCGGGAGACAAATTTTTTCCAGAAAAAATTCGGGAGACAAATTTTTTCCAGAAAAAATTCGGGAGACAAATTTTTTCCAGAAAAAATTCGGGAGACGAATTTTTTCCAGAAAAAATTCGGGAGACAAATTTTTTCCAGAAAAAATTCGGGAGACAAATTTTTTCCAGAAAAAATTCGGGAGACGAATTTTTTCCAGAAAAAATTCGGGAGACAAATTTTTTCCAGAAAAAATTCGGGAGACAATTTTTTTTTCAGAAA
Organism: Eudasyphora cyanicolor; assembly: GCA_963930755.1. Classification (NCBI taxonomy): domain Eukaryota; kingdom Metazoa; phylum Arthropoda; class Insecta; order Diptera; family Muscidae; genus Eudasyphora; species Eudasyphora cyanicolor. The sequence goes on from OZ005738.1 coordinate 26,079,984, forward strand.
AAATTCGGGAGACAATTTTTTTTTCCAGAAAAAATTTGGGAGACAATTTTTTTTCCAGAAAAAATTCGGGAGACAATTTTTTTTCCAGAAAAAATTCGGGAGACAATTTTTTTTCCAGAAAAAATTCGGGAGACAAATTTTTTCCAGAAAAAATTCGGGAGACAAATTTTTTCCAGAAAAAATTCGGGAGACAATTTTTTTTCCAGAAAAAATTCGGGAGACAATTTTTTTTCCAGAAAAAATTCGGGAGACAATTTTTTTTCCAGAAAAAATTCGGGAGACAATTTTTTTCCAGAAAAAATTCGGGAGACAATTTTTTTTCCAGAAAAAATTCGGGAGACAATTTTTTTTCCAGAAAAAATTCGGGAGACAATTTTTTTTCCAGAAAAAATTCGGGAGACAATTTTTTTTCCAGAAAAAATTCGTGAACAAAATCGGGAGACATTATTTTTCTTGAAAAAAATCGGGAGACTATTTTTTTCTAGAAAAAATTTGGGAGACTATTTTTTCTAGAACAAATTCGGGAGACAATTTTTTTCTGGGAAAAATTTGGGAGACAATTTTTTTCTAGAAAAAATTGGGGGGACAATTTTTTCCTAGAAAAAATTCGGGAGACAATTTTTTCCTAGAAAAAATTCGGGAGACAATTTTTTTTCTAGAAAAAATTTGGGACTATACACACGGCACATCTACGAAGATATAGCTCACTGCTGATATATATTTTATTATAATTTCAGGGCACTAAAACTCCTAAAAATTTACTACAAAAAATATAAGAAAATTTGTAATTTTTCTACTCCTTTAGTAACATTGAGGATAGCGTTTTTTGATATAATATTATTTAAGTCAAAAATACTATTCGACAACTGTGTGGATAAACGGCTTAACACTGATATAAATCCCATTACAATTTCAGGGCACTGGGATCCCTAAAAGTGTACCACAAAATCATATATATTTGCATGTGCTTCTACTAGTTTTATTATGTGAAAGCTTTCCGATATTATATTAAGCCGATGTCAATAAAGTGGTCCCACTTGGCACATCTGTAAGGATATAGCACACTGCCGCTAAACTTTTTATTGTAATGTCGGGGCACTAAAACACCTAAAAGTGTACCACAAAAATATAAGAAAATGTGTTATTTTTACTCATTCCGTAACATTGAGGAAAAAGCTTTTCGATATAATATTGTGTAAGTTAAAAATACTATTCGGCATGTCTGTGATGATATAGCTCACTACTGATTTAAATTCCATTTCAACTTCAGGGTACTAAAATCCCTAAAAGTGTACCACAAAATTTTGTGAAAAAATATGTTTCTTCCTTCGTATGAAATTAATGTTTTTCGGTGAAATAGTAAACCGATGTGAATCTCAAAATCGCTTTCGGCACATCTGCGAAGATATAGCTTCCTATTGATATAAATTGTTATACGATTTAAGTGAAAGTACGCCACAAATATATCTTAAAATTTGAGTTTCATCTACGTGTTTTATTAACGTTTTAGATATAAGTTTTTTAATATTATAATACACAGGAGTTCTTAAAAACCCATTCGGCGCATCTGTGAAAACTTACAAATCTACTCAGATGAATTGTTTTACATTTTCAAGGCACTAAAACCTAAAAAAGGGTACCACAAAAATATGCGAAAAACTCCGTTGTTTCCAGGCGATTTTTTAATATTTTTTGTAAAACTATGAAAACAATATGTGATATTGGTTACACCTTTTGCAAAATAGCTTACCACTGATATAGGGTTTATTTAAATTTTGAGACGATAAATCACCTCCAAGTGTACTACATACTAAATTATGTCAACATGTATGTTTCTTCTAATGGTTTTATAAACAATCTAATTTAATGTTCTTTTTCGGTAAATGATAGACCAATTAAAATTAGAAATATTTTTCGGCACAAATTTGGGAAAATAGCTTGCCAACGATGTAATTTTTATTTAAATGTGCTGGCTTTAAATGACCCCAAATTGTACCACAAAATCTGCAATATTATTGATCCTTTTTCTCAAGAAATTCCAACTTCTTGGCAACAAAAGTCTGGACTATTGAACAAAATTAATTTTGTGTTTTTCTTATTGCACCGAATAAATATTTCCTCGTCTGTATTTCCTTTTTGGCAATTTTCCAAAATTATTTCTTCCTGATTTCCAATTTTCAATGACCTCGACCTAATGATTTGTTTTATTTAAAAATAACTGAATTAATAAACATCTCAATAGCTGACCTTCAACAGATAACATTGCACTCCGACATTTGCTGCATTAAAAAAAATCTGCAAATTTTTATTTGTCATGTTTTTTATTAACAGCAATTAAAAAAATTATCACCGCAACCCAAAAAGACCCGGCACGCAGCGGAAAATTGACCACAAATTGCAGCCAAGAGGGAGAACGCAAAAGTTGACCATAAAACATGAACCGCAAAATTATAAACAACAAAAAATCGTACGAATTACAACGTCGTCGACAACAAACAACAGCAACGAACAACAGATGCATGAGTGGTGCAACCTCCAAGCAGAGAAAAGGAAATGCCGTTTAAAAAAGGATGTATTCGGCCACACCATGTTTGCCACTGGTCAGGATCAACGGTCACCGAGATCCAGATGGTTGGAGAGCTGGCACACACTAAGCAAGTCTAAGAAAGTTCTGGGCAAAATTAGAATATGTAACTCAGCGACCAGTCAGTCTCACAGCTGTATCTCCACCTCTCTTGGCTATCCACAGGGCCATTCACAGTTTAGGGTTTTTTCTTTGGGAGCAGACGGACTGACAGCTTATTTGCATATTTTCCAATTTTCATTCCGACCAAGAAGTCATGTACAGACAGAACATGTCCGAACCATCGCATACTCACCATTCGCACCATTCCGCATCCGCATCGTCATCATCATTATCCTCGCCATAGCTTTGGACATGATTTGACAACCACGACTACAAGCAAAACTAGTACTCTCTCTCACTTTGCCCCTGACCCTCTGGTCCTTTGGACAGAAAGGATGCAAAAAGTGTTTGCTTGATGTTATGGAAGTTTTTACAAACATATATTTTGGATAGAGCAAAAAACTGGTAAAAAATTATACCAAAGGGTATTGTGAGATGTTTGCAAAAGGTTATTTCCATTCATGTTCTTGTTTCGAGAAGTTAGTGTTGGTTGTAGTTTTGTTTTTTTTATTTTGGTTGAGTTCGTCCTGTTGTTTTTCTGGTGGCGCTGACCACCACTCGTGGTTGTTTTATGTAATTTACACATATAACCCAGAGAACTATTTAGGTTTTGGTTGGTGGTAAAACAGGGCCAGAGAAAAGATAATACCTCAGAACTTCTGGAAGATGTTAAATAATATTTGACTCAAGGAATAATATCCGAATATGTGACTATATGGCCACTGTAATCAAAAATGGACCAATGAAAATCGAACTCGAGATATCGAACTTAAGATATTAAGGGAATAGCTACACTACATTATGCTCTGGAAATAATGAACGATTGTTTTAATAAAAACATCAACAATCCGTAATTGAAACCAAAGTGTCAGATACATTATACGGGGTTTTCCAACAAGAGGTGCTATTTTGAATCATCCGGTATTTCGGCAGCTGTCAATTTTGAAGCTTTTATTCTTTGACATTTGATAAGTAGAAACTACGCCATTACTAAAAATGGAACTATACACGATTCAACAACGCATTGAAATTATTAAAATTCGAAAATCATCGAAAAATTATCTTGAATGATGAGGCCCATTTCCACCTCGGTGGCTACATCAACAAGCAAAATTGTCGCATCTGGGGCTCGGAAAACCCAAGAGTTATTGTTGAGAAGCCTCTCCATCCTCAACGTGTGACTGTTTGGTACGGTTTATGGTCCGGCGGGGTCATTGGACCTTACGTTTTCGAAAATGAGGTTGGATCAAAATTTACGAAGAATGGATTGCGCTATCGAGAGATGATTAATGATTTTGTATGGTTGGAGTTGGATGGTATTGATCTGGACAACGTTTACGTTCAACAAGACGGCGTTACGTGCCACACAAGCACCGAAACCATTGCTCTGTTACGGGAAAAGTTTCCGGACCGTGTTATTTCTCGAAGAGGTGATCACTATTGGCCACCGAGATCTTGTGATTTAACACCTTGCGACTTCTTCATTTGGGGCCAGGTGAAAGATAAGGTGCCAACAGCTCAGCGTCGATTCAAGACCTCAAAGATAGAATTCGTGAGGCTATCGAGGGCAGCCACTTTGCGATTTGGTTATGGACAATTTCATGAAAAGGATATATATAACCCAAATGGTCCTCTGCTAAGTTTCAGACAACCGAAGTTGTCTTCAACTGAGGAGTAGATAAACCAAATGATGATCTACTAGGGAGTAGTTAAAGCAACAGGTCCTGTACTAAGGAATACATAGATAACGCAACTTTACTAAGGGGTAGATTACCCAACTGGTAGTCAACTAAGGAGTAGATAATCCAACTCATAGTCTACTAAGGAATGTATACCTCAACTGGTCCTCTACTATGTTGCAGATAGCCGAAGTGGTCTTCAACTAAGGTACATCAAATTATGATCTACTAAGGAGTAGTTAACGCAACTGGTTCCTACTAAGAAATAGATAACCCAACTGGTCGTCTACTAAGGACTACTCCTACTATAAAGTTGATAACCAAACTGGATCTAAATTAAGGAGTAGTTAACCAAACTTGTCCTCCTTCAAAGAGTACATTACCCAAGTGGTCGTCAACAAAGGAGTAGATAACACAACTGTTCTTCCACTAAACAGTAGATAACCCAACAGGTCATCCATTAAGGCGTAGATAACCCAACAAAGGAGTAAATAATACATCTAGTCATCTATTAAACTTTAAATAAACCAACTGGTTGTCCACCGAGGAGTAGATAACCCACCTGGCCAACTGGTTCTCTACTAAGATAACGAGCAGTTAACCAAACTAGTCGTCAACTAAGGAGTATTTAACTCTACTGGTCATATACTAAGGAATAGATAAAACAGCCTTGTCGTCTACTATGGAGTAGATAACCAAGTGGTCGTCTAGTACGGGGAAGATGATCACACTGGTACTCTACTGAGGAGTAGTAATCTCAACTGGTCGTTTACTAAGGAGTATTTAACCCAACTGATCCTCCACTTAGGAGTAGTTAACCCAAATGGTCGTCAACTAAGGAGTAGATAACGCAACTGGTCATCCGCTAAGGAATAGATAACGAAACTGGTCGTCTACAAAGGAGTAGATAACGCAACTGGTCATATACTAACTAATAGATAGCCGAACTGGTGGTCTACTAACGAGTAGATAACACAAATGGTGGTGTACTGTGAAGTAGATAACCCAAATGGTCCTCTATTGTGGGTAGATAAACCAACAGGCCGTCAGCTAACTAGTATATATCCAAACTGGACGCACACTAAACTGGACGTAAATAACCCAACTGGTCATCTTCTAGGCAATAAAAAAATAACTAGTCGTCTACTAAGGAGTAGATAACCCAACTGGTCCTCAAATAAGAAGTAGTTAACCCAAGTGGTCCTCTGTTGCGGGTAGATAAACCAACAGGTCGTCAGATAACTAGTAGATATCCAAACTGGACGCATACTAAAGCGTAAATAACCCAACTGTTCATCTTCTAGGCAATAAAAAAATAACTAGTCGTCTACTAAGGAGTAGATAACCTAACTGGTCCTTAAATAAGAAGTACAAACTGGTTACCAATTGAGATCAGTTACTGAGGAGCAAATAACCCAACAAGTCATCTATTAAGGATTCAATAAAGAAATTGGTCGTCTACTAAATAGTATATAACAAACCTGACCAACTGGTTCGCTACTAAGCAATATATAACACAACAGATGGTCAGCTAATGAGTAGATAACCAAACTGGTCGTCAACTAAGGAGTATTTAACTCCACTGGTCATCTACCAAGGAATGAATAAAACAACCTTGTCGTTTACTAAGGAGTAGATAACATAACTGGTTGTCAACTAATGAGTATTTAACCCTATAGGTAGTGTACTAAGGAGTTGATAGCACAACTGGTCCTCTACGAATGAAGTTAAGGAAAGGTATTTAACCCCACTGGTCCCCTACTAAGGAATAGTTAACCCAACTGGTCATCTAATAAGGAATAGATAACACAACTGGTCGTCTAGGAGGAAATAGATAAACCAACTGTTGGACTACCAGGAATAAATAACCCAACAGATCGTCAGCCCAACTGGTCCTCTACTAAGGAAATGTTAACCCAACGGGTCATCAACTAAGGAGTATTTAACCCTACTGGTCCCCTACTAAGGAATAGTTAACCCAACTGGCCATTTAATAAGGAATAGATAACCCGACTGATGGGCTACTACGAGTAGATAAGCCAACAGATCGTCAGCTAACGAATAGATAACGAAACTTACAGCTTACTCTGGAGTATATAACCTAACTGGTCATCTACTTGATTATAGTTAAAATAATTGGTCGACTACTGAGGAGTAGATAACCCAACTGACCGCCTACTAAGGAGTAAATACCGCAACTAGTAAACTACTAAACAATAGAAAATCTAACTAATCTTTTACAAAAGAGTAGATAATTAATAGATAACCCTACTAAGTAATAGTTAAACCAACTGGTCGTATACTAAGGAGTAGATAACCTATGTGATCCTCCACTAAGTACTATAGAGCTCAACTGGTCGTCTACTAACGAGTATAAAGCGCTAGTAGTCGTCAATTAAGGATGTTTTCTATTGAAGTAAATAAACCAACTTGTCATCTACTAAGGAATAGATAGCCCAACTGGTGGTATATTGTGGAGTAGATAAACCAACTTGTCCTCTATTAAGCAGTAGATTTTTGTGATATAGACGAATGATGACATACCACATCCAACAATATTATTTGGTGTATTTATACCTAATTAATTGATACAGATCAATAATAGGTCCCAATTTAACTATTACTGGAATCAGTAGACTCGTTTAACAACACTTCATTTCCGTAAGGTGAAGATATTGTATTGACATCCTCTGCCATATTCAAAACTACTCTAAAGGAATTGTTACAGAACCTATCACTACAATATCAGTCACAATTTAAGACCTATTAATCATTGTTGCTTTTAATTAATGGACAAGCTCGAGTTTTCTCTGTTTTCTTACTCAGACGGCAACAAGACAGGACGAATTTTTATGTTTTGTGTTAGTTTTGTTTGCATACTCATATTCCTGAAGATGTTCCTCAAAGAGGAACGAATTATTGAATAAATAAATACACATCAAAACTTTACCTCGAGCTTGTCCATTAATTAAAAACAACAATAATACAGAAAAAAGGTCGATTATTCAGATAACGATTTCATATCACAGATAGGTCCTGACTGATTTAAATAGTCCGGGCATTAGTACAATCAGCTAAATTACCACTGAATTTTCCGTAGTGTCAGAACGATAACATAAAGCTGATAAAATCATGAATCGAGCCAAAAATATGTTTTTACTCCTCACCACAGTTCATTATATTAATTTCCCTCCCAGATTGTCCACTGGGTTTCCCCAATACAACACAAAGAAATGCTCTTCTCCCACCTCTCTTATCGCACATTCAGTTAATAATAATGATATTATCATACGATGAACTTTTTTCATGTTGTGACCTTTCTCTTTTACTCTCTTGTCGCCCATATGTATCCATAATATTATTGTAATAATTCTCAGTGTCATTATGAACGTCATTGTCACCGTTAAATGTTATTTCCTTTATTAGACTCGACATATGCATAGACTCTGAATATTTCTATATATATATATGTAGACTCCTATAGACTATGCAATAAAATGTTTTTAGCCTAAAAGTATGCATAGAATTCTTGTCAAGTATTTGACACTAGCCCAGTGCTACGTTATTCTCTTATTTTGCAATTCGTTATCATTTTGTGGAGATGTTTTTGAAAATGGGTATGCAAAATATTAGGGAGAAGAATGTATTCTTTGGCTTAGTAAATATTATAATTATGCATTGAAATAAACAGCGAAAAATATGATAGATATTACAACGATCGATGTTTAAGAAGACCGCAGTAGATGGTTAAAGGGTAAAGGGTAGACCGATCGAGTTGAAGAAACCCACTCTAGATGGTTAAAGGATAAGTGTAATAATGAAGTCCCCCGTAAGTGATCAACGTATATGAAGGAAATACCTAGGTTGATTTTTTAAGAATAGACCCACGAAAGTTAATGCAAGACACTGTTGGTGATGGATTGGCGATAAGGCCAAGATTAATGCTCGAAAGAGGAAAACTAGATTTATAAAGAGTAAAGAGAATATTTATACAAAATAAACTTTTGTGAACACTCACCGTTTACTCGGGATTCAAATGCAGGTTCAAACTCATTTAAAACATATGATCCCTTGAGAGATCCAATGATAATTTGACCTATTAAGTCGTGGAAGTCTATATGACGTAAAACTTTTAAAGTTCAGAATTATTCAAATGAACCATTTTTCTTGAATTTTCAGGACTCCGAAGGACAGAAAATTTTATAGCCACTCTCTGCCTTCACGATTCACTTGAAACTCATGCTCCCTTGAGAGTCAAAGGGAATTATTAGGTAGCGGTAATCTAAGCAATCTAATTACAGAAGTATTCCAATGTATCTTTTTTCTCGCATTTTGTCGGAATATAGACTATTCCGACATTCGATTTGGTAGCCAATATCTCCTTTCCTGATTCCCTTATAATTTTTTTTTTCTCCTGGTCCAAAATTTTTTCCTTCCCCTAATACAGCACCGCTAAAGCATTGGCATAGAATAAATAAAACAAGTTTGATTCATTTTCGCCTTATACCGCTTCGTTTTCTGACTACATAAGTAGTACCATCAACGGACCGACAAGCATAGACCGCGGCCAAGGAACAGCAGCCAAATGAAGGATAGCTGCATCACAGCAACAACAACAACTACTACTACACTACTTCACTGTATGGGAATGAGAGGTTAAAAATTCATTAGTTATGCGGCATGCGTTTTCCATACACGACAACGACGGAGACGATGATGTCTTTTGTGCATCAGCAGCTAAAGCAAGGAACGAAGAAGAACCCCATCATAGACTAGCTGCAGAACCATTGCAGGCTAGGGAAGGGTATAGCCAAGCCAAGTCGAGCCAGTGAAGTTATTTCTAGCAATCCATATTTGTGGTTCTTTTGGCTAGGCCACAGACTTCTCTTAAGGAGAGGGAGAGTGAGAGACTCTAGTGTCCCAACGCCCAGTCGCCCTGCCCCAACCAAAGCAAACTAAAGCAAGTTGATGTTGATTTTCAGCTGATGCAGCAGATGGCGCATTAGTTTTGCTGCCACTCACTCTCGGCAGGGTTTGGTGAGGGAGGTGCCTGGGTTCTCCTCAAGTAGCGATTTTTTTGTTCAATGTGATTTCTCCATTTATTGCTGTTTCTTCGTCCTTCGTGCTTTTTTGGATCTCCATTTCTGTCACTTCACCATTTCCAGGCTCATTCGCCTACTTCCCCCCTACTTCCTGCATCCTTTCCCTATTTCTAATGCATTTCAGTTTTGTGGTATTAGTTTTTGTTTATTTGTTGTTGTTGCTGGTGGCTTTTTCCTTGCTTGTGCATTCTTTTTTTTCTGCTCCAGCATTCATCTTTAGTTTTCCTTTAGAATACAACAATTTCCAGTTGGGTTTTTTCGCTGTGTGTCTGTTTTTTCACTGCTCAACATTTTATTTAGCCGTGCTTTCTATGTGTAGTTGATGTAGATGGAGCTGCCGCTGCTACTCTTTCCTTTGCTATTTCGGTTCTGCTGGATGTGATTATGTTTGCATTCAAGGCTTTGTTGGCGTGCGTGACCTGTCTACAAGTGCGCTTTGAAATATTAAGTGTGAAGTGTTTGTACCGCCTCAGTTCCACTGTCAAAAAAAAGTGGAAGCATTGCGAAAACACGAGTGGCATCTTTGGTGTTGGCAAAACGACGTCAGCTTTTCATACATTCTTTGGCTTTTTTCTCTCTCTCCACACTCGTCTCTTTGTTCAGTTGGCTTTTTATTCTTGGCTTTCAGTTTGTTCGGGTGCTTGAAGAAGCCATTAAAGTGGAATGCAGTTCTTTCTAATAGTATTTAGTTTTGTGGCAAGAATTGGGAAAATTTTTGCTTGGGATGTTCAATATATGGATTGTTTAAAAAATTGATACAATATGATGATGAAAGTAGTGTCTTACTAAAATGTTGTCTGAAATTTTCCAAGGCCTTGCAGAAATCCAGATGTTCTTACATCCGTGAAGTTTATACCCAACAACACATTTTTTCGTAACGCTCATTAGTAGAAGAGACCCACTTACTCGTATCGCCCCTTGTGATATTACTTACAGGCACTAGTTAAGTGCATCCTCATGACACACTGTGATTGTCTTCAAAAGGCCATTGATTGGGGATCGATCAACCCATGATAAATGAAGATACAGAGACGACCATGGATGATGACCATAGGTTGGTCCAGTTGATGATCATAGGTTGGTCCAGCAGGTGATCAAAGGTTGGCCCAGTTGACGACAAAAGGTTGGACCAGTAGTTGATCATAGGTTTGTCTTGTTGGTCATCTATAGTTGGTCCGGTTAATAATCAACTGATGATTAAAGGTCCAACTGATGATTAAAGGTTGAGCATTTCATGATCAAAGATTGGTCCAGTTAAACAAAGGACGGTCTAGTTGAAGACAAAAGTTTGCTACAGTTGATGATAACGGTTTATCTATTTGGTGATCAAATATTTGTCCTATTGAAGATCAAGGGTTGGTTCAATTGAAACGTTGGTCCACTTGGTGATCAAAGGTTGGTCCTGTTGATGACCAAAGTTTGGTCCCGTTTATGACGAAAAATTAGTGCAGTTGGAGGTCAAAGGTTTGTCCAGTTTATGACCAAAAGTTGGTCCAGTTAATAATCAAAAGATGGTGCAATTGATGACTAAAATTTGGTCCAGTTGGTAATCATAGATTGGACCTATTGGTGATCAAAAGTTGGTTCAGTAGGTGATAAAAGGGTGGTCCAATTGGTGAGTAAAGGTTGGTCCAGTTGATGACTAAAGGTTGGCCCGGTTGTTGATTAAGGGTTGGTCCTTTTGATGATCAAAGGTTGCTCCAGTTGATGACTAAAGGTTGGCCCGGTTGTTGATTAAAGGTTGGTCCTTTTGATGATCAAAGGTTGCTCCAGTTGGTGATCAAAGGTTGGTCCACTTGGTGACCAAAGGTTGGTCCAGTTTTTGACTAAAGGATAGTCCAGTTGATGACCAAAAGTTGGTCCAGATAGTCCTGTTGATGACCAAAGTTTGATCCAATTGATGAGCACAGGTTGGTCGGGTTGATGACCAGAAGCTGATCATAAAAGCTTGGGCAGAGAAGACCGCGTGTGATAAGCAATGGTTGGGCAGAGAAGACCACGAGGGATAGTAAATGGTTAGACTGAGAAGTCCACGAGTAATGACCCACGAATAGACGGATAATTCCACGACTGATAACACGATACTATTTTTCTTGTAGGTAGAACAACGTTTGTTCTACGAATTTTGCCGGACACCTCCAAAATCCGGACTTACGGGTAAAAACCGATTTTCTTGCCTTTTTTCACTTGAAAGCCTATAACATTGTTAGTTATTAACAGATTTTCAATCTCTAAATGAATTTGGAAAGAAGAGAAATAAACCATTCGAACGATGAATACTTTGTTTTTATGAAGCTTTTGGAATATAGGTTTATTTGTCCTACAAACACATTTTTTTTCATTTTTGTACGTCATTTTCAAGTTTAGGCAATGTTTTTACCAATTATATTGTGAGATAACCTTACGATTAATAAATTTACGTAAATAGTATATTTTACAAGGAAACAATTCAACCAGTCTCTTAAAAATCCGTTTGCAATTCATTAAAACTAAATCGGTATATAAATACTGGTTTTGGCCATTCAACTTACCCGTAGATACGGATTTTGGGGGTGTCCGAGGAATTCCAAAAAATGATTCGAGTTTTACTTAAAAAGACCTACAGAAAAATAGTATCGCGTCATTTGCTTCTCAACTTGAGTTTATATTGTCGCACTGTGTAATCAATGGATAGAAAGAGATTATCACTAATGATTCTCGTTGGAGAGATAAGACCACGGTCAAGGCTAGACATAGAAGAGCACAGTTGAGGATCGAAATTATGGCGGATAATAACACGGGCACAGGATACACAGGGAAGACAACGTTTCATGATCATAGAATATACATAGAGGATCACCGTGCATGATCATATGATTGACAAAGAAGACCCCGCATCGTGATCATAGCAGTGGCAGATCAGCCTATTCTATGATGCTCATAGAATAGGCTGAGAAGACGCGTCAGGATCATGGGATTGATAGATAATATAACGGTTGATGATCATATGATAGGCATAGAACCCCACTAGTCATGATTATAGGAGTGCTAAATAATAGCACTGCTGATGATCATAGGATTGTTAAATAATATAAGGGTTGATGAGCATATAATAGGCAGGGACGACCACGGTTCATAATCATAGAATCAATAGAGGAGAATGCGACGAATGATCAGTGGCTAGAAGGAGAATACCTTGGTTGAAGAATTATACGGCTGCAGATCTACGGATAGTTGGATAGAGAGGACCATTGTTGATAAGAAAAGGGATATACAGAAAGTTGAACACAAAGTCTGATACGAGATAGACTGAAAGAGATGGTGATTAATTGCACATGAAGATCATTGACTTTGAACAAATTTAATGGTGACCAGAGTAGCTAATCTTACTTTCGGAACCTAAAGCGCACACAGAGTAGAAATATTGCCAAATGATTACCTTTGAGATGAAGAATTCATTTAATTCCGCTAACAGCCCCAAAAAAAAATATTTTCCTAAAGACGTTTTAATCATTAGAATAATAAATTTTGTACTTAAAATGAGGACAGTTTCCAGAAATTTAAAGAAAATTGTTTTGATCAACTTGAAGACATTAATTTAATTTCCTGATCAGTGCAGTATAATGCTTTTCTAAAATAACCAGAGGCAGCAGATGTAGTATTATACAAAGTAAATTCGACGCCGTTGTCCCTAAAGCGCCATTTCTGCATAGTCTGGTCATTCTTTGGACCTTACTGACCAAACAATAACTTCGTAGAGCATTATGGGGATCCGTGTTATACAGCCAGTAGTACGAAGTTTTAGACCCCAGGCTCTGGCCCCATCTTGATTCCAGGATATTGGACTTGAATTTCAGATTCTTAAGTAGCGAAGCACCAGGATAGTTTGCGCAAACAGTCAAAGGATGTCGGTGACTCCACAAGATATGGATTCTACAGCTGTCAGTTTGTATTTCCTACTTTAGACAACCATCTAGGTTTTGTTGAATTTGCTCCAAGTCCAGTTTCTTCCAATTAGAAATTTCAGAAGCCCTATGAAAGATTTACCCGAGTGTAGGTTTTAGTGCAAGCCGGATTTTCCTGCTTATAGTGATTAGTTTAGATCCCTAGTTCTACTGCGGGTCCACTAGCTCCTCATGGGAACCAACCTGATTGATACACAAAATGTTGATTATCGGTACCGGGCAGATCTGTCAAACTTCTTAGAAAGGTTGATATCCCGACGTTGTTTACTTAATGCGGAGCAGGAACGCAGCAGATTCTCTCCACTTCATCCTCATCTTCACAGTTTCTACAGAAGTCATTGAACTCAATTCCCAACCTCACGGCGTGTTCGCCGATCAGGCACTGTGCCATCAGAAGTTATGCTAACGTGGATAATTTGTGGCTCTTAAGGGCGAAGAGATATTGTTAGCTTTTCAGGATGTATAGGGACAAATTTATCAAGCTATCCTGCAGGTGTGAATTTCTCTTAATCTTTCAGTGAACAGCCTTGCTGCCTATGCCAAATTTTGCATGTGTATAGAGGCGCAGTAATACATGTTTTCCAACAAGAGGTTTTATTTTGAATCACCCGGTATTTCGGTAGCTGTCACTTTTTAGCTTTTATTCTTTGACGTTTGACAAGTGGAAACAACGCCATTACTAAAAATGAAACGAAACACGATTCAACTATGCATTGAAATTATTAAAATTCACTACGAAAATAATGAAAATCTTGCAGTCATAGTTCGCAAAACTAAAGCATTTTTGGGTCGTCGTGAAGCACCTTGTCGGACCGCAATACAGAAATTGGTGAAAAAATTCGAGCTGTTGGGACAAGTTAGTGATGTGAAGAATAAAACCCGTGCACGTCGCTCAAGAACAACTGAGAATATTGCTGCTGTAGCCCAAAGTGTTGAAGAAAACCCAGGTTTGTCCATTACTCGTCGTTCTTTGGAATTGGGCATTCCACAAACGTCTTTACACCGTATCTTGCATAAAGACTTGGGTCTTAAGGCTTATAAAGTTCAGTTAACACAAGAACTCAAGCCGGCAGATCATCAACAATGTCGTGTCTTTGCTGATTGGGTCCTTGAAATGCATGAAAATGATCCGGAATTCCATAGAAAAATCATCTTGACCGATGAGGCCCATTTCCAACTGGGTGGCTACGTCAACAAGCAAAATTGTCGCATATGAGGCTCGGAAAACCCAAGAGTTATTGTTGAAAAGCCTCTCCATCCTTAACGTGTGACTGTTTGGTGCGGTTTATGGTTCGGCGGGGTCATTGGACCTTACTTTTTCGAAAATGAGGTTGGATCAACAGTTACGGTGAATGGATTGCGCTATCGAGAGATGATTAATGATTTTTTGTGGTCGGAGTTGGATGGTATTGATCTGGACATAGTTTACTTTCAACAGGATGGCGCTACGTGTCACACAAGCAACGAAACCATTGCTCTGTTACGGGAAAAGTTTCCGGACCGTATTATCTCTCGAAGAGGTGATCACAATTGGCCACTGAGATCTTGTGATTTAACACCTTGCGACTTTTTCCTTTGGGGCCTCGTGAAAGATAAGGTCTACGCCAACAACCCAGCGTCAATTCAAGACCTCAGAGATAGAATTCGTGAGGGTATCGAGGACATAGGGCAGCCACTTTGCGATTTGGTTATGGAAAATTTCATGAAAAGGATATGGTCCTGTAAGCGTGGCCGTGGTGGCCATTTGGCTGATGTTGTTTTTCATTATTAACGGCATACCTTCCTCGTTATTATGAAATAAACATTCGATCATTTATCTCAAAAAATGGAATTTTTCTTTGAATACCAATATAACAACTCTTGTTGGAAAACCCTTTATATGTAAATTCTTCGAGAATTTGTAATGTAGTCTCTTCCGTATTTAGTTCTTCGGCTTTGCAGTTCCCCGGGATATACCTATGCCCAGGTACCCATATGAAGTATATATGAAACTCATTTGCAATCTCGTTAAGATATCTGTGGTGGCCAAGGCATGTTTTTTTTATTTAGGGATGCCTCCAGAGATTTAATGGCAGTCTGGCTTTCTAAGTAAATGACAACGTGGTCACTATGTTGCGACTTCCCCATTGCCATTATTTCTGGGTTCTTTACAGTGCAATCCGAAATCAATCTTCCCATCAAGCTTCGTACCATCTGTATAAAAGTACCTCCTGTGAATTATGAGTGGGATAGTTCCTGTAGAATGTATGCACCATAGGGGTATAGTCCTCTCGGTCGGTTAACTTTGTACTAAACTGCGATATCCTCATGTGAACGTAGTTATTGTACCCCCACATTGATAGATGTTTTAATCTTACTGCCTCTGGTTGCAACGTCTCTAGCCACAATATTAATCGGCTGGAGTAGGACTTGTAGAGATTACGAGTATGTCGCTGTAGACCTTTACAGCTCCGCTAATGCTGAGGCTGACAGTTGTCTGAACCTTTATCAGTTGACTGGTGATGGGTCCTTTATAAGTCGTTTTAGGTGACCTACTGCTATACGGGTATATATCCAATGAATGATTTAAGGAGAGAGGCACCAACAGGAATATAATTCGAATTTGACCTGCCTTAGCCGTTCCAATACATTAAGCCTGAGGAAAATTTTTGCATGTAGGATCAGGGATGCCAACTTAGTGCTTTTCGCACCAGATTTAGTGCTTTTCAGACCCCCCAATACGCGAAAAGTGTTCACTTAGTGCCAAACGAAAAAAAACACTAGGTGTACGCTTTTCATGTTTTTGTTGGTGCTTTTGACGCTTTTCGTAAATTTGTCAGATCAAATCTGGCAACATAATGAAATCATACTATTTTTTTGCTACTCCGTGTTATGAACATATTTATATGCAATTACATTTGTCTCTCTGATTTAAATATTGCTGTTATCACTTCTGCAGTTTAAATTTAATTGAAATTTAGACTTACAAAAAGTAAAAAAATGGCTTTTTAATACCATACAAAATTATTGCCGTAAAATTATGTTTTTATAAGTAAACAATTCTGCGGTACAGTGTATAATACGTTTGTTTTCGACCAGATATTTGTAAGGCCCTAAAATATTGGGTGACATGTCATAACGTCCAGGGACATAATGTCCATGGATCTTATTATACATTAGTCCGCGTAATTGGCTTTGAAAAAAATGTTAATCCCGGCCAATGGCAGGCTACGCAGAGCCACTTTGGTCCGCCTAGACATCGTTGGACATACATCAGAAGGAAAAATCTTTAACCCCGGCCATAACCGGTCAACCAATAGCAATAGAAATTCAACGTCGCAAATGGATGTGGATTGGCCACTCCCTATGGAAGTCGCATGATGACATCACACGTACAGCACTTGACTGGAACCCGCAGGGTTGTCGCAGAAGAGGAAGACCAGCAAATACGTGGAGACGACTCGTAGATGCTGAAGCAGGCTATACTTGGCGTGAAATAAAATATTTAGCTACAGATAAAATGAAATGGAATGGAATATTTTCCCTAGGAACTATGGGAAAATATATATGCAGGGTGGCAGATATGTAATGCAACAAAGTAAAGCGCTATATTTTTTTAATTTTTTTTTTTAAATTTTATTGTTCAAAAGCAAAAAATGTCGGAAATAACATAAAATTTTAGAAACAGTTCAGATTTGTTCGAATTGGCCACCTTTGGCACGAATTATGGCCTTCAAACGGCCGACAAAGCCATCACACGCTGCACGATGCGGTATTTTGGCCCCATGCGGTATTTTGGCCCATTCCCGGCGAAGCGCCGTCTTGAGATGATCGATACTTTGGTATTTTTTAGTGCGAACCTTACTCTCTAAAATGCCCCAGGCGCAAAAGTCCAACGGATTGAGATCCGGAGATCTTGGTGGCCATTGTGCGGTAGAAATGAAGCGAGGAATCTCCTTTTTAAGCCATTCTTGGTTGACGCGTGCTGAGTGAGATGGTGCTGAGTCCTGTTGGAATGTCCATGGTCTGCGGCCGAAATGGGCTTTAATACCGTCTTTAGGACATTTTCCCGATAATATTCGGCATTTATTTTGACCCCATGGTCGATGAATACGCGCGGGGAGCGACCATCGGCCGTTACGGCGGCCCGCACCATTACCATCGGCGGCGCTTGAGTTCTGGTGGCCAATCGAAGATTTAAATTTTCAGCTGACCTCTTTGGCAAGTAAACCCGATCATTTTGTTTGTTCACAAACTGCTCAATTTGGAATGGCTTCTCATCGGAGAAAACCAAATTCGGTAACTGGCCACTTTCGTGCAAGCGAAGCAACTCCTTGGCTCTTTCCAGTCTAACTTTTTTTTGTGCATCGGTGAGCTCTTGCACTTTACGGAACTTCAATGGCTTTAGTCCAACCTCATTTTTTAATATGTGTTGTATCCGTTCTCTCGATATGTTCAGCTCACGAGCAATTTTTCTACCACTGCGGCGTGGATTTCGATCAAATCTGGCCTTCACTTTTCGGATCATTTCTGGTGTTGTTACAGTTTTTTTCTTCCACTTTTTGGACGCGATGCAACACTGCCAGTATCACGGTAACGAGCAGTGGTACGAGAAACAAAAGATTTATTTACATTTCAATGCTGGAGGGCTCTAACGATAGCCACTTGTGTTTTCCACCCAAATATAAAGCAATCACACTATCACGCTTGAATTCCATCACGAATAACTTTTTTCTGAATGCAATAGATCAAAATGCTTTTGTAAGCTTGTAAACAATAAAATGAACTGTCACTGAAATAAATCTGTCAGCTATCAGACTAGCGGTTTAGAAATGATAGCAACCTGAAGTTGGTTGCAATACATATCAGCCACCCTGTATATATAACCGGTCACGCAGACAAAGGTTGGTCAGCGAGCCCGCTTTGGAAATATCGATAACTGGAAAATCGTCTTCAAATATAACTTACAGACTAAATGGTCTATTGACTTAGAATCACTAGCAGATTCGAATTATTATAGGGATAAATCGAATCTGCTAGTGATTCCTTATTGTTCAGCAAGTATTTATGCAATTTAGCAGAGAAAAAATATGAATCTAAGCGCTAAAAAAGCCAAAAAGTTTGGAAGTATCATTTTAATTAGGGAAACAAAATTGATTAAAATTTGATAATTATTTTTAAAATTTTTAATGTAAAATTAAACTTTTTTATTGCAAATAAAAGAAAAACAATATAGTGCCTTTTTACGCTTTTTGCATAGAATTTTACGCCTTTTACGCTTTTTAAAATTTTCATTACGCTTTTGCTCCGCAAATAGTTGGCATGACTGTGTAGGATTGTATGTACTTAGAAATTTTTTTATTTTTGACAAAAAATAGCTCTACTCCAATAAGCCGAGGAGGATTAACATGTTGATTCACTTCCCAGTAAATATAATCCTTTGTCGTTAGGGTTACCGCTCAAACAAACACTGCCCATCTGACCAAATTATTCAGAGAATGTTTCTGGGGACGTTGGTTAATTAACCACTATATTTAAAGAAAGTGGTGACAGTAAACAAGCCTTCCAATGCGTTCATATAGGACCCCTCTATACCAAGAAATGACACCATAAAGCTAACAAGATCATGCAACGCGGTCTCATTGGACCTACCCTGGCAATATGCATGATGTAGGTATGATAGTAGTTGCCCGTCTTGTTTGGGCGTTATGACCGCCCTTCAAATGGACATAGCGCCCAATTTTGTATTGGAGGTCTTTTCGCCCAGAACAACAATTGGGATTTAAGGCCGTTGCGTTGGAGGTCACAACGTCCAAATTATTTGTGGGCGTTAAGTCCGGGCAACCAGATAGTAGCTTTTGAAATGTATTCATTTCGTTTTAATAATATTATGCGGCCTTAAAGCATTAACGAAACCACTCCGTCCTAGTGTACATGATGACATATGTCAAAGTTACCTACTCCATAATAATAAAATTAAAAATCTTAAAAATATTTCTTTGAAGTGTTTATGATTTCCTTGCTTTAAAAAGGAAACAATTAATTCGATTAAAAATTGTTTTAACTCCCCAAATAGCTTCCTTTTCCCCGGGGGGTTGCTGTTTCGTAATCCTGTTGCATTCACGCTGGCCATTCGTGCATAACAACTCATCACATATTGCCCGTTCTGGCCGCAAGTTATGTTAACATCAGCGGAACATAATATTGCAGCCTGGCGGGGGGCATTGGCTACTGATGGTGGCGGTGGCGGCTGCTTTAGTGGTTTGAGAAGGCCGTTATTGGTTATGGCAGTAATGACTGGGGGTTTTGGTGGGGGGGCTGCAGCTGCAAGTGGAGCTGGGGTCATGTTCATTTGGCGCATTTTTATGCTCGACAGTTATGAATGTACGCCGCTTGTGCTGCTGCTGGTGGCTGTGGCTGGTGCAAGAGTGTGTCGATGGCGGCAACGGTTCGTTGTTGGTTGGTTCGTCGTTGGTATGTTTAAAATGCAAATCACATATCACGCATGGTCTATAATTTGTAATTAATTATGCTATAAATGCAGCAATGAACGTCATTTGCAACACTCTCAGGTCCTCACACAAACACATGCATACACTCGCACTCATCCAAAGTCACTCTCTCACAAACATAGGCACGTAGTTGCAGCTGTGTGCCCTCACATCATTCGCAGGACCTCTGCGTCAATGAGACATGACTATTATGACCCACGCATTGTTTTGCAGCGTGCGGGTGTATGTGTTTGGTGTTAACATGTGTTTTATTGAAATTGTACAACAACAGCAAAAAAACACAACAACCGAAATTGCAAATGTTGCATTCATTTGTAAAACAAATAATTCGTCCTTTGACGCCTTTTAACTTTTGCTCTGTTGTATTGCATGCAAATTTAAGTGGAATTGGAGGCATCTGTATTTTATTGCTGTATGTGTGATTGTGATCTTCAAAATTAATTGTCTTAGAGTTGAATTTCTCTTCATATTAATTTTTAATGCAATCAACTACAAATGTAAAACTCTGTTTGCTCAGATACATTATTTGTTTGTACTCGTATAACCCCAGTTTACTCAAGGAGGATATATCATTATATCCTCAGTTTAGTTGAGTGGGGTGTCGAAGAATTTCCTAAGTATGTTCGGCGGAAATTATTTTCAGAGTTTTTTTAGTTCATTTGATCTATGTCCGTCCGTCTGTCTGGTCCTCAAGTACCAGAACTCTACGTATATATCTCTTAAAGTAAGAGAATACTGTACTGAGTTTACTGAACCGAAATTGTTATTATTTTTATTATTTTATTCATCGCATATATTCTCTTGTTATACTCGTATTCACAAACTCATAGTTTAATAAATTTATTTAATGTACAATATTTCAAAACTATTGCCTAAATATCCAGTATAATTTCTTGTTTGCCTTTTCTTTTCATTCTGTACACGTAATTGCAGTCTCTGACATTTTTTAAAGGATGTCTTTATATTTCTAAACCAAAGTTGTTTGGGCTTTGTCTAATATATTGGTTGTCTTTGTTGCCTTAGTGGTCGCATTTGATGGCTTTCTTACGGTCGATGGGAGCTGTCTTATCCTATTTGATGTGTGTACTACTCCACTATCTTTAGTATCAATATCCTCGACATCCTTGCACATGCCATTTTGGAATTTTCGAAGAGTTTAATATGATTCTTTTTTTTTTGTTTCTTTTTCGTTTGTTTGTTATATAGTATAAGTTTTATTTTTTTCCAAGTTAGGGGTAATTGAAGTGTTGTAGCTCTTTTGTGGCAAGTGCTGCTGCTGCTGTCGTTGTTGTTGTTCCCTAGGTTTATTGGTTATTGCTGTTGCTGCAGTTTGTTGTTCGCTTTTGCTCTTTGTTTTTCTCTTCTATTTGGACAATGCGTGATGTCATTTTGCCTTTGAAGACGAATAGACGAATGACCGTAGGACGTGTAAGCGTCAGGGGACAAACGACAAGCGACATGTGCATGTCCTGACCATCCAATCCATAAACAGGTAACATTAGATCATTACAGATAATCGTGAGTTGAATAACATCAAAGGTAGACGTGGATGATGATGACAATGACGATAAGGGTAACAAAGAGGATATATGTATGTAATATATACTTATTTGTTTTGCTGTTTGAAATTGTTAACTTTAAAGAGTCCTGCAGAACAGCTTTGTACCTGTGCATTATTTATAAGAATGTTTGAAAAGTGATTGAATATGTTTTTTAAATGCAAAAAGTAAAACAAATAAAGGGCACATTTGTAAATTCTATAAGCTAAAAATTGCAAAATTCCCACCAGTAAACAAAATTTTTTGGATCAACTACCAAAACATGGATTGGTTTAGCCCAATTTCAATAGGATTTGTCTATGATCAAAAATAAGTCTCTTTAAAAATTTTCTTAAAGATAGTTTCACATTTGCGAGCTGTACTTTGATCATATGAATATGTGGACAGACTAAATCAACCCAGAAAGTGATTCAAAGTCGATATGTATTATAAATTATGGATCTATAGATCATATATGTCTTCTCCTTTTTGATGCTAGAAGCAAATTGACAAAGTTATAACACCTTTTACCAAAAACTTAAAATGACTTCAATAACTTACAAAACATATTTCGTGTTTCTACAATGAATAGTTTTCGAGATATTGAATTATGCCACTCCCACTTATTCTATCCCGACCACTTATGGTGAGGCAACTGCAATAATTCTGTGACAAAGAAAATATTAAATAAAAGAAAACAAATTTAACATCGTTTCAGTGAGAATAAGGAAGTAATTTTGAAATTGATTTGAAAATTACACAATTTTCAATCCAGTTCAAACAATAAAGCACTGTAAAGTATCTCTAAAAGGTTCCTAAAGGTGGGAGCCAATTGATTGCAGATTACCATAGCTGTTTGTAGAACGGAATAGTAACCCACTAGTCGTCTACTAAGGAGTAGACAACCCAACTGGACGCTACTTAGGTGAAACTAACACAACTGGTCGAAGATTAACCAACTGGTTATCAATTAAAGAGTAGATAACCGAACTGGTCTTCTAATAAGGAGTAGATAAACCATAATACTATTCTTAATAGTAGATAAACAAACGGGTCATCTACTAAAGAGTAGTTGACCCAAATGTTCATCAAAAAAAGAGTCGATTAACAACTGCTTATCAACGAAAGAGTAGAATACACAAAGCGTTATCAACGAAAGAGTAGATTACCCAAAGCGTTATTAACTAAAGAGTAGATAACCCAACCGGCCCTATTCTATGGGGCTGATAACCCAACTTGTCATCTGCTAAGGAATAGATAACCATACTGGTCATTAACTATGGAGTAGATAACGAACTGGCCCTATACTGAGGAACAGAAACCCAACAGGTCATCTACTAAAGCGTATATAACCAAACTGGTTAACTTCTAAGGACTAGATAACCCAACTGGATCACTACTAAGAAGTAGATAACTCAACTGCTCATCAACGAGGGTGGTGATAATCCAACTAGCAATATTCTAAGCAGTAGATAACCCAACTGGTCATCTCCTAAGGAATAGATAACCCAACTGTTCCTACTCTAAGAATTTGGCAACAAACCTTGTCATCCACTAAGGAAACCAAGCGGTCCTCATCGAAGGAATAGATAATCTAACTGTTCGTCTACAAGGGAGTATATAGCCAAACAGGTATTCAAATAAGGAGAAATTAACCCCATTGGTCATATTCAAAGACTAGATAAACCAACTGGTCATCTACTAAGGACTACGTAACCCAACAGGCCATCAACTAAGGAGTGGATAACCTGACTGGTCATCTGCTAAGCGGTAGATAACCTAACTAGTCATCAATTTAGGATTATATAACCCAACTGGTCATCTACTAAGGAGTAGATAACCCAACTGGTCATCTACAAAGGAGTAGATAACCCAACTGGTCATATACTAAGAAAGAGATAACCCAAATAGTCATCTACTAAGGAGTAGGAAACTCAACTGGTAATTTACTAAAGAGTAGATAACCCGACGTCCTTTTATAAGGAGTAGATAACCGAAATAGTTATCTATTAAGGACTACGTAACCCAACTGGTCATCTACTAAGGTGTAGCTAACCTAACTGGTTATCTGCTAAGGAGTAGATTACCCAACTAGTCCTCTTCTAAGGGGTAGATAACCCAACTGTCCATCAACGAAAGAGCAAATAACACAATTGGTCCTATTGGAAGATTAGATAAACCAACTGGTCATCTACTAAGGACTACGTAACCCAACTGGTCACCTACTAAGGAGAAGATAACCAAACTGGTCATCTGCTAAGGAGTAGATAACCCAACTAGTCATCTATTAAGGAGTAGTTAACCCAGCTTGTCATTAACATAGGAGTTGTTAACCCAACTGGTCGTCTTCTAAGTTGTAAATAAAACACCTGGTGCTATTCGAAGGAGTAGATAACCCAACTGGTAATTTACTATGGACTAGAAACCCATCTGGTCATCTACAATGGAGTAGATAACCCAACTGGTCATCTACTTAGATAACTCAACTGGTCATTTATTAAAGAGTAGATAACCCGACTGTCCTTTTATAAGGAGTAGATAATCCAACTGGTCATCTACTATGGATAAGATAACCCAACTGATCATCTACTATAGAGTAGATAACCCATCTGATCATCTACTATGGAGTAGATAACCCAACTAGCCATCTGCTAAGGACCAGATAACCCAAATACTTATTCATTAGGAGTTGATAACCCAACTGGTGCTCTACTAAGGCGTAGGTAACCCAAATAGTCGTCTACTAAGGTATAGATAAACAAACTGGTCTTCTTGGAAGGATTAGATAGCCCAACTGGTCGTCTGCTAAGGACTATATAAGCCAACTGATCATCAACTAAGGAGTATACTAACAAGTAGATAATTCTAATGGGCGTCAACTATTTAGTATTTTTCTCTGATGAATCAAAGAAAATGTATTTCAATAATCATGTATTTTCACTATTATTATAGCAGCCAACGATTTTACCGCTTAATGTTGGGATATTGTTCAAATAAGGAGCATTGGAAAAGCAGCAGCAATATTTTTGCTTTGCAAATCGCTGCAATTAAACGATTTGTAAAATTTTATGGGATTTCAAATTAACTACAGCACGCCATTTTTCATGTTTTCAAGAATCTATTCCTGCGATTAAATCATTCACTTGACTTTGTTGCAGAATGAACACCTTTGTTTTTTATATGGAATTTAAAAAATATAAATTTATTTTCCTGAACAATGTTACACTACCATAACATAAACACTTCAAATTGTGTAATTCTAGAGAAAATCTGTTTTACTTAATGAACTTTGAAATATATCTATACATATTTCACTTCCAGGGCCATTTAAGTTATTATATAAAAAAACACACACACCGAACTGACACAAAAACCCGACTTAGCATAGTATTTAGCGCTGATTGAAGCATGATGTGAAAACTTATCGTAGAACCAAACGAACAAAAAAATAGAACTTCAACACTCTCGAACAAAAAACACAAGCCAAGAAACGGAATCAGAAACAAAAGGAAAACGAGTAACAATCACCCCCTAAGGGTAAAAGAAAAACCGACGAACACAAACTTGGCAAATGAAACAACTTTGGAGGTGATCAATCCTTAAAGTGCATTTCCTTTGGCAGCTAAAAAGGAAAAACTTTCTACCCAACGCGATGTGCTGTGCATAGTTCAGCAGGACAACGATGACGACCACGACGAGGACGGCGAGGACAACCACGACGTAAATGAATGTCATCCGTAGTTGCAAGGAATCTACGGTAAGAACCGTCCTGAGGGGTGTCCTTAGCAAAGGGACACACAGATACACACACAAAAACTAAAATTTTCGCTGTGTCCAAACGTCGCCATTATTAGCCCTACTTGGACGCGTAAATGTAGCCATTGTAAACTTTACTTTCCAGCCAACATTGCAGCTATTGTCAGTGGTAGGTAGTGGCAGTGGCAGTTGCAGTGGCTAAAAAGTTTTTCTTGGATATGTCATCCTCTAAATGTATGAGTGAGTGTTGCATGTACATACATATATATGTATATATTTTAAATGCCCTGAAACCCGTTAACAGTTAAGTGGATAAAGCCAATTTATGAGTTTCGACAATTTTTTTGTTTGTTTGTTGCTATTGCAGTTTTTTTGCATTTCCTCCTCTTTGACTGCTACTTCTGCTTCGTCTTCGCCTTTGTCTCTCTTTTATACACTATTTGCAAACGATTTTTTTTTATTGGCGCTCAGATACTTTTTGGCTTTCTTGTTGAAGGCTGGCAAATATTGTTACACACGACCAGTAGCTGGGATACATGTGTGGCTGTTGTATGGGGATCTATGTTGAAGGAGTGTATGGTGATGTATGACTTTTATAAGGTATGGGGCATTTCATGGACATTTGCTAAAATTGTCAAATTATATTTTGACTTATCCGAAAGAACAGAAAAATATCAATGACTATTGAAAAAGTTCAACGACCATCAAGAAATGACCAATGCCATTGTCAAAGGGTCAATCACCATTGGCAAAAGATTGAGGAATTCTATGACCACCGAAACGGCGTCAAAAGCTTTTAGGAGCAACTAATGGCAGCTAAAAAGTGGTCAATGTCAGTCAAAAAAATGCTTAATTACCATTGGCAAAGGGTTAATCATCATAGACAAGGGGTCAATGACCATTGAAAAAGGGTCAATGAACATTGACAAAGCGTCAATGAGCATTGACCAAATGTCACTGATCACTGACAAAGGGTAAATGACTATTGACAAAAGGACAAAGGATCAATGACCATTGACAAAGGGTCAATGACCACTGACAAAGATCAGTGATTCTTGACAAAGGGTCAATGACCACTGACAAAGATCAGTGATTCTTGACAAAGGGTCAATGACCATTGACAAAGATCAGTGATTATTGACAAAGAGTCAGTGACCATTGTCCATTGACAAAGGTCAATTGACCATTGACAAGAGGTCAATTGACCATTGACAAGAGATCAATGACTATTGAAAAGAGGTAAATGATCATTGACAAGAGGTCAATGACCATTGACAAGAGGCCAATGACCATTGACAAATAATCATTGACCATTGACAAAGGTTCAATGACCATTGACAAAGGTTCAATGACCATTGACAAAGGGTCAATGACCATTGACAAAGGTTCAATGACCATTGACAAAGGTTCAATGACCATTGACAAAGGTTCAATGACCATTGACAAAGGGTCAATGCCCATTGACAAAGGGTCAATGCCCATTTACAAAGGGTCAATGACTATTGACAAAGGGTCAATGACCATTTACAAAGGGTCAATGACCATTTACAAAGGGTCAATGATCATTGACAAAAGGTCAATGACCATTGACAAGCGGTCAATGACCATTGACAAATGGTCAATGACCATTGACAAAGGGTCAATGACCATTGACAAAGGATCAATGAGCATTGACAAAGGGCCAATGACCATTGACAAAGATTTATTGACCATTGACAAAGGGTCAATGATCATTGACAAAAGGTCGGTGACCATTGACAAAAGGTCGGTGACCATTGACAAAGGGTCATAACCATTGACAAAGGGTCAATGACCATTGACAAAGGGTCAACGACCATCGACAAAAGGTCAATGCCAATTGAAAAAGGTCAATGACCATTGACAAAGGGTCAATGACCATTGACAAAGGGTCATTGACCATTGACAAAGGGTCAACATTTACAAAGTTTCAATGACTATTGACAAAGGGTCAACATTTACAAAGTTTCAATGACTATTGACAAAAGGTCAATGACCATTGACAAAAGGTTAATGACCACTAACAAATGGTCAATAACCATTGACAAAGGGTCAATGACGATTGACAAAGGGTCAATCACCATTGACAAATGGTCAATGTCCATTGACGGGGTCAATGACAAAAGGTCGGTGACCACTGACAAGGGGTCAATGACCATTGAAAAGGGGTCATAACCATTGACAAAGGGTCAATGACCATTGACAAAGGGTCAATGACCATTGACAAAGGGTCAATGACCATTGACAAAATGTCAATGTCCATTGACAAAGGGTCAATGACCATTGACAAAGGATCAATGACCATTGACAATAGGTCAATGACCATTGACAAAGGATCAATGACCATTGACAAGAGGTCAATGACCATTGACGAGATGTCAATGACATTAACAGGATGTCAATGACCATTGACAAATGTTCATTGACCACTGACAAGATGTCAATGACATTAACAGGATGTCAATGACCATTGACAAATGTTCATTGACCACTGACAAAGGGTCAATGACCACTGACAAAGGGTCAATGACCTTTGACAAAGGTTAAACGACCGACAAGTGGTCAATCACCATTGAAAACGGTTAGTAGCAGTCTACTGAGATATCTTCCTTAAGTCCTCTATCGCTTTCTGTTCATAGTAATTTACCAAACTTTATGGAAATGCCCATATCCTTAGCCTAGGACACTTTTTATTCATAAGTTGGCGTCATCATAATGTTTGAAGTTAAGGCTATTTTTTGTGTTGTGTGAGAGTTACTCAGTCCTGTTTGAGATTGAGCCTTAACCAGTTAAGTGGATTTGTTTTGCTTTATTGGTATTGCTCGGCTAGCTCATTTACACAAATGCAAACACCAGTTAACACAGACACACACACACGCACTCACACATTTACAGTGACTGACATTACATTTACATGGACATGGGCCCGGTCAAATACTGTCATAGATCTTTTTAGCCCGAATAAAAAATCCGGCGATGTCGTATAAACTCAAAGTTCACAATTGTTGACATTTTCTCGATTTGGGGAAAAGTTTTGCGATGGACGCTTTTTCCGAGTTGCCTTTTCTTTGGGTTTGGTGGTATTTTGGAAGGTTGTGTGTTTTTTTTCTGTGGCTGACAGTGGTTCTAACCACTCTCCCCCAACAGGGTTTCATAAAGTTGTTCCTGTTGCTTGACATGGCGCTGTTGTAATTGTTGTTGTTGCGTGTGGAGTTTTGCTTGTTTGTTGTCACTGGTCGACGGCTGTTGGCCAGAAACATTTAATGTCGCTTGTACAAACTTTGGGCAAATGTTCTTAATTTCGATTTTTTATGCCGTCGTTTCTGTTTCTCTTCAGTTCGATTTTTTGCCGTTTGGTTCAAATGAAAACATTGCAAATTAAAAAGTTTGGTCGGTTCACTTTTTAAGGATTCTAAGCCCTTAAAATGGCTGTTCTATTTTTTTCGAACGAGAACCTTGGAGTGGTAACGTTAGTGGGATTTTCCCATTTTCGTGTATATAGAAAAACGAAAATGTTTGTAGTGCTCAATTGAAAGTCAATGGATTTGTTTTCTCTTTTTTTACGTCGTATTGAGCTTAACAATATTAGCAGGAAGTTTGAAGGAGATTAAATTTAATTCAGTGACTGTTAAAGGGAGTTTTAGTTAATTAAGATTAAATTAAGCGATATTTTCAATGGAGGTGATGCAATGGAGTGATGCCGTGTGTATATTGAAAATCGTGGTTGTCCTTGTAGAAGGAAAACCTTTTAAAATCCTGGGCAATATTGAGGCTTGATAGTGGTACAGATTTTTTGTGTATCAAAATGTAACGAATTTAATGATATAATCATTGAATCTATGAGGAAATATTGCCGACATTAATTAAAAACAAGAAGCTTTTCAAAAATTTTACTTTTGGGCTTTTTTGGGGTAAATAAATGGTAAAAATGTTGCCGTTGTGTTAATATTCTCAGAGGACAAATATCGTTTCTCAATTTTGTGCTAAGAGGTAAAGAATGGAAATTTATCAATGATCATTTCATTGATAAATTTCCATTAGCAAAGATCAAATAACGATTGGCAAAGGGTCGATGACCTTGTGAAAAAGGTCAAAGGCAAATGGGTTGAACCATTGACAAAGCTTCAAAAACTTTTACAAAGGGTAAACAACTCTTGATAAAGGGTCAATGGTCATTGGTCAATAATCATTGACAAAGGGCCATTGACCAATGATAAAGGGACAATGACCATTGATAAAACTGACAATAACCATTGACAAGAGGTCAATTCCCATTGGCAAAAGGTCCGAGACTATTGACAAACGGTCAATGACCATTGGCAAAGGGTCAATTACCTTTAACAAAAGTTCAATGACCATTTGCAAAAGGGTCAGTTACAATTGGTAAAAGGTCAATGACCATTAAAGAAGGGTCAATGACCATTGACAAAGAGTCAGTGACCATTGACAAAGAGTCAATGACCATTGACAAAGAGTCAATGACCATTGACAAAGGGTCAATGACCATTGATAAAGGGTCAAGGAGCATTGAAAAAGTGTCACTGAACATTGATAAAGGGTCAATGACCATTGACAAGCGATAAATTACCATTGAAAAACTGGTTAATGTCACTGGCAAGGTATCAATGACCATTAGCAAAGGCTCAATGACCATTGACAAAGGGTCAATAACCATTGACAAAGGATCAATGACTATTGACAAAGGGCCAATGTCCATAGACAAAGGGTCGATGACTATTGACAAAGGGTCAATGACCATTGACAAAGGGTCAATGACCATTGATAAAGGGTCAAGGACCATTGAAAAAGTGTCAATGACCATTGATAAAGGGTCAATGACCATTGACAAACGATAAATTACCATTGAAAAACCGGTTAAGGTCATTGGCAAGGTATCAATGACCATTGGTAAAAGCTCAATGACCATTGACAAAGGGTCAATGGCCATTGACAAAGGGTCAGTGACCATTGACAAAGAGTCAATGACCATTGACAAAGAGTCAATGACCATTGACAAAGGGTCAATGACCATTGAAAAAAGGTCAATGACCATCGACAAAGGGTGCATGACCATTGACAAAGGGTCAATGACCATTGACAAAGGGTCAATGACCATTGACAAAGGGTTAATGACCATTGACAAAGGGTTAATGACCTTTGACAAAGGGTCAATGACCATTGACAAAGGGTCAATGACCATTGACAAAGGGTCAATGACCATTGACAAAGGGTCAATGACCATTGACAAAGGGTCTATGACCATTGACAAAGGGTCAATGACCATTGACAAAGGGTCAATGACCATTGACAAAGGGTCAATGACCATTGACAAAGGGTCAATGACCATTGACAAAGGGCCAATGACCATAGACAAAGGGTTAATGACCATTGACAAAGGTCAATGACAATTGACAAAGGTCAATGACAATTGACAAAGGTCAATGACAATTGACAAAGTTTAATGACAATTGACAAAGGTCAATGACCATTGACAAAGGGTCATTGACAAAGGATCATTGACAAAGGGTCAATGACCATTGACAAAGGGTCAATGACCATTGACAAAGGGTCAATGACCATTAACAAAGGGTCAATGACCATTGACAAAGGGTTAGTGACCATTAAAAAAAGGTCAATGACCATTGACAAAGGGTCAATGACCGTTGACAAAGGGTCAATGACCATTAAAAAAGGTCAATGACCATTGACAAAGAGTGAATGACCATTGACAAAGGGTCAATGACCATTGATAAAGGGTCATTGTCCATTGACAAAGGGTCAATGACCATAGACAAAGGGTCGAGGGCCATTGGCAAAGGTTTGATGACCATTGACAAAGGATCAATTACCATTGACCAAGGGTCAATGACCATTGACAAAGGCCAATGACCATTGACAAAGGCCAATGACCATTGACAAAGGTCAATGACCATTGACAAAGGGTCAATGATCACTGAAATTGACATAGGATTAATGACCATTGAAAAAAGGTCAATGACCATCGACAAAGGGTGCATGACCATTGACAAAGGGTCAATGACCATTGACAAAGGGTTAATGACCATTGACAAAGGGTTAATGACCTTTGACAAAGGGTCAATGACTATTGACAAAGGGTCAATTATCTTTTACAAAAGATCAATGGCCTTTAACAAAAGATCAATGACCATTAGCAAAGGGTCAGTCACCATTGGTAAAGGGTCAATGACCATCAACGAAGGGCCAATGTCCATTAAAAAAGTGTCAAAGACGATTGACATGTGATCACTGACCAATGAGCTTTGGCGAAGTCCACTGAATATTGACGGAGTCATTGACTACTGAACTACTCAATGACTCATGGCGAAGAATGAGTGAACATAGACAAATAGTCAATGACCTGTGACAAATGGTCAATGACCGTTAATGGTATGTGTCAGCGGCCAATAACAGAGAGTCAGTGGTTCCATCTAGGGATTTCTTTTTCTGGCCAGCTTGGAGCTGTTGTATATTATAGAATGGATTCGGCTTAAAATAAATTACAGCTTCAGGACAAGATGTTTGTGGGATTGTGTTACTTAAGGTAATGCTCTACTTTTCAAGGAATTTGTATGTATATTTCTTTAATAAAAGCCGCTAGTCCCACAAACATTTCTGTAAAGTAAAGAAAGAATCGTGGGTTAATCAATCCTTGAAATCTACAAATACTTTATGGCTGAAAGCCTTCCTTGCTATCCTTGTACTCGTATATGTTACCAAGGTGTTGAAAATCCGCGTTTCCGCCTGCCACAGGAAATGCGTTAGAGTTGCGTTTATTGCTTGTCATCTGTTGAAATATGATTATAATTTTCCTCCGCTATAATCCTTGAGTATTAGAAAATAATACATACCAATACCAAGAAATAGCAATGAAATGAAATTGATGTTAACAATAAAAAATAACAGCCTTTTTGGGCATTAACCGAACAAACGAACGTTCCTTCAAAGGAATAATAATAATATACATACAAAAGAAATAAGGATGATATTCCTATACGAGTATATACAAATATACTCGTAAATATCCTACTCCATATGTGTACGTAACATAAGGAATTCCCTTCAGGTTCATAATATGAGTATGAATGAAGTTTTCTATACTTCTTTTATTCAACAAATGTATATGTATGGGTGTGCGTGTGTGTGTGTATGTTCTCACACAGAGTCTAAATGTAAATATTAATGGTTAGAATATACCTATGTAAGAATAAACGTCCAGCTTACCTTTGCTATTTTTATTTAACGGATTCCTGGCAGCCTTGATAGCTTGATTCCTTTTTTTCCTTTAACCTTATTGTGTATGTTGTACTACAATATGATGGCAAAACTGGGCATTTGTGGGAGTGGAGGCCCTCCACTAGAACGATGGAACAAACAATCTTCCATATACCAACAGTGCTATGCAATAACTTGAAATACTTGAAACGTTTAAATATTAATGTTGAGCTTTTCTCTGGCTAAATGTATAAACATTCAGTTGATATTGTCGGTTTTATTGTTTCTATTGCAGATTTCCACATTTGATTTCCACCCACAATTGTTCCGACGTAGGGTGAGTCAGAGTGAGAGAGAGATCTAGGCAGAGCCCCGGAAACGGAAGTTACCACTCAGAACAGGTAAGGTGTTTGCTTTAAGACAATTGTTCGCTAAAGCCCATGTAATGTTGTTAGAAATGTCTGTACTTATATATACATATATAAATGCAAATGTATGGTGAAGGGAGGGCGAGCTACGGTACATCTTAAGATGCAGAGAGAGGAGATTTGAAATACATCTACCTCTGTTCCTTTTCTGCAGATTTGTATTTCCAACACATATTGTAGACAGAAGCAAATAAAATAGCAGCAATTTCTTTTTAATTTTTAACATTTTAATCTCCAGATACCTTGAGAATTTAAATAACAATAAATAACTGAACAAAAAGCCTTGCTCTTTGAGGAAGGAAGCTATAGGAATGAAAAAAAATATTACAGGATACGTATGTCTTATGCCTGTGAATATTTTTCAAACCCTACGAGAAATTGGACCGGTATAAATAAACGCGTGATAGGTCCGTGAAGAACAGGGATCGGTTCGCAGATTGTCCCTTTCATAAGAAAACAACCGGCAACTATAACGTGGATTTGACATCGGAGGTACTTGTTTTAAAGACTACTTACAGTCATTTTGAACAACTAAAATGTTTGAAACCAATTAAATTTATAGAATTTAGTCGTCGAACTTTGATGAAATAGAATCAATTGCTCTTCTACTAAGGAGTAGATAACCCGATTGGTTGTCAACTAAGCGGTAAAAAAAGGAATGGTTGTCAACTTAGGAGTAGATAAGACAACTTGTCGCCATCTAAGGAGTAGATAACACAACTTGTCGCCATCTAAAGAGTAAATAAACCAACTGGTATTTTACTACGCAGTAGATAATCCAATGGTCTTTTACTAAGAATTAGACAAGCCAACTGGTCGCCAACTAAGGAGTAGATAACCCAATTGTCCATCTGCTAGGGAGTAGATAACCCATCTTGCTGTATAACTAGTCAACTAAGGATTAGATGACCCAACTGATCATCAGCTATGGAGTAGATGACCCAAAAGATCGTCAAATAAGGAGTAGATAGCCCAACTTGCCGTGAACTAAAGAGTTAATGACCTAACTGGCCGCTAACTAAGGAGTAGATAACCCAGCTACTTTTAAACTAAGGAATATATAACCAACTAGCCCCCTACTAGGAAGTAGATAACCCAACTGGTCTTTTGCTAAGTAGTAGATAAGCCATCTTGTCGTACACCTAGGAGTAGATAACCTAATTGGTAATATAATAAGTAGTAGATATCTCAGCTCGTCGTATACTAAGTAGTAAATAATCCACGGTTCATCTACCAAGGCTTAGATAACCCGACTGGTAGTCAACTAAGGAGTAGATAACACAACTTGTAGTCTACTAAGGAGTAGGAATAATAAGTTGATAAAATAACTGGCATTTTACTATGTAGTAGATAACCCAACTAGTCGTATACTAAGTAGTATTTAACCCCAATTTGTCCTCTACCAAGTATTAGATACCAAACTGGTCGCCAAATCAGGGTAGATAACCCAACCGGTTCTCTGGTAAGACGTATATAACCCAACCGATCCTCATCTTAGAAGTAGATAACCCAACTGGTCCTCTAATAAGTAGTAGATAACTCAACTCGACGTGTACTAAGTAGTGAACAATTCAACGGGTCGTCTACCAAGTGGTACATTACCAAACTGATTGTCTACTAAGAAGTGGATAACAAACCTTGTCGTCAATTATGTATAGAGTATATAACCCTACTGGTCGTCGAATAGCAAGTTGATAAACTAACTGGTAGTTACTAGGTAGTAGATAATACTACTGGTCCTCTACTAATGAGTATATAACCCACTGGTCGCCAGTTGGTCCTCTACTAAGAAGTAGATAAACCAACTGGTTCCTGATAAGTCGTAAATAAACCATCGTGTTGTATAAATAGGAGTAGATAACCCAACTGGTCATCTAATAAGTAGTAAATAACTCAACTCGTCATATACCAAATAGTAGATAATCCAACGGGTCGTATACAAACGGGTATTTTACCCTACTGGTTGTCAACTGTGGAGTAGATAACACAACTTGTCGTATACTAAGGAGTATATAACCCTACTGTTAGTGAAATAATAAGTTAACTGGTAGTTTACAACGTAGTACGTAACCAAACTGGTCCTCTAGTAAGGAGTATATAACCCAACTGGTCCTCTACCAATGACTAGATCAACAACTGGTCACCAAATCAGGAGTAGATAACTATCTGGTCGCCAAATCAGGAATAGATAACCCAACCGGTGCTCTACTAAGAAGTATATAACACAACTGGTCCTCTAGTAGGGAGTAGATAACCCAACCGGTCCTCTAATAAGTGCTAGATAACTCCACTCGTCATATACTAGTTGTGCAGAATTCAACGGGTTATCAACTACGAAGTGGATAACACAATTTTTCGTCAACTAAGAAGTATATAACCCTACTGGTCGTCAAATAATAATATGATAAACTAACTGGTAGTTACTACGTAGTAGATAGCCCAACTGGTCCCCTACTAAGGAGTATAAATCCAATTGGTACCCAAATCAGAAGTAGATAATCTAACCGGTCCTCTACTAAGAAGTATATAACCCAACTGGTCGTCGGTTTGTTAGTAGATAAACCATCTTGGGTATACCTAGCAGTAGATATCCCAACTTGTCATCTAATAAGCATTAGATAACTCAATTCGTCGTATACACAGTAGTAGATAATCCAACGGGTCGTCTACAAAGGGGTAGATAACCCGAATGGCGAAATTTGGGCTAGATAACTAAACCGGTCATCTGCTAAGAAGTAGATAACACAAGTGGTCCTATACTACGAATCAGATAAACCATCTTGATGTACAGCTAGGAGTAGATAACCAAACTGGTCCTCTAAGAAGTAGTAGATAACTCAACTCGTCGTATACTAAGTAGTGTACAATTCAACGGGTCGTCTCCCGATGGGTAGATAACCCAAATGGTTGCCAACTAAGGAGTAGATAACGCAACCTGTCGTCAAATAAGGAGTATATAACCCTACTGGCCGTTAAATAATAAGTTGATAAACTCACTGCTAGTTTACTACGTAGTAGATAACCCAACTGGTGCTCTACTAAGGAGTAGATAACTCAATTGGTCATCAATTAACCAGTGCATAGCCCAACTGGCAGTGAACTTAAGATTTGATAACCACACCGGTCGCCAACTAAGTACTAGATACCTCAACTGTTCGTCAAATAAGGACTAGATAACCCAGCTGGTCCTCTACTAAGGAGTAGGTAACTCAATGCTCTACTAAGAAGTAGATAACCCAACTGGTCCTCTAATAAGTGGTAGATAACTCCACTCGTCATATACATATACCAATGGGTAGATAACCCGAATGGTTGTCAACTAAGGAGTAGATAACGCAACCTGTCCTCAAATAAGGAGTATATAACCATACTGGCCGTAAAATAATAAGTTGGTAAACTCACTGCTAGTTTACTACGTAGTAGATAACCCAACTGCTCCTTTACTAAGTAGAGAACTCAATAGATCGTCAACTAAGCAGCGGATAACCCATCTGGCCGTGAACTAAAGATTTGATAACCACACTGATCGTCAAATAAGTACTAGACACCTCAACTGTTCGTCAAAAAATGACTAGATAACCCAACTGGTCCTATACTAAGGAGTAGATAACTCAATTGGTCGTCAACTAAGCAGTGCATAGCCCAACTGGCCGTGAACTAAAGATTTGATAACCACACTGGTCGTCAACTAAAGTACTAGATACCCAACTGTTTGTTAAATAAGTAGTAGATAACCCAACTGGTTGTCGACTAAGGAGCAGATATCTCTGGTGCAGTATTATGATGACATACCCGATTCAGCAATATTGTTTGGTGCATTTACCAATCAATTCCTTTGTTAACATTTCGGTGCGTCGTCCTTCATTAATTAGTATACTCAGGTAAATTGGCACTTAGTTTTCCAAAGGGTTATCAATAAAACATTGTAATTTTTTATACAGAGATATTCCAGCTTCTGAGATGTCTCGCTCGAATTTTAAAATTTCAATAAATAAGTAAAGGCTTTTTATAGCTAAATTTAATACGAATCTGACAGCTAAAGAAATAAGAAAAGTGTACCTGAATATAACAGAAACAGCTTCAAGTTATTGCTAAGATATATTACTGCCAACATTAAACTGAAGCCATCTTAAAATGAATTAGCAGTATTACAAGGTTTCACTTTTACCAAATTCCCATTTTCTCAATTCCCAAATTCTCAAAATACCATTAAACCTTCATCATATGCCAAATTGACATTTACAATGCATACATTTTCCCAAAATTTCAATTTAATATTACTTAAAGCTCTCTTTGCACAAAATTTTCCTGCCTCCCGCCACCTATTGACTCCCGCTTCCGCCCAAAATGGCTAGTAAACCCTGCCCTGTCAGAAAAGGACTAATATTTAAATATTTTCAAATTAACATAATTCAACGCGAGGTTTTCTTTGCAAATAACCACAAATTGCAGATGGATTACATACCATTTTCGCGGCATTATGTCTGACACGATACACCCAAACACTCACACTCATTTACAGGTATCTATACTCACACCCATTTAAACGTAGCTGCACATACATACACATATACGCACATAAATAATCGCGAATACATAATAACCTCATTCAGGTGTTGGCAAAGTCACTTAATTTAAGGAGAAGCAGAAAAAAAACGAAACTCGAAATTTCAAACGTCTTCTTGCAATAAAATGAAGAAACACACTCACACGCCCATAGAGAAGTAATTTGAACAAGAGACAGTGGTTACAAAGAGGAAAGAAAAGAAGTTGCCAAAAGGAAAGCACCTGAGGTCGCATCTTAAAGAGGGAAAGATC
The DNA here is from genome assembly GCA_963930755.1 of Eudasyphora cyanicolor. NCBI lineage: Eukaryota > Metazoa > Arthropoda > Insecta > Diptera > Muscidae > Eudasyphora > Eudasyphora cyanicolor. Next base: position 26,117,677 of record OZ005738.1, read on the forward strand.
TCAGATGTACACGATAATTTACAGTATAAGTCCTATCGCTCGACTACTACATAGATGAAGAGCACATATATAGACTTTGGTTGAAAGGAAGTCCTCAGCAGTCGCCTATTATGGAGAAGAATACATCAGAGATCGACCCTATAGACGGGAAGATCTTGCAGATCATTATAATTAGAGGACTTCCACAGAGGTTATAACTCTTATAAAAAACGAGCAACAGAATTCGACTTTTATAATAAGGAAGACCTCAGAAGAGAGAACTCATTAGGACCCCAAAGGTCGAAGCCTATAGACAGCCATAACTAAGGAGGAAATCAAAGGAGAAGACCTCAGAGGTGGACTTCATACAGACAGTTAACTCAGGAGAAACCTAAAGCTCGACTGCTATAGCGAGACATAATTCAGGAGGACCACGTCGGACCGACGTCTATGGAGAGGAAAAACTCAGGAGAACACCAAAGTGGAACCCCAGAGGTGGAATATATGTTGACAGATAACTCAGGGGGAACATAAAGTTCGACTATATCGCTATACTGCCCTCCAAAGTCACAAAGTCGGGGATTAGATTACTCGAACCAGCTCACCTAGATCAATTTAGGCCCCTAACCTAAACCTAAGCCAAAGGCTCGAAATTTAAAAACGTAAAAGCTAAATATCTCAAAACTTCTAAAGTGGATAAGCGATTCCTAAGGACGGTAGTATAGAGAGCCATAACTCACATATGCGAAGCCTATAGATTGAAAAAACTCAGGAAGGCCCCAAATGAGTGGAAGTTCGCGGAGGTTGGTCTATAGAGAGAAGAGCTTTGGATGACCTCAGATACCAACTCTACATTCAGATATAACGCCGTGCACGCCTATGGAAATAAAACTTCAGACATCGACTCTTACATAGACGAACCCTTGAGATGTCGGCCCTATACATAAGAAAACCTCAGAACTCGACTTTATAGTGAAGAAACCCTCAGAAGTCCACACAAGTATAGAGCGAAATCTCAGAGTTCCTATTTTGTAGAGATCTATACTTCAGAAGTCGCTTCTTCTAGAGATGAACTAATCAGAAATCTACTATTACAAAGATGCCCAACTCCGATGAATATATCAGAAGTCGACACTTGTAAAGAGCGAAGCTTACGAAGTCGGAACATATAGGGAGAAAGAGGTCTAGTATTTTATTGACAAAGACAGAGTTAGATTCTTATATTGAGAAAGGCCTCATAGGTCGACTCTAGTGTGGAAAGGGTGTGTAGAGTGGGGGAACTCTGGAGGAACCCAAAGAGGAAGATCTAACAAGTGTATTTTATGCAGAGAGAGAAATCAGTAGGACCCCAAACATCGACTGCTATAGGGAGACAAAGAAGAGAGAAAGAAGGAAAGGAAAACTCAGAAGGACCTTAATGTGAAAGACCCCAGAGCTGGACTTTATACAGACAGAGAACTAAGCAGGAACCTTAAGGTCGACTGCTATATATAGAGAGACGTAACTCAGATGGCCCACGTAGTCAAATTCTATAGAGAGGAAAAACTCAGGAGGACCCCATCGCATCTTTCCTCTTTATAGACCAACCTCTGTCAATATGGAAAATAAGACTTCAGATATCTTACATATAGGACGACTTCAGAAGTCGACACTTTATATGTAGAAGAAGAAGACCTGAGAAGTCGACTTTAATAACAAGGAAGAACTGAGAGGCCGACCTTTATAGAAAGGTGTATCTCAGAGGACGAATCTTATACAAAGGAAGTCCTCAGAAACAGGCTGTTATATTAGAGGAATTCCTCAGAGGTCAACTTTTACAGAGAAGAAGACCTCACAAGACGTTTTTAATGTATAGTAAGGCCTCAAACATCGACTCTAGTATTGAAGAAGACCTCGACCCTTGTATAGAGGAAAACCGCAGAAGTTGACAGCAATATACAGGAAGTTCTATGAAATGGAGCTTTGTACAAGAATCACGTGTCGGAAATCGACTTTTATGGAGCAGAAGACCTAAGCAGTCGACTTTAGTATAGATATAGATAGCCCTAAGAAGTCGACTCAAATGTAGTATTTATACAGATGAATACTGGAGCTGACGCTTCTTTTACAGATGAACTCATCAGAAATCGTATATTATAAAAATGCCCAACTCAGAGGTCGACCCTTGTATAGATGCATATAACAGAAGTCGACACTTGTAAATAGGAAGGGAGAAAGAGTTCTAGTATTTTATTGACAAAGACCACAGAGTTAGACTCTTATATAGAGAAAGGCCTCAGAGGTCGACCCTAGTGTGGAAAGGGAGTCCCCAGAGATCGACTCTTAAAGGAAAAAATACCTTATATGTAGATATTTATAGACTCTTTGGGAAGGAAGTCCTAATATGTCGACTCTAATATAGTGCTCGACCTCTGACTATGGTATATACGAGTAACGATACCACTGAGTTCGACTCTAATATAGAGTGAGACCACTGATTCCGTCTCTGTACATCTGCAGTCGACTCCAGAATAGAGCTAGATCTCTGTGGTCAACTCTATAGTATAGAGCAAGACCTCTGAGTTCGACTGCATAGTAAAGAGATAGATCTCTGAGGTCTACTCTACATAGGGAGATCTCTGAGGTGGACTCAATTGTATAGATCGACTCTATAGAATAGAGCAAGATCTTTCGACTCTATGGAATAGATCTAGTTCTCTGAGATCGACTCTATGGAATAGAGCGAGATCTCTGAGATCGACTTTATAGAATAGCGAATTCTTTGAGATCGACTCTATAGAGATAGAGTAGGATATTTGAGATCGACTCCATAGAATAGTGCGAGATCTCTGAGATCGATCCTATAGAATAGAGTGAGATCTCTTAGCCAGACTCTAGCATAGAGCGAGATCAAATCTAGTATATAGCGATATTTCTGATGTCGCCGGGAAGACCTATTTCTATCTGGAATCACTGTCTCAGGACTTCTTCTGTCCTGTAACCGCTGACGATGCCACCTTAAAGCAGCGTGTGTCCTCATTAGAATTCTAAAAATGAACAATGGAGGTGTATTGCTGCTGCAACTCCATATAACATCGAACGCACACATGTATGAGAATAACACGTGTGTGTCACAGTGTGCGTTCAACACTTCAAGATGTTGTACAATGAATTAGTCCGTCCTGCTGTGCCAAGGAAGCTTAAGGAAGAAACAGACATGCACACACACACTCTCACCCTTACAGCCACATGCGGTATTGTTGCGAGGTTTGTATGTGGTAGTGCTGTTGATTTCGTCTTCTTGTCTGCTAACGCAGTGAATGTTTATTCATATTAGTGTGTATTTCAGTGTTCCGGGCGGACTCTCCAACCCACTGTGTGGGGCTTTGTCTGGGGGTCTGTATGGGAATTATGTTTTTGGTATTGTTGGCGAATGAAAGTCAAACCAGCCATGTAACCAACAGGAAAAGATGATTAATTCAAAGTTATTAGAAACATGACTAAAATTTATAATAGCTCCACGGCAGGGGTAGCTGCTCGCAAGAAAGAAAATAAAATGGAAGTAAGAGAATTAAAGAAAAAGGAGCCAAGAGGAGAATAATGTAGCCAAAGGAGATGTCCTCTATATGTACCTGCAGACCAGAGTTGCTAGCATTGTCTTCGGTCTGGTATGAAATAGTGAAAAGCTTAGGTCGATGGGGATGATGAGAATTTGAGCAGAGACAATAGCGAAGAAGTCTACTCTCTGTAGAGGAAACTTATGTAGATGAAGGCTTAAGCTATCGAGTCTTACAGAAAGGAAGACTTTAGTAGACGACTCTAGTGTAGATACTGGCCTCAGTGGTCGCCTCTATACCCTAGAGCTCGCCTTTAGTATAGAGGAAGACCTCAGAGTAAGGTCTCAGAGTTCGCCTCTAGTCTAGATTAGACCTCAGACGTAGGCTATAGTATAGAGAAAGACCTCAGAGGTCGCCTCTAGTATTGAGGAAGGCCTTAGATGTCCCCTCTAGTATAGAGGAAGGCCTCAGAAGTCGCCTTTAGTATAAATAAGGTTCTCAGATTATTAGATAATAGAAATTCTCGGAGGTCAACTCTTGTAGCGGGAAAGGCCTCATAGGAGTCCTCTTTGTAGAATGCAGGCTGATCTCTGAGGTTTACTACTAATATACATAGGCAATTTTTTTAGATATTGTAATATTTTGTCTGTAAGGATGTATAAACTTGAGCAGGGGATTGTTCTACCTATTTTCCACGGATATATTTAATCATAGATTTTCATAAATGAAAACGGTAGGATCAGGACGAAAGTGTCTACTAACTCCTTCCTACCAGAATTTTACAATATGACATTCAGAACTTTCTTTTTTACACATCTTTCCATCTTTAATATTCTTCAACTTCTATCACTCCAAAGTTGCGTCTCGCTTGGTAACGGGGAATCCAAATAAATACCGTGAATTTCCGGCTATGGAATAGGTGTTAGAGTATTTCCATCACGACATCCGGTTGCAGTTTCTTTAAGATGATTTAGCTTTACACCTCCACCACATCCTCGTACCACATTCAACATCCACTCCTTCCAGATTATTATGCCCCACACCCCGACAGTCAGAGTCTAGCACTTGTAGCAACTTCATTTCAAACTTATTTGCTGTATGATCCTTGAGAGGCTGGCGTAGAAATTGCTAGGGTAGGATTGGTGTTTATTAATGCCAGTTAATGAAGGTATATCATGTTCTAAGATGTGACTCCCCGCCGCAGTTGTGCCAATAATGTTGTTGAGAAATTTGTGTATTCTTATAATTCTCCTCTCTCAGCATTCGAAGGATATGCCAAAATAATTTGTTTGTTTTTGTTTTGTTTGTCTATTTCGACAAGCTACACTCATTTGTATTTTAAAGCTCAAAATGAAGGGAGGTCCAATGGGTGTTGTTTTGCTACTACTCTAAACTTTACGAAATTAATTTAGAGTCATGCGGGAAGGAGTGAACTCCATGTGAAGTTATTCTCACCAACAGAGCAGTGCCAGGGACAGAGGTTTGCATCCATAATAACCTAAATGAACTCCATGTTTTTTGGGAGTTCAGCGTTTATTTGTGGGAGTTTTTCACTGACGCTGTTAGATAGGGTCTTCTTGTTGGTTTTGAAACTGTTGTAATGTGTCTGTTGCAGTTGTTTTGCTAAACATTTGTTGCAATAATAACATTGTTGTTTGTGGTAGTGGTAATGGTTACAACAATGTTGTTTTTACTAACTAAGCACTCACAATGGAACACATTATGTGGAGTTTCTGTAAAATAAGCAATGGTTTTCGGAGAAAACATTGTTTGCATTGAGGTTTAGAGAACGAAATATATCAAAATTAACTAATTGAACAAATCGACAGTATAATATTTAGAGAGTATAAACTTCTCTCCATAGAGCGAAATCACTTAGTTCGACTTAAGAATAAAGCGAGACCTAATATTGAGCGAAACCACTGAGGTCGATTGTAGTATTGAGCAAGACTTCTCTAGTACGGAGCTATACCAGTGAGGTCGACCCTAGTATAGCAAAATACATTATAAGTCGGCTCTAATCTAGAGTAAGACCTCAGTGGTCAACCATAATGTAGAGGAAGAGTTCAAAAGTCGATTCTAGTATAGAGGAAGTCCGCAGAGGTCGACTCTAGTATAGATTAAGACCTCAGAGGCCGATTCTAGTATAGCGGAAGACCTCAGATGTCGACTCTGGTACTTATATAGAGGAAGACCTCAGACGTCGACTCTAGTATAGAGGAAGACCTCAGAGGTCGATTCTGGTATAGAGGAAGACCTCAGAGGTCGATTCTGGTATAAAGGAAGACCTCAGAGGTCGTCTCTAGTATAGAGGAAGAACTCAGTCGATTCTAGCATAGAGGAACAGCTCATAGGTCGACTCTAGTATACAGGAAGACCTCAGAGGTCGACTCTTGTATAAAGGAAGACCTTAAATGTCGACTCTAGTATAGAGGAAGACTTTAGAGGTCGACCTAGTGTAGAGGAAGACTTTAGAGGTCGACCTAGTGTAGAGGTAGACCTCAGAGGTCGACTTTAGAGGTCGACCTAGTGTAGAGGAAGACCTCAGAGGTCGACTCTCGTATAGAGGAAGACCTCAGAGGTCGACTCTGGTATACAGGAAGAATTCAGAGGTCGACTCTAGTATAGAGGAAGACCTCAGAGGTCGACTCTAGTATAGAGGAAGACCTTAGAGGTCGACTGTAGTATAGAGGAAGACCTTAGAGGTCGACTCTCGTATAGAGGAAGACCTCAGAGGTAGACTCTGGTATACAGGAAGACTTCAGAGGTCGACTCTGGTATAGAGGAAGGCCTCAGAGGTCGACTCTAGTACGGAGGAAGACCTCAGAAGTCGACTCTAGTACAGAGGAAGACCTCAGAGGTCGACTCTTGTACAGAGGAAGACCTCAGACGTCGACTCTAGTATAGAGGAAGACCTCAGACGTCGACTCTAGTATATAGGAAGACCTCAGAGGTCGACTCTAGTATAGAGGAAGACCTCAGAGGTCGACTCTAGTATAGAGGAAGACATCGGAGGTCGACTCTAGTATAGAGGAAGACCTCAGAGGTCGACTCTAGTATAGAGGAAGACCTCAGAGGTCGACTCTAGTATAGAGGAAGACCTCAGAGGTCGACTCTAGTATAGAGGAAGACCTCAGAGGTCGACTCTAGTATAGAGGAAGACCTCAGAGGTCGACTCTAGTATAGAGGAAGACCTCAGAGGTCGACTCTAGTATAGAGGAAGACCTCAGAGGTCGACTCTAGTATAGAGGAAGACCTCAGAGGTCGACTCTAGTATAGAGGAAGACCTCAGAGTTCGACTCTAGTATAGAGGAAGACCTCAGAGTTCGACTTGAAGATATTAATCATCCAAGCTACAGCACGCCTATACCAAGGGAAATGTAGATAACATATAGTGCTTGATCTTGTTAGCTTTATGGAAGGTTCTGAATTGTCATTCAAAGTTTTATTCAGAATCTTCTCATTAAGAGAAGCATTTCAGCTAGCTTAGAATCAACTGACCTCCACTGATTTGTTAGTGAAGGAACTCCGTCGAAGTGCGTTCTGTATTCTCTTCTGCTTTCCCTGGAGCAGATCTGTGTTAAGGCAATTTCCTATGCAGATGATGTACCAGTAGTAGTTAGCGGAAAGTATCCAAGTACTCTCAGAGACATCCTACAACTAACTAGTCCTTCTTACCGCCGAATGCTGTGAAATCTCTCTGCAGTGTTCTGCTTTCCCTAGAGAAGATCGGTGTTAGGGTTATTGCCTATGTACTAGTGGTTAGAGGGAAGTATCCAAGTACTCTCAGAATCATCCTACAACTAACTGATCCTGAAAATGTAAAACCAGCAGCAATAGTTGCGGTACTGACAATATACGGCTGTTAATAATATCATACGAAGATTCATTCGGATGATGTGCTTCTTCGGTCTTGAGGAGTAGAGAGAAGATCAATCATTGTGCGCCATGACAATGCGAGCTCTCACACATCGGTTCAAACCAGCGCCTTTTGTACCGGCCAACACATCGACTCGATGGGTCATCCTCCGTACAGTCCTGATTTGACACCCAATGACTTCTTCTTACTCACTCACAAAAACCCTGTTTTGGAGGTGAATGTCATACTATCCAATGGAAGTTTCAGTTTTTATGTGGCAACACCAATATTGCCAGGACCGAAATATAAATAGCAACCCTCGTATTACTGAAAGAGGAACAATTTTAGGGTCTGAAACCGCGTATAGTTTATCTGTTATCCGAATATATGTGCAATCGACAATACTGTATGACATTGTCGTATGGTGGACGGGTCTGCAGATTCGGCGAATGGCTGGTATGTCTATCGCTAGTGCCTTGAAAATGACAGCGACTTAGCCGAACCATGCTTATCGGAATTTTCGGTTCGAAATCAGTGGTTACCGATGACTTGTTTTGAGGCCGGCCTTTGCTGATACCTGGACTCCTCAACAACGACTCTGTACTTCTCACTTTTGGAGGCGTTGTGACGTTATGAATGATCTAAACGCATGCCTGACAACAGGTTAAGTGATCCAACCTCCTCTTCTATGGCGATTGTACTATATTTTACTTCGGCTTGTAATGATAAGCATATCCGTCCTTCAAAGAAGGCGCCTTACCCTTTAATATTCTTGAGAGACTTGTTAAAACCGACCTTGCATTTCAGTCCTACCAGCGGAGGGAATCTCTAAAATGAGCACAGAGTATCCGTATGGTTTACGGTCTGTCACAAACGTTGCTAAGGACAGTTTGGTTCTGGCGGTCATCAACAGGGAAGGGGAAGACGGCAATATCCCTAGGCGCATGTCGAGTGATAGATGAAAGACTACGCTCTCTATACTCCGAAGTTCTTAAGGAGTTGCCGGTTTCACTAACACATCGTAAAGACGCAGGTTGTCCTGACCTTCCAGGCATTGGTGATTACACTATGTCTCAACCAGATTTTGACAAGAAGTATCTCACCTTTATACCTGATCGATCAGAATGGGATGGTCGAATTCTAACAACGTAAGACATTCGTGATTTTTCATAAAGACGGTCCCAAAACTTAGCAATCAAGTAGGCTTTGGAGTCTTTTGTAAAGAACTAGGACTATAAGTTGAAAAAACTGCTAACTGCAGAATTTTCTAAGCATAAATCTTAGCTCTTAGAGAGGTTGTAGAGTGGCTGAGAATTAATCTTCTGACAAACGTCAACATCATCATTTTTGCTGGAAGCTGTCTTCCTGGGATCAATAGCTGTCCTCGACCGGTACAGATCTCTTAACGAGATGACTGAACAGTTCAATATTCTGACCAGTGGAACTGGTCTATTTTGGCAAATCTCTAGCGTCGGGATAGTACCCTAACGACAACAAATGCCAGTTGCTCACTAGTCAGGAACTGCATAAATACTAGGCTGATGTGGCCCTGCCTAAATAAATACTAGGCTGATGTGGCCCTGCCTACGCACCAAAGCCCTGCTGTCGCTATCGTGACCGGACATCTCACTAATAGTATGTGTCATGACAGGTCACTCACTGCCTTATTAGGCGCCACGAAGAAAGATTGAGAATCTTGCGCAATGGCTTTTGCAGAAGCTGTGAATACGAAGAGGAGGAGGAATCAAAAAAACACCTTCCGTGTGTGTGTCCCGCTCTCGATAGAAGACGTAAGGCTACCCGAGCCTCTAATTTATTTTGGGAGTTAACAAATTTCTCTGATGCTAAAATCCGTCAACTATTGGGCTTACTAAAACATTTGAATTCGTTCAACGAGAAGGTCAGTAAAATCAATTATTTTTCAATACGTCCCTGTATAAGGAAGGAAAAAATATACGCAATGGAAAACATAGTCAAAGTGAGCGTGACACACAGTCTGCCTATATTAGTCTAACCTAACCTGGTGGGTTATATTGATGGTAATCTAGGAAAAAACCAATACACTTTGGCTACTTTCCTAGACATAGAAGGAGCCTTCAATAATGTGAAGTTGGAATCGTTACATAACCCCCTTATGGATGTGGAAATTCGACATCTACTGGTCAATTGGATTTATTCAATGCTAAACAGCAGAATCATCAACGCATCACTTTCAGAGGGCTCTATAAGAAAGATGGTAACCAGAGGAACTCCTCAAGTAGGGGTACTGTCACCTCTCCTGTGGCTCTTGGTACTGGAACACTCAGATCATTTGAGGATGAAAGAGTGAAAGTTGTCGACTACGCAGATGATGTTGTCATCATGGTTGAAGAAAATTTCTTTTGACTATCACCGATCTTATTCAGGGTGCTCTTAGGAGGCTACCTAGGTGGGCATCGGCAAATGGGCTGGGCATCAACCCCATGAAGACCGAGCTAGTACTATTCACCAGACAGAATAAGATACCACATTTCACCAAACCTAGTCCAGACGGAGTGGAGCTGAACCTGTCCTCTGAGGCTAAATACCTTGGTGTCATACTTGACCGGAAATTGAGATGGAAATGAAACACAGAGGAAAGAGTCCAAGGCGACAGATGTTAAATATCAGGTAAACATGTTAGAGAAAGTACAAAGAGCGGCATCATTATTTATATCCGGTGCGAGAAAGAGCACACCGCAGGCGGCCTTCAACAAGGAATTGAACCTACAACCTATAGGTATTTTTGTTAAGTGCAGTGCTTCAAAGTGCGCTCTCAGACTCCGAGAAGCTAGTGTGTGGCTTAACGCGAATTGGGGCCACTCGGCCATTCTCATTGTGGCATCAAGAATGTCTGATCTAAGGGCTCTGGCAGGACCGACAGACTTGATTTGTCACCAGTTCACAAATTCTCCCCAAATCTCGACATAATGATCCTCCCCAGAACAGACTGGTCAGGCGGCAACCTTCCTTTGGAGGGCCATGCAATATACACTGACGGTTCAAAGATGGATGTAGGCACAGGGGCAGGCATTTTCAGCGAATCTCTTGGGATAAATACGTCCTACAGGTTAGCCGACACCTGCAGCGTTTTCCAGGTGGAGATATTTGCTATACTGTAAGCCCTCAGCTTGATATATGGACGAAAACTAGGGCAAGATGATCACATAAAAGTCTATGTTGTTAGTCAGGCTGCTCTGAAGGCAGCCACTATTGAGTCAAAGGTGGTTAATGAGTGCCGTTTGGAACTACAGCAACTGGCAAACATTATCACACCGTGCTGGGTCCCCGGATACTGTGATATCGCGGGGAACGTGAAGGCTGACGAACTCGCGGGAAATGGATTAGCGATGGACGCTGCAGTAACATAGAGTGTTTCTACAAAGACCTGGCAAACCAGAAATAAAATCACTAAATCTCTATGGCCAGCCATATCGAAATCTAGGACCAGAGATCTACTTAACCTCACGAAGAGGGACATTCGTTTAACATCAAAATGGCAGAGTCATTCTGCCGACTATTGTCGACTCTGTGCGGATGAGGAGGAACTGGAAACAATGAAACACATTCTCTGTCAATGTCCTACTCTATCAAGACGAAGTCATCGCTACCTAGGTGATTACACGATACAAAATCTGGAATCTCTATCATTCCACGATATTGATAGAATCATGGGCTTCATAGGTTGCTTGAGATGGATGGTTTAACATAAACTCATCTAAACCTCTCATAGAAAGCCATCTCTCCTCTCTCTTATCTATACTCATCACCTCCTTCATCTTCTTCGACCTCTCCCTCTTCTTTTACTCATCTTCTCAGGACGAACACAATGGACCAAATGGTCTCCGAGTGAAGTGGTGCACGCCAGCAATGGTTGTGTGCCACGCGTCCTTAACCTAACCTAACCTAATATTGAATACCGAGTTTTCCTTCAGAACGATGCCAAGAATCACATACAGGGTGGCTGATATGTAATGCAACAAAGTAAAGCGGTATATTTTTTTAATTTTATTGTTCAAAATCAAAAATGTCGGAAATAACATAAATTTTTAGCACGAATTATGGCCTTCAAACGGCCGACAAAGCCATCACACGCTGCACGAAAGTGGCTCTGCGGTATTTTGGCCCATTCCCGGCGAAGCGCCGTCTTGAGATGACCGATACTTTGGTATTTTTTAGTGCGAACCTTACTCTCTAAAATGCCCCAGGCGAAAAAGTCCAACGGATTGAGATCCGGAGATTGGCCATTGTGCGGTAGAAATGAAGCGAGGAACTTCCTTTTTAAGCCATTCTTGGTTGACGCGTGCTGAGTGCGATGGTGCTGAGTCCTGTTGGAATGTCCATGGTCTGCGGCCGAAATATTTGTCTGCCCAGGGCTTCAATACTGTCTTGAGGACATTTTCCCGATAATATTCGGCATTTATTTTGACCCCATGGTCGATGAATACGAGAATACGGCGGCCCGCACCATTACCATCGGCGGCGCTTGAGTTCTGGTGGCCAATCGAAGGTGGAAATTTTCAGCTGACCTCTTTGACAAGTAAACCCGATCATTTTGTTTGTTCACAAACTGCTCAATTTGGAATGGCTTCTCATCGGAGAAAACCAAATTCGGTAACTGGCCACTTTCGTGCAAGCGAAGCAACTCCTTGGCTCTTTCCAGTCTAACTTTTTTTTGTGCATCGGTGAGCTCTTGCACTTTTTGGAACTTCAATGGCTTTAGTCCAAGCTCATTTTTTAATATGTGTTGTATCCGTTCTCGCGATATGTTCAGCTCACGAGCAATTTTTCTACCACTGCGGCGTGGATTTCGATCAAGTCTGGCCTTCACGTTTCGGATCATTTCTGGTGTTGTTACCGTTTTTTTTCGTCCACTTTTTGGACGCGATGCAACACTGCCAGTATCACGGTAACGAGCAATGGTGCGAGAAACAAAAGATTTATTCACATTTAAATGCTGGAGGGCTCTAACGATAGCCACTTGTTTTTCCACCCAAATATAAAGCAATCACACTATCACGCTTGAATTCCATCACGAATAACTTTTTTTCTGAATGCAATAGATCAAAATGCTTTTGTAAGCTTGTAAACAATAAAATGAACTGTCACTGAAATAAATCTGTCAGCTATCAGACTAGCGGTTTAGAAATGATAGCAACCTGAAGTTGGTTGCAATACATATCAGCCACCCTGTAAATGTAGAATAGATTAACGACATAGTCTAAGTGAGCCTGAAACACTGGCTGGCACTCTTAACCTTATCTAATATTGCGTACCGAGTTTTCCTTCAGAAACTATGTAGTAATCGCATTAATGTCAAATATATGTATAGTTTATAGGAAGTTCAAATTCATCCTTAGTAACTGATTTTATTGCAATGATATTGACTACTAGTCTAAATTTGATTTTCTTCTTTGTCACCACGAATAAAGATCGGTCGAAATACTTTTTGGATCGCCTCGTCATATCACTAAAATAGATCATTCCAATTATGATTATATATCGTACAGCTACGACCCGTTCAGCTGTATGTATTTCCCACACAGATTAATCATTGTCAATCCGTCGTTGCTGCGGAAAAAATGAAAGTACCTAATCTAGCCAACGAAAGAGGTTATCTATATGAATTTAGTTAAATATTTCGTTAAAATAGGATGTTTCTAAGGGCATTGGAGCTCAGGTAAACTCGATACATTACTAAGGAAAGTCATAAGGAGCTTAGTACCTTCTCAAACATAGATGTGGGCGAGGAACACATTTTATGTAGGACTTTACACTAGACTCTTACAAGCATTAGATTACTATTTCCCCAATTTTATGCAGAATTAGCAGATTGGTTTGTCTATCTACGACTTAGAATACTATGAGTCAATTCATTTTGGTGTTAGATTACCAGCATTTCCCCTTTTGTTTTGTAATAAAAAATTCAGTTTAAATAAATACCTTTTTTATTTCTTCACAAGAAAATGACCTTATTATTTGAATGGTAATATTTCTAAAATAGTTTACAAAAAGTACCTGTCTCCGTTAAGTATGTCACGTCAGAGTTTACACAGTACATAACCCCACTGAATATTTATTTATAAATACCTTTAGTTGTAAACAAAAACCGGAAATGCATACAATGACATCAATGTTTCCGGTATGCTAAAATATTTAAGCGGTATTGCCAAGTGATTTAACAATTCAATTTCACTAGCAAAGAAAAGAGGTTAGACCTTAATGGCCTTAGAAAGAAGCGGAAACAAATGTTTTTCTGACTCACACTAGGCCGTATAGGGTTTGAGTGCGAAAAGGAAACTATCTACACTGAAAAAATGTGTCTTAAAATTAAAGATTTGCGCCAAAGACGCCCTAACTCATAAAAATAAGTAAATTGTTTACTTAAAATGTACATAATTTCATTAATATTGAGTAAATTTTCTTAATTTTAAGTACAAACCGTACATATTTCAAAGATTAAGGACGTCTTTGGCGCAAATCTTTAATTTGAAGACACATTTTTTCTGTGTAGGATTCCGGAGGAAAATTCCATTATATTCCCTTTAGAAATCCTAGATAGATAGTTTTTATTAGTGAAACATACTAGTATCAATGTGGAGGTTTTCATTGTATCCTTTATTTACGTTTTCATTCTGTATCCCCCAACTTCAATACAGCCTAATATATATACCTGTTCAACCTTTTGACAGCAAAAGGTAAATACATTTTTATGAATTTGACCGGTTTCTGTTACCTTTCACACACTCGCACATACACACACCACTTTGTTAACAACACAAAAGTGTCCTTTTGTGTTTCGAACATTTAAAAGCGATTTTTCCTTTTATTTTTGCTTGCTAATGTCTCAGAAGGAGCTTTAGGGGTATTTCTTTGTATAAAGGAGAAGGAGGAGGGAACGGTAATATAAGGTCTAATATTGATATAGCCCCATAACATTCAAATGACAACTGCATTGCGTAAATATCAAAAAAACACACATGAATAAGAAATTTGCATTATTTTTTAATAAAGGATATCATAAATTTTATAGTTTTCATTTTTTTTACCTTCTCTTTAGAATATGGCAAAGTCGGCAGTATTTTTGGTGTCACTCGGGACATTATTTATTTGCTGACCCACAATTGAATGGGTGACATTTGTTTGGTTTTTTTAAGGATATATACATTGTTGGAATAAAAAATTTGATTAAGTGTTTAAGTTATAAAATTGGAATAGTTTTATTTTAAGGTAAAAGGTGAGTCAGCTGGTGCACCGTCCACAGTAGGGCATTGATATTAAGTTTGATATATAGAGGGGTCACCAGGATTATGGAACAGCAAGTGTTTGACTGAATATCTGATGTATCATTTATTGGTCCACCTAAAAAACCAATCGAAATTTAAAATTCTGTGCTTTCAGATAAATTCAGAGTTCAGACTCAGTTACTTTAGTTAGGGCTTAGTTGTCTTTCAAACGAGTGTCACTTGTCTTTAATCTGAGGAACTGAGGTCAGTACTTTTTGCCAGATGTAAAATACATTTAATGAGTGGTCCACGATTTTAAATATGATGTCAAACGCCTTTGGCAATGGCTAATGGTCAAATATCAGGGATCGCAGACTTTTAAGAAGAGGTCAATTAGCAGATTCTATGGCTTCAGCCTGGGGGCAGCAACCAAAGGATCATCAATGGTCGGTGATTCATGTTTGGGGTACTTTCTAAAGGGTTAATAATATTAAATCTTGGCTTAATGAGATTTATCAGTAGTCAATAACATTTATTTGAGGCCAATGAACTCAGCCAAAATTCTACCAGTGATGAATAAAACAGTTGTGAATTACTTCTGTCATCGGTCAATGATCTTTTGATAAGGATCAACAATCTTTGGTTCCACTTTAAGGAGTCACAAACTCTTCTGGTATCAGTGACATTTAAATTTGGTTCTCTGAACTTTTGTAATGATATTTAATTTAGGAGTCAATTGCATTTAATATGGTTGCAACAGCCTTTGGCGTAGTCCATTGGCTTTTATCCGATGATTGTATACCTCGTCACCGATCGTTTAAATTTTGAAATGACTTCGAGAGTGATTGACTTCTGTTTTTGGTCAATAACTTCTGTGATTTGTCACTTTCCTTTAACATTTGTCAAACACTCATGATTATTACCCATTGATATAAGAATATTTATTCTCTGGTCAATGACCTCCGTCAGTAGTCTTTTAGTGGTCAGTGGCCTCTACAAATAGTCTATTAGTAATAACCTCTTTAAATAGTCTGTTAGTGGTGAATGACCACTATCAATAGTCTGTTAGCGGTCAATGACTTCTGTCCATAGATTGTCAGTGGTTAATGACCTCCGTCAGTAGTAAAAAGACATCTGTCAGTGGTAAATGATCTCCGCCTGACCGATGTCAATGGTCTGTGTGTGATCAATGACGCCTGTCAATAGAGTCAATAGCCGTTAATATGGATTCAACAGCCTTTGGAGTAGTCCATTGGCTTTTATCCGATGATTGTATACCTCGGCACCGATCATTGACCTTTTTCGAGAGTGAATGACTTCCGTTAGTGGTCAATAACTTCTGTGATTTGTCACTGTCATTTAACATTTGTCAAACAATCATGATTATTATGCTTTTGTAGCCTTCAACGTAATGTGTCTGGTTTCTTTTACTTTTGAATAATGTTCCAATGGGCTTTATGCCAAATCTGTGGCTTTAATAACCTTAGCAGGTTCTGATAAACTTCTTCAATCGGGGGTCAAGAATATTTATTCTTCGGTTCATGACGTAAATTCTATATGTGAACACTGTTAATAGACCTAATAACCTTTGTCAATACCAAATGAATTTCTTCTATATCCAATGACCTGTGCCAATAGTCTGTCTGTGGTCAATGACATCTATCAATAGTCTGCCAGTTATTTTACAAACGTCTGTTAGTGATCAATGACCTCTGTCAGCAGTCTTTTAGTGGTCAGTGGCCTCTACAAATAGTCTATTAGTAATAACCTCTTTAAATAGTCTGTTAGTGGTGAATGACCACTATCAATAGTCTGTTAGCGGCAGGGTTACCATAACCTTTTTTCGGAAAGGAGGACTTTTGTGTCAGAAAAGGAGGACATATGTAACATTTACATAGAGAGTTTGATACTTTCGGAGGACATTTAAAAAATACAATTTCCTATGATAATGCTTTGTACAACAATTTGTATTTTGTAGCGCTTAGATGTCAAATCGGAGGACTATATCGAAATCTCAACAAATTTTCTTCAAACAAGGTTTGTTCTTGAGTACTACATTTAAATCTGAGCAGATTTACACCAATTCGACAATTTAGGCCCTTGGATCAAGAAACTCCATCCTGCTTAATTTCAAAGTGATTGGATATGAAAAAGCTTCTGTGGCACTAAAAGGCCATATCGGAAAGAAATTTTATATAGGGCCTATATCTAAATCTGAACCGACTTTGACCAATTTCTTCCCAGGTATGAAATAGCCCTTATTGTCAAATTTCAGCAAGATCGGAATGAAAGTGCGACCTATTTTTAAATAGGCAGACAGACAATCGGTGTACTTTAAAGTGGGTCTAGCTCCAGTATTTTTAGGTGTTAATTATAATAAATAAGTGAAGCGGCGTTAAGATCTGACAAGCCGAATTTTGCATACCCTACACCATAGATTGCATGTCAACGGTTTTTTGATTCGTTGAAATTTGTTGAGTTTCTTGCGTTAAGAAGTAAAATCTTGAGGTACCTTTGTGTGGGGGCTATACTCGTATCAAAACATGGTCCTATGATGATCATTGTTCATCTGAAGGATTCTGGATATAAATACTCCCAAATTACCAATTTCAGTTCGTCCAGTTGAAATTTGCAGTCTCTATGGCGTTAAAAAGTCAAATCGGACAGAAGATGCTAAACATTGATCCATATTGGCCATTTTCAATCCTAAGTTACCTGCAGCAATAAGAAGTATCTGTACCAAATGTCAGTCATCGAGCTCAATTATTGTACTACTAACTTTGTACTAAAAGTTGTTGCGAGTATAATTCATGTGGAGGTTTACTGATTGTGAAAAATTTTAATTTGTAACAAAAGGAGGACAAATCCATCAAATCAAATCCTCTGTCAATAATTTTTGTCTGTAATACATGATCACTGTCAATAGTCTGTTAGTGGAAAATGACTTTAGTCAGTAGAGGTCAATGACTTCTGCCATTAATCTGTTAATGGCCTCTATAAATAATATGTTAGTGGCTTGTGACCCCTATCAATAGTTGCAAATGGAATCAGTCTATCGGTTTTCAATGACGATTTGGCCGGAATCAACTATTTCTTATTCCTTTGATAGAAGTATGCCACTGGTCCTTTAGTTTGAAGTCGAAAGTCCTCCGAAGATAGGGAGGGGTCAATGACGTTGCATCAATGGTAATTGCTAGCGGTCAATGAATTTTACTATCAATGAATGACTTAAGATTTATGTTAGTATTGAATCACCTAAGACAGTGTGTTCAATGATCTGTTGACATGAATGAACGATTTTGACCACTTTATTAGGAGTCAATTGAATTTCTCATTGATCAATGAGTTTTGAGGTCAATAACTTTTTTGATTTGTCACTGACCTTTTCAATCACTCTGGATTACATATTATGCTTTGTGTAGTTTTCAATGGCATTTATCTGGTTTCATTGATTTTTAATAAGGTTGCAATGTGATTTGTCGGATGTCAGTGACTTTATTTGAGGGTTCAATAATATTTATAAATAATCGATTCTCTCTCTGTCAAGCGTCAGTGATCTTTGTCAGGGGTCAAGAATAGTCATTCGTCGCCTGTGATCAATGACCGCTGTCAACAATTTGTCTGTGATAAATAATCCCTGTTAATAGTCTCTCAATGTTAAAAGACCTCTGTCAATAGTCTGTCTGTGATATATGATCTCTGTCAGTAGTCTGTTAGTGGAAAAGGACTTCTATCAGTAGCGGTCAATGACCTCTGTATTTGGGACAATGATGCTTTGACAGGGATCAAAGATTTCTTTTCTTACCCCCTTGTTTAGAAGTCAGTCCTCTTTCTAAGGATCAGTAGCACATAATCCGGCCACTTCAATTTGAACTCAAAGACTTCAGATTCTTGGGAGGGGTCAATGCCATTTAGTCGATGGTAATTGCTAGCGGGCAATGACTTTTACTATCAACCAATGACTAAAGATAGATGTTGGTTGTGAATGACCTTTGAAAGTGGTCAATGACCTTTTGATATGACTCCTTCGTCAGGTGCCTATAACTTCTTGTCAATGACTTTTGGCAACGGTCAAACCACATAGATGATAGTTTTATCGAATCAACCAATGACCTTTTGCTATGAATGGACGATTTTTACAACTTTATTAATTGTCAATTGCGTTTTTTCAGAGATCAATGGGTCTTACGCTCAATATCTTCTGAGATTTGTTACTGATCTTTAATATTTGTCAATCGCTCTTGATTATTATCCTGTGGTAGTTTTCAATGGTATTTGTCTGAGTTACCAGGACAGTTGTAATTTGAACTCGTTTGTTGCCGTGCGTGTTAAGGTGTTATGTTATGCTGATGCGGTGTTAGGTGACCCGGGTTCAAATCATGGAAAGACCAAAAAAATGCACTGCGATTAAATAAGTAGACAAATTTCCAAATATTAAATTGAAAAGAAAATAATTTAATTAAATTAATTAAGTCGATTTTTTTATTTTTTTGAGAAGATTTGTTTACATCCTAAGAACATCCAAAAAATAACATTTGCAATATTTTCTAAGCACTGGAACAAATTCACAGCAAAAGAATAGCACTATGGCGCTACAAGCCCTTGTTAAATTCATTGGTGATGAATCAATTTTGAACAACTTCCGGATCATAAGTTTAGGATTTTTATCATTTCTTTGGATGCTCTTTTTTTGCTGGGTAGTCCATC
Source organism: Eudasyphora cyanicolor (assembly GCA_963930755.1). Classification (NCBI taxonomy): domain Eukaryota; kingdom Metazoa; phylum Arthropoda; class Insecta; order Diptera; family Muscidae; genus Eudasyphora; species Eudasyphora cyanicolor. The sequence goes on from OZ005738.1 coordinate 26,137,002, forward strand.
AGCGGTCAATGACAATAATCGGTCAGAGACCTCTGTCAGTAGTCTGTTAGTGGTAAAAGCCTTCTGCCAGCAGTCTGTTAGTGGTAAATGTAGTCTGTTAGTAATCAGTGACATCTGTCTCTGACCCATATCAATAGTCTGTTAGAGGCCAATTGACTTTATCTACATTCAACCTGTTATGAATGGCTCTTTGACAGGCATAAAAGGTTTGTTATTATATAAGTTTTCAGGGATTAGTAGCACTTATTCCGGTCCTTCAATTTAAAGTCAAAGACCTTTGAAGATCGGGATGAGTCAATGACAATTGCTAGCGGTTAATAGCATTTACTACAATAAAGATAGTTATTAGTGGTGAATGACCTCTGACAGTGGCCAATAACCTTTTGCTATGAATGATTTTGACAACTTTATTGGGAGTCAGTTACGTTTATCAAAGATCAATGGGTCTAACCATAACTCTGGAGAAATTAATGTTTTAAATGAAGTTTGCACCGGTTTAATACATGTGGAAGAGGGTAATTATTTTCACCGAGTTCATTGAGATTTAGTCAATGGCTTTTGCTGGCGGTCGTTGAATTTCGCCATACTCGTATACCAATGACCTTATATAAAGATTGCTAATGGTGAATCACCTCTCCCAGTGGTCAATGACCTTTTGGCATCCATTGTTAGTAGTTAACCATTTTGGTCGGGGATCAGTGGCTCTTAATTTTAATACTGCTGAACATTGACAAAAACAAAGAACTTCAGTAGACCTTTATATATTTTGAGATTATTTGTGAAAGATCGCTATGAACTTGGGTCAGTAATGTTGAGTCAATGGCATTTACTAGGGATCAGTGACAACTTCAATCAATCATCGGTTAAATATATATATTATTAGTGGTGAATGACATCTGTCAGTGTTCAGAGGCTTTAGGACATGTACCACCGGTCTTTGACTCCTTTGTCAGGAATCAATAACTACATAATTGAGGGATAAGTTGAACATAACCGTGACCTTTAATTTGGAATCAGTGACTTCTGAACATTGGCAAAGGACAATGAACATCGATAGAGTTCAGTAGATTTGAAAGGAGCCAAGATCAATCAATCAACAAAAATAGAGATTGTATGTGGCGAGTTACCTCTCTCAGTGGTCGGTGGTTATGGACGTGGACCAACGTTCTTTGACTGACTTGTTGTGAGTCAATAAGTTTTTTCTGAACTTAAGTTTTAAATTAAAGTTCTCTGAACGTTTTTAAAGGACAGTGTACTTCTATAGAGCGAGTTCAATAGATTTGAAAGAGGATCAAGAACTTTTACAGGGCCTTTCATCAGGCCTTTGATTGGGATCAATTCTATTCTTCGATTACCAAAAATAGAGATCGTTAGTGGTAAATTTCCTATCTCAGTGGTCAATAACCTATGACATGCTTCAACGGTCTTTGACTCACTTGTCAAGCGCTAATAAGTTTTTTCCGGAACTTCAGAAAGGGGTGTTTAACTTTTTAGAACTTTTAGTAAATACCTACAAAAATAAAGGGGAACTTGACTTAAAGATGGCGTTGCAACAGACGGTAAATTTGCACATTTTATAAAGAGCTTTCTAATGCAATAATAAAGACTCTTGAATTGAATATAATAAATTGTACATAATAATAATATACAATTAACAAACTGGCGAGGAAAATGAACACAAGTATTGTCATTTATATTTGAAAACAAAAGATAACAGTTGCACACCGACGTCTTTATAATATTGACGTCTTTGCTTTTAGCTTGACTTTTGATAGAATATAGGAGCTCATTCTTTACAGGCCTATTTCTCAAATGGACCAAAGACTACATCCAATTATTGCTCGAACAAATAATTAATTGATATTTTGCTAATATCTTATTGCTGTTTCTTTCACACTCTTTTCACCTCACGAAATTCTTTCACAAAAATTCCCTAGCGTTATATTACTTACCTGACCTACATTTGACCCAAAGCCATTACAAAAGGAAATACACATATCCGTCAGTGGTCTCTCCTAAATTTACTGTTCTGATGTCTCATCTCAATTTGCCTCAATCAACACTTATCACGAAATGGCTATCGAGTCCATATCAATTAATAATCGCTAACCTCTCCCCCTGCAGTGCCTACAACTGCTTGGCACATATTTAACCCTATAATTGCGAAGAACATTTCGTTCTTTGCAGTCCAGGCAAATGGAATATGAATCATTGCCCCTTTGCCGAAGGCCAAAAGGTATTGATAAACCAAAACGTTTCCTTTAACAACCGTTTCCGATAGACAGACGGACGGACAGACGAACGGATGGAGGCAAGGCGGTTAAGTCAGCTTGTGAAACATTTTGCGAAGGACATTATGGCACATTGCAAGATGGAAAATGGAAGCGAGCAGCCCCGGTATCGACAGCAGCCGCAGTCTTGTTGAACTGTTATTAGGTTACAATTCTCAGGAAACCATAAAGACGAACAGAGCAGGAAATACTCAGGCGCTGGCGGCATACACTTGCAGTTACTGGATGTTTAATGCCTTGCTATAGAAAATCTCATAGATGTAATGGTATGTGTGTGCGAAGGCATTATAAGTCGCTTTTGGGATGTGTGGGTGTGTGGTACGTGTTAAACGTTATAAGGACCCAGAATCTTTACAGCGCAAAGTTGCCTAAGTCGTTGTTAAAGGATAATTCAGCAACAGCTCGTCAATTCTACTGCCTCCCGCCTGTTCCTCATTTCCTCCAAAGCTGCTTTGGTATTTTATCTTTAGGCGCTTTGATAAAAAACGGAGACTTGTTTTTTTTCTATTCGGAAATGTTTTACCAGTGTTGTCGTGCTGCCTGGTGTCTCAGTGAGTGCAAATGTGCCTTGCGGCCTTAATGTTATTAAATTTTTTTGTGTCTTTTAACCGACTTTAGGCCTATATCTTTGTGTACTAATATATTGTGGGGGTGGGTGTATGAGAGTTATTCAGTTTAGGTAATTGTCTTTGTCAGAACAAAAGGTTTTGTCTACTGTCGCTGCTGCTGTTGTTATTATTATTGTTCTTATTATTAAATATATTGCTGCTGAAGGACAGTGTATCTAAGCAAATAAAAGAGCAAATCTAGAGTAGAGTATAGAGGTATTCCATTATACATTAGAGTAGACGGCTCAGATCATTTCCTCTATACTATAGACTCGACGACCTCATAGCTCTTCTTCTATAATATAGACTCGACGACCTCAGAGGCCTTCCTTTATACTTTTGGGTCGAAAACCTCAGAGGTCTTCCACTATACTAAGAGTCGACGACCTCACAAGTCTTCCTCTACAGAGTCGATGACCTCAGAAGTCTTCCCCTATACTATAGAGTCGAAGACCTTAGAGGTCTTCCTCTATACTTTAGAGTCGACGACCTCAGACGTCTTCCTTTATACTGTAGACTCGATGACCTCAGAGGTCTTCCTTTATACTGTAAACTCGATTACCTCAGAGTTCTTCCTTTATACTATAGATCCGACGACCTCAGAGGTCTTTCTCTATACTATAGAATCGACGACCTCATAGGTCCACCTCTATAATATAGAGTCGTCGACCTCAGAGGTCTTCCACTATACTATAGAGTTTATAGTCAACTATAGAGTCGACGACATCAGAGGTCTTTCTCTATACTACATATAGAGTCGACCACCTCAGAGGTCTTCCTTTATACTATAAAGTCGACGACCTCAGAGTTCTTCCTTTATACTATAAAGTCGATGACCTCAGAGCTCTTCCTTTATACTATAGAGTTTATAGTCGACTATAGAGTCGACGACCACAGAGGTCTTCCTCTATACTATAGAGTCGACAACCTCAGAGCTCATCCTCTGTACTATGGAGTCGACGACTTCAGAGGTCTTCCTCTATACTTTAGAGTCGACGACCTCAGCGCTCTTCCTTTAAACTATAGAGTTTATAGTCGACGACCTCAGAGGTCATCCTCTGTACTACAGAGTCGTCGACCTCAGAGGTCTTCCTCTATACTATAGAGTTTATAGTCGACTATAGAGTCGAAGACATCAGAGGTCTTCCTCTATACTAAAGAGTCGACGACCTCGGAGGTCTTCCTCTATACTATAGAGTCGACGACCTCAGATGTCTTGCACTATACTATAGAGTTTATAGTCGACTATAGTATCGACCGACCATAGTGGTTTTCTTCTATACTTTAGAGTCGACGACCTTAGAGGTCTTAATCTATACTATAGAGTCGACGACCTCGGAGGTCTTCCTCTATAATATAGAGTCGACGACCTCAGAGGTTTGACTCTATATTATAGAGTCGATGACCTTGGAGGTCTGACTCTATACTACAAAGTCGAAGACCTGCTCTGTATGGCAGAGTCGAGGACCTCGGCGGTCTTCCTCTATACTGTAGAGAGTCAACGACCTCGGAGTTTTTCTTTTATACTATAGAGTTGACGTATATACTATAGAGTCGACGACCTCGGAGGTCTTCCTCTATACTATAGAATCGACGACATAAGTGGGGTTCCTCTATACTTTAGAATCGAAGGCCTCCGAGGTCTTCCTCTATACTATAGAGTCGACGACCTCAGAGGTCTTCCTCTGTACTGTAAAGTCGGCAACCTCAAAGCGCTTCCTTTACACTATAGAGTCGACGACCCAAGAGGTCTTCCTCTATACTACAGAGTCGAAGACCTGCTCTGTAGTGTAGAGCCTAGGACCTCCATACTATATAGAGTAGTCGACCTTATAGGTCTTCCTCTATAATATAGAGTCGACGACCTCAGAGGTCTTCCTCTATACTGTAGAGTCGACGTCCTCTGAGGTCTTCCTCTATACCATAGAGTCGACGACCTTAGAGGTCTTTTTCTATACAATAGAGTCGAAAGGGAAACCTAGTATACCAGTATGTGTTATCAACAACAGTATTCTCTGAGGACTCCAAAGTCATTAAAAAACTACACCAAAATTGGTTTAGCCCTTTTCCAAAAATATTTGAAATTTCTGTCTGAACCACTGTACACTACCCCTCCATCATCAGAGCCATCGTCACCACTTGCGTTTATTTTATTTCGTCGAGAGAGAGGCGGTTTCTTTCCCTTGTTATGGGAATTGCTCTGCTCCGACTTCGTTTTGTTCTGGCAGCATCCTTCATACTTTGTTGAGAATATATTTATTTTTTGGCGGGCGTTGAAAAGGCGTTTTAATGAATGCGTTCTTTTGTACGGCCTACAAAATTGTCTGTCAGCGTAAAGTTTTCACAGATTTTTCTCATTTTTGTATTATTTGTTTGCGCTTCTGCCGTTGTTTTGTAATTTAATAAACATTAAAATGTTTTCAAATTGTGTGTGAGAGCGTCGTCGTCTGTCTGTCCGTATGTCTGTCTGTCCGTCCGCCTTTCTCTCCGTTTGTCGGAAATGTCCTTTGGAAATATGTCTTAAGTTGTTTGTTTGTCGTTGAAGAGATAATTGTGTCATAAATTAATGACTGGGAAAATTGTCAGATTTTCTTAACATCATTTATACACTTTTCTTCGGGAGTTCTGGGAATACAAAAGAAGGAATGAAAAAAGACAAATGTTGGGAAGTAAATCTCCAATGGCTTTATAATGAAAAAGTATGGAATGTTTGTGTTGTTCTTCAGTCATATTTTCAATTGATGGAATATATGGCAAGTGAAGTGGAAATGAAAAACTTTTTGAAACTAAGCTTTAAAGTTATCTCTCGTTCACACACGCCAACATAAGTGATGATGAGATTTTGTTGCGATTTATTAACTTAAATTAATAGAGAAAGGCAGCAGTTTACTTTAGTATAAACAAAGACCTCAGACGTCGACTCTAGGGAGACCTCATAGGTCGTCGTCTCTGAAGTATAGGGAAAGACCCCTGGGATTATCGACTCGATAGTATAGAAGGAGACCTCTGATGTCCTTGACTCTATAGTATAGAGAAAGGAAGACCTCTGAGGTTGTTGTCTCTACAGAATAGAGGAAGTCCTCAGAGGTCGTTGTCTCTATATTATACATGAAGATATATGAGGAAGATCTCTGAGGTCGTCGACTCTACAATGTAGAGGAAAGCCTCCGAGTTCGTCGAGTCTATAGTATGGAGGAAGACCTCTATAGTCGTCGACTCTATAGTATAGAGGATGACCTCTGGGGCTGTCAATTCTATAGTATAGAGAAGGTCTTCGACTCAATAGTATAAGTAGAGGAAGATCTCTTACGTCTTCGACTTTGTAGTATAGAGGAAGACCTCTGAGGTATTCCAATGTATAGTATATAGGAAGACCTCTGAGGACTTCGACTCCATAGAGAAAGACCTCTGCGGTCGTCGACTCTATAGTATAAAGGAAGATTTCTGAGGCAGGTCGACTTTATATTTTAGATTAAGACCTCTGAGGTCGTCGACTCTATAGTATGGAGGGCGACCTCTAAGGTCGTCTTCTCTATAGAATGGAGGACGACCTTTAAGGTCGTCTTCTCTATAGTATAGAGGAACACCTCCGACGACCGTAGTTTATTGGAAGTCCTTAGATTTAAAAATAGCTGTTTACATTCCCTTCAGTCTATGAATTATTCATAAATTTCTCTACAATTTCTTGAATTCCTTCTAATTGCATGTGATGTCAACCTATTATTTATAAGGACTACATTTATATTTTATAATTGTTCTACACTCCAAGACAGAAAATCCTCTAGTCTTTTGCAAAAATGTAAGAAAAATACTTGAAGTTACTCTGCAACACCGAAATAAAGAAGACTACAATAAAATGACAAAAAATATGCCTTCATACCCCTTAAGGTATAACTCTGCTTTCATTAAGGCCAAAAAACAAGGTACTTCAATAAAAACGGAGATCAGAAAAAAATCTATGCCTTTTATAACAAGGATCAAGGTAGCAAGAAAGGAAGGAAGATAAACAACAGCAGAACATTGAATGAATTGAACAAGCGAATGAGTTGAAAGCAATTTGATGTGACATAATGTCACGATACAAGACAGTCTTTGGAGCCAAAGGAGAACAACAAAGTACATGGCGTCGTAATGTCCTTGTCGAAAGGATGTGACAGGTTGTAGTCATCTTGGGATAAACGACGACGACGACAAACAAACCAAACACCTTCATAGTGCGAGAGGAGCATTGAAGCATGGAAACCAAAGCATAGATAGACATTCAAAAAATGTTGACAGTGTAGAATTATTGTCACGATTTTTTAATGTTCAAGTGGCGTTTAAGTGTCTGCTTTGGTAGCTTCATCACCGGCAATACAACCTCTGGAGAAAATGTCGTGGGAGCAGGGGAGGTGAATAGGAGTTTTGGGAATGTCTTACCTATCATTCCTGCAGAACTTGTCTTTACAAGTCAGGCTATCAACCGAAATACCACTGTACAATTGCAATTTTTTTGCAGATTTCAACTACTCCCACACCAATGCCTTTATATTTTTTGATGGTTTGAAAAATTCTGTTATCATTTTGTCTTTTGGCTTAGATGTTATCCTGTGGGTGGAGTATCCCGTCATCCATGTTGCTGCGTTCCTCAGGCGGATGACGTCAACATAAAACTTAAGATGTTGAAGAATTTTTGTAGGTTCATAACGACCCATACAGGAGCTCACACTTCTATTCTCTAGAAAATTTCGACGAAATTTCTATTCTCTAGAAAATTTCGACGAAATTTCTATTCTGTAGAAAATTTCAACGAAATTTCTATTCTATAGACAATTTTGACGAAATTTCTATTCTATAGAAAATTTCGACGAAATTTCTATTCTATAGAAAATTTCGACGAAATTTCTATTCTATAGAAAATTTCGACGAAATTTCTATTCTATTGAAAATTTCGACGAAATTTCTATTCTATAGAAAATTTCGACGAAATTTCTATTCTATAGAAAATTTCGACGAAATTTCTATTCTATTGAAAATTTCGACGAAATTTCTATTCTATAGAAAATTTCGACGAAATTTCTATTCTATAGAAAATTTCGACGAAATTTCTATTCTATAGAAAATTTCGACGAAATTTCTATTCTATAGAAAATTTCGACGAAATTTCTATTCTATAGAAAATTTCGACGAAATTTCTATTCTATAGAAAATTTCGACGAAATTTCTATTCTATAGAAAATTTCGACGAAATTTCTATTCTATAGAAAATTTCGACGAAATTTCTATTCTATAGAAAATTTCGACGAAATTTCTATTCTATAGAAAATTTCGACGAAATTTCTATTCTATAGAAAATTTCGACGAAATTTCTATTCTATAGAAAATTTCGACGAAATTTCTATTCTATAGGAAATTTCGACGAAATTTCTATTCTATAGGAAATTTCGACGAAATTTCTATTCTATAGGAAATTTCGACGAAATTTCTATTCTATAGGAAATTTCGACGAAATTTCTATTCTATAGGAAATTTCGACGAAATTTCTATTCTATAGGAAATTTCGACGAAATTTCTATTCTGTAGGAAATTTCGACGAAATTTCTATTCTATAGGAAATTTCGACGAAATTTCTATTCTATAGGAAATTTCGACGAAATTTCTATTCTATAGGAAATTTCGACGAAATTTCTATTCTATTGGAAATTTCGTCGAAATTTCTATTTTATATAGAAAATTTCGTCGAAATTTCTATTTTGTATAGAAAATTTCTATTTTGCATAGAAAATGTCGTCAAAATTTATATTTCCTAGATAAATTTTTTTTCATATAGTACATAATGTCGTAATGTATATTTTATATATTTCATCTAAATGTCTATTCAATATTGAATTGTGAATTGAATTTTCCATTTTATATACAAAATCCAAGTCAAACGACTTATCACTTTTGTAGGGCACCTCACGATAACTCTAAGAATTTGCGTCATTTTTTTCCCCTATTCTGTTTGCGATTTGTTTATATGTATATTTTGCTATAGCTTCCGCTATACTTCCGCTTTTCGTTAAGAGTTAAAATTGTATTAACAGTGATATTTTATTTTTACTGCCGCTGATCTGGCTCCTACTGTCTGTCTGTCGGTTTGCAGTAGCAGGACAAACTTAAAGGGCTGGAGTTGAGAGCTCCGAGATTTTTTCTTCTTTGTTTGTAATTTTTTGTCGCAATGATGAAACAACGTTGACACAATATTTCGTGGATTAAGAAGACGAAGGAGGACAATAAAAATTTCATAATGCCAGAAACAACAATAGAATGAGATTTCTTTTTTTTTTGTGTAAACTTATACGTTTTCTCGTTTCTTGTTTCGTTTGTTTTCCTGTTCTTGTTCACTCCTTTCGCTGTAGAAGTCCTTGTGAATTTGTGTGTGTGTGTATGTGTCTAAGTGTGTACATTTCGTGTAATCAAATTAGTAGAGAAAGTGAATTAAAAAAAGTTCTTCCCTTTGATTTATTCTAAAGTAATGAGTGGTGCTCTAAAGGAATAAAGTAGCGATAAAAAGGCAACATTTTTGACAATACACAAAGGCAGATTAAAAGACAAAGCAAGCAGTTTAGTTGAGTGGAAATGAGGTATGACTATGTCAACACGCTTAAGAGTCAAATTAAAACCGAGGAAGTAGCATTCCTTACAGATTGTTGAATGTGATTTTAATTTAGTACTAAATTAAATTTTGGTCAAAATTTTCTATAGAATAGAAATTTCAACGAAATTTTTTGTATAAAATAAAATTTCGACGAAATTTTCTATATAAAATAGAAATTTTCTATATAAAATAGACATTTTTTATTTCAAATAGAAATTTCGACGAAATTTTCTTTATAAAATAGAAATTTCGACGAAATTTTCTATATCAAATAGATTTTTTTTATTTCAAATAGAAATTTCGATGAATTTTTTTTAATAAAATAGAAATATCAACGAAATTTTCTATATAAAAGAGAAATTTCGACGAAATTTTCTACATAAAATAGAAATTTCGACGAAATTTTCTACATAAAATAGAAATTTCGACGAAATTTTCTACATAAAATAGAAATTTCGACGAAATTTTCTACATAAAATAGAAATTTCGACGAAATTTTCTATATAAAATTTTCTATATAAAATAGAAATTTCGACGAAATTTTCTATATAAAATAGAAATTTTCTATATAAAATAGAAATTTTCTATATAATATAGAAATTTTCTATATCAAATAGAAATTTCGACAAAATTTTCTATATAAAATAGAAATTTTCTATATAATATAGAAATTTTGACGAAATTTTCAATATAAAATAGAAATTTCGACGAAATTTTCTATATAAAATAAAAATTTCGAAGGAATTTTCTATATAATATAGAAATGTCGAAGAAATTTTCTATATAAAATAAAAATTTCGACTAATTGTTCTATATAAATTAGAAATTTTCTATATAAGATAGTAATTTTGACGCAATTTTTTGTATAAAATAGAAATTTTCACGAAATTGCTATAAAAAATAGAAATTTTCGCCGATATTTCTATATTAAATAGAAATTTCGATGAAATTTTCTATATAAATTGGAAATTTCGACGAAATTTTTCGAAATTTTCTATATAAAATAAAAATTTCGACGAAATTTTCTATATAAAATTGAAATGTCGAAGACATTTTCTATATTAAACAAAAATTTCGACTAAATTTTCTAAATGAAATAGAAATTTCAACGAAATTTTCTTTGTAAGATAGACATTTCCACGAAATATTTTATATAAAATATATATTTTCTGTATAAAATAGAAATTTTGTAAATAAAATAGAAATTTCGACAACATTTTCTATATAAAATAGAAATTTCGACAAAATTTAATTTTCTGTATAAAATAGAAATTTCGACGAAATTTTCTACATAAATTAGAAATTTCGACGAAACTTACTATATAAAATATAAATTTCCACGAAATGTTCTATATAAAAATGAAATTTTCTATGAAATTTTCTAAATAAAATAGAATTTTCTCGGAAATTTTCTAAATAAAATAGAATTTGCTAGGAAATTTTCTATATAAAATAGAAATTTCGACGAAATTTTCTATACAAAATAGAAATTTCAACGAAATTTTCTATATAAATAAGAAATTTCGAAGAAATTTTCTATATACAATAGAGATTTCGACGAAATTTTCTATATAAAATAGAAATTTCGACGAAATATAAAATGGAAATTTCGACCAATATTACTCGTATGCCGACTATATTTAGTGTATGGAATTTAAGTTTATAAATAAAACAAAAATTTCGACGAAATTTTCAATATACATATAGAATAGAAATTTCGACGAAAATTTCTATATAAAATAGAAATATAGACGAAATTTTCTATACCAAATATAAATATCGACGAAATTTTCTAAAAAAAAAATATTATGTTTGACGAAATTTTGTATATAAAAAATAAATTTCGACGAAATTTTCTATATAAAATATAAGTTCCTCGGAAATTTTCTATGCAAAATAGAAATTTCGACGAACGTTTCTATACAAAATATAAATTTTTCTAAATTTCCAAGAAATTTCCTATAGAAAATATAAATTTTCTGTACAAAATAGGAATTTCCAAGAAATTTTCTACATAAAATAGGAATTTCTACGAAATTTTCTATATAAAATAGAAATTTCTACGAAATTTTCTATATAAAAAGATATCTCTATATAAAAGAAATATATAAAGAAAAATTTCGACGAAATGTTCTATATGAAACAGAAATATGGACGAAATTTTCTATGTAAAATAGAAATTTCTTCGAAATTTTCTATATAAAATAGAAATTTCTCCGAAATTTTCTATATAAAAGGATATCTCTATATAAAAGAAATATATAAAAAGAAATTTCGACGAAATTTTTTATATAAAATAAAAATTTAGACGAAATTTTCTAACAAAATATAAATTTGGACGAAATTTTCTATATAATGTAGAAATTTCGACGAAATTTTCTATATACGACGAAACTTTCTATATAAAATAGAAATTTCGACGAATTTTTTTATATAAAATAGAAATTTCAATATAAAATATAGTTTCGACGAAATTTTCTATATAAAATAGAAATTTCTCGGAAATTTTCTAAATAAAATAGAATTTTCTTGGAAATTTTCTATACAAAATAGAAATTTCGACGAAATTTTCTTCGACGAATATTATATTAAATTTCTATTAAATTTTCTATATAAAATAGAGATTTCTATGAAATTTTCTATATAAAAAAAAATGTCGACGAAATTTTCTATAAAAAATTGAAACTTCGACGAAATTATTTTATATAAAATAGAAATTTCCACGAAATTTTCTATATAAAATAGAAATTTCCACGAAATTTTCTATATAAAATAGAAATTTCGACAAAATTTTATAAAATAGAAATTTCGATAAAATTTTCTATATAAAATAAAAATTTTGACGAAATTTTCTATATAAAATAGAAATTTCGACGAAAATTTCTATATAAAATAGAAATTTCGACGAAAATTTCTATACAAAATATAAATTTCGACGAAAATTTCTATATAAAATAGAAATTTCGACGAAAATTTCTACATAAAATAGAAATTTTCTATGCAAAATATAAGTTTCGACGAAATTTTCTATATAAAATATAAATTTCGACGAAATTTTCTATATAAAATATAAAATTTTTAGCGGATTTTTTAGAAATTTCGATAAAATTTTATAAAATAGAAATTTCGATAAAATTTTCTATATAAAATAGAAATTTTGACGAAATTTTCTATATAAAATAGAAATTTCGACGAAAATTTCTATATCAAATATAAAATTCGACGAAATTTTCTAGACTAGACTTCTGTGTTTTTTACCAATAGCTATAAATCCTTTATTTGCAACAACTGCCCCCATAGTAAGGATCGGTCCCCATACAAAATAAATTGTTACGCCAGTCACCCCCTAGTTTTGAAGATTATCTAGAGACAACTCCGGGGCAACAAAAAATTTTTTTTTTCTTTTCAAAAGCAAAAGTTTCATTATTTATGAAGACCTTTATTGGCGTTTCAAAATATTCCCGACTTAGGGGGGTAGAAAAACGAGATGACAGAGGTCACTTATCGAATTTGACTTCGGAGTCGAAAGTGACATATGGACGAAATGTAGCCCTTGTTAAAACTCGAACAACGATATGTCCCGTTACGATCGGACATCAAATGACAACGCAGGATAATAAAATTAAAAGGGCGTCATGTAGGTTGCACAGAATTTTTTTTTTTGTTTCTCCGGAATTGTCTCCAGGTAATCTTCAAATCTAGGGGGTGACCGGTGCAACTTTTTTTTGCGACCCACTCTACTGCCCCCGATAATTTTGAATAAACTAAGGTGCATTTGGCAGTTTTCGACCAGAATAAACGGAAAACGCAGTTATGACAAAAATCAAGATACGCCCTGTTTATATTAAGCCATCGATATGTAATTGAAGTTTCAACGACATTTTCTAAATAGAATAGAAATGTTGATGAAGTTTACTTTGTTTTGCTTCCGATTTCGTGACAACTTTCAATTTGTTAGTTCTGTTAATTGTTTGTAATTTGTAGTTGTTTTTTTTTTTGGTGAGTTTAATTACTTTGTTTGTCTATCAAACCCCATCAAAATGACTTAATTTATCTATTAATTTCACTGTCTACAAATTCATTCGATTCTCTCAACAGAACTCAAAAACAATTCCAGTATCAGTGACAAAATTTTCTTGCAATTACCAAAGGTCTAACATTATTGGCCTTTGTTTTCGTATTTACATCCAGACTAAGGGTTATTTTTGATTACTAAACAAAAATATTTAATTATTCATTACAATTAATTATCATCTACTCTTGGTGCGATTCATTCATTACGTTGTCTCCTTGAAAAGCTATTGAAAAACAAACCACAAAATATCCAAAGTCAGACGCGGAGCAGGAAGGATCAAGGCGTAAAGGATGAATTGAAACTGAAAAATACCAACACTTAGATGACAATTTAAAATAAATTTTCTTAATTTCACATTCTTTGTGTAAAAGCAACAAATGTCTAATATTTTATCACTCTCCGCGAGGAGACAACAGCGCACTAGAACTCCGACATTAGAGCTGACAAACTTTGCAAGACTTATCTGTCTTAAATCATGGACAAAGTAACATTAATGGGTTTCCATATCAAACCACTTTTAAGCGACCAAAAGAAGATTGAAGGAAGCAGAGAAAAAACCAAAGCAGTCCACAAAATCCCTTTCTCTCCTCCACACCACTTTCCGGCAGCCAAGAGCTGTCAATGGCCAATGTGCCGCCGCCACCGCTTGTGGCAGTGGTGACTATAGCCCGGAGTTTAAGCAAAGGAAGCACTTGTTGTATGGTTTGAATTTAAATTAGTTAATTATTGTTTTATTTACTTACTTCAACCAACCCAACCCAATTCAATCCCAGGACAAGGGACAAAAAAAACAGAACAGTATCAACAACAGCGACACCATAGCCATTACCCCGCCATGCCCCTGGTGTGGCTAGGGGAAGTGATGATGATGAGGGAGCGTTGGCTGACATCCACTGGGCCAACCACTGCTGCAACAGCAGCAGCAATGGCTTTCGTAGCACGAATTCAGTTTAAAACCAACTGCAAAAACCAACATCCGTTTCCGTTTTCTTATGGCTCAAGGGTTGTTTGGGAAAATCATCGCATGAAACTGCAAAAGAAAAAGTATTATAGCAAAAAAGCAGCAGCAGCTATCGCTCTTCGCGGTTTAGGAACGAAGGGATGGAGGCAGGGAGGGGAGAGGAGGTCAAAAGCGGAAGCTGTGAAACAAATTCTGTTTAAATTTTCTATGGGCACAACAAGCGTTTTGTTGGTTTAATATCGTTGGCATTTGTTTTAATTTTTTTCTCACTATCCGTGATAATGTCATATTTCGGTATTTACTTTTGGGCCATGCGACGGAACAGTGGTTTATTGGAAATCGATATGTTTATCTATATATATAAAAATGAAACGGTACATCTGTGTAATGGCATCACGTCAGAACGGCTGGAGCGATTTGGATGATTTTTTTTTATTCGATTCTAAATTTTCACGAGATGGTTTATATAGAAAAAAAATTAATTGGACAAAGGGGCGTGGTACCTCCCATACAAATCGCAGGTTAAAAATCCGATATTTCTGCTCCTATTATAGGTATAGTGCTGAAATTTTGTTTGTATGCATTTAATGGCAGATTATGTGAATTTTCCAAAAATGGGCGGGATCGGACCAATGGGCGTGGCCCCGCCCTTATAAGCCAAATTTTGAAATTGATATAACTTGCACAATTTTTTATCTAGAGTGCTGTCATGTTGTAGATATGTATCTGGTGACAGTCCACGTGATTGGTCCAAAAATTGGCGGGATCTGACCAATGGGCGGGCCACCGCCCATATAAGCCAAATTTTGAAATTGAATTATCTTGCTCATTTTGTTAGCGAGAGTGTTGAAATTTTGCGTATATGTATCTGGTAGCAGTCTACGTGATTGGCTTTCAAATGGGCGGAATAGGACCAGTGGGCGTGGCCCAGCCCATATTTTGATATATCTTGCAAGTATTATATAGGAAATACATGAACAAAAATGCTCGGTATGCGATAATTACAGCTGCTCACTCCAATACAATCGCAATATGATAATGTGATGCAATATCAATGAAACAAGAATTTGGAAATTTTATAAGTATACATTTCTATTTTCTGGACTTTCCACTGAATTCGGTATTTTTTCATTCAGTGAATTTATTACTAATACCAGTAAGGAAAGGCAGAAAGTCGGGCGGGGCCGACTATATAATACCCTACACCTCCCTAACAATGCGATAAGGGTCATTGCGATAATAATTTGGAATAATTGGTAAATGTATTTTGAACCGATAATCGCAAAATTAAGCAATATTCGTTCCTAAATTGAGAAAAATCTTTCTGGAGAACTTTGTAATGATCGGAAGTAAAGTACAACTTCTATAGCGCTTTGTAACCAAATCAAGAGGAACATATATATGGAGGTTATATATAAATCTGCATCGATTTTCCTAGAATACTCATTCATGTAAAATAGAAACCTGTTTCTGTCGAATTTCGTACTGATCGGATATAAAACACAGTCTCTACAGCGCTTACATGTCAAATTGGGGGTAACATATATATATGGGGGCTATATCTAAATCTGAACTGATTTTCTCCGAATTTTGCGGCATTCCTTCATGTAATAAGAAACCTCTTTCTGCCTAATTTCTTACTGATCGGATATAAAATACAGTTTCTACAGCGCTTGAATTTCAAATCGGGGGTAACATATACATATATGGGGACTATATCTAAATCTGAACCGATTTTCTCCGAATTTGGCAGTATTCCTTCATGTAATAACAAACCTCTTTCTGCCGAATTTCGTACTGATCGGATATAAAATACAGTTTCTACAGCGCGAATTTTGACATGGGCAGCGAAGCGCACCGGGCTCAGCTAGTTTAACAAATAAAAAAGGCGAACAACAATATCAAACCTAACGAACCAAGATAAAGCAGTCGTTTCATTGATGCTTCATGAAGTTATAAAATGGGTATTTTACCGAACTTAAGTAAGAAAGTTGAATTTTTTACACCCTATATAGACTGCGATGGAGGAGGCTCAGATGCAGTCACGGATCTCTATCCCAAAAATTAGCTCTTCTGGTAAAGACATAGAAAAAACTGTTTCCAAGATATCTGAATTTGTCCCTAATACTTTCCACTGAGGCGACCCTACATAATATTGTTCTAAGTTATCATGGAGTTTCTCATGTGAGACCAATCTTTTTCGGATATTATACTAAACGAAAGCTACTATATTGCTAATTATTTGATATAGTTAGGGAGATATCAATCTGCATGCGATCCTTCCACTAAGTACCTGCTGTAGCTGGCCTACAGAATGTCTGAGTAAGGGTTTACACTAATCGAGACTAGATAAAAAGTGTACGCCAATTCAAATTATATTTAAGATTATAAAAAGTGACCTGCTTTTTATTAAAGTTCCATAAAGTTACTAACGAACTTAAATAGGAATGTTAGACCTTCAACACCCTAAAGACACTGAGATAGAGCAAACTAAGGGGAAGTCACCTCTAGCTTATAAAATGAATTATTGCAGTAAAGATGTACAAAAAACTATGTGCCTGTTTCTGTAACTTATTTTCGTTCGTCTACGGCGAACGATCAAAAATCACTCAATTATTCCGAGAAATCTTTAAGTCACAGGAGTTTATTATTCTTTGTGTCTATAGAAAAGCACGTAAAAAGCGCGCACCCAAAATATTTCTAACCTGCGTTTTATAGAATTCAAGTAATAGTTGAGTGATTTTTGATCGTTCGCCATAGACGAACGAAAATAAGTTACAGAAACAGGCCCTATATTTCACCTCTGAGTTATTTTGTACAGTTAAAGAAATATCTACTCCGGGGATTATACTAGCTAGGAACTACAGCTTTGCTTTTTATTTTATACAGTTTGCGAGATATCTGCATTTGATACTTCTTCTAAATACGTTCTGGTGTGGCCCTACATAATATCGTAAGTAGGCATTTGTCTTTAGCTTTACCACAACCATATGATTGCCATAATTCTAGGGATTCTACAAGTTCAGATCTGCAAATTGACTGTTGACACCCTAGGCTTACATTGCATACTACTATATTTATACTTCTACCTTCTACTTATTTCATTATATGGCGGCTCTCCAGAATATATAAGTAACCATGAAATTTATGTCTTACTAAATCCATATGATACTCGTAGCAATATTTTCGGAGTATTTTACTTGTAAATACCTACAAACGGATGTTTTGCACTCCAGCATTAGGCGGCCTTGCAGAATGTATATGAAACCCTTTAAATTTAGTATTAACAAAACCATTTGGAAGCTATTGTTTCTGGGAATTATATTAGTCGGTACATACAAAATCTGTTTTTCACCCCTGAGTTATATTCTATATGCATATATTTTATCTGCAGTTAAAAATCCTACTCCCTGCAGGG
The DNA here is from genome assembly GCA_963930755.1 of Eudasyphora cyanicolor. Taxonomy (NCBI): domain Eukaryota; kingdom Metazoa; phylum Arthropoda; class Insecta; order Diptera; family Muscidae; genus Eudasyphora; species Eudasyphora cyanicolor. The sequence goes on from OZ005738.1 coordinate 26,154,974, forward strand.
CTGGCCCTACAGGATATCTAATTAATTGTGAATTCAAAAAATTGGTGCCCTACTTGCTGGAATCACTTTCGCAGGACGTAGGGGAAACGCCTATATAGGGCGAAGATCTTTATAGGATCCTGGACATAAAGAAGGCGGAAGTGTAAACCATGGTAACGGAAGAAAGGATCTTATCGGCTCTTGATTCATTTGAACCCTATAATTCACCTGGACCAGATGAGATTAATTCTGCAATGCTTTAACGAGCAGGGACATAGTTAGAACTGCTGTCCGGGATTTTTAGGTTGTGCCTGGTAAATTCTTACGTTGCAAGAAAGTGGCGGGAATTAAAGGTTGTGTTGATCCCAATAACGGACAAAACCATTCACTTGTCACCCTAATACTACAGACCAATCAGCATTTCCTATTTGCTGTTAAAAATACTGGAGATACTATTGGACTTACACATCTGAGGCACACCGGACTGTACAAAACTGAGCACCTATCAACACGCCTATCTAAATCTGTTGATAGCGCGCTACATGAGGTCATACGTTACATTGAGTGCAATCTTGAAATATTATAATTCCCTTTGTTAGCCTTTCTGGATATAGAGGGAGCCTTTAACAAGTCTGAATCTAGTCTCAATTCGCCACTCACTCTTAAATCTGGGGATACCCCAGATCTTTTTGGTCTGCTGGATTGATAAAATGCTGAAAAGCAGTCAACTATCAACTCAGAAGGAGGAGGTGGTAGCTCCATCAGGAAGGTTGTTACCAGGGGACACCGCAAGGGGGAGTTCTTTCTCCACAACTGTGGCTCATTGTAATAAACGGAGATATCAGATCCTTTGAAGAGAAGCGAAGAAAAGTCGTAGCCTAAATATTAGACAACTACAGTTCTCAAAAGCCAATGGCTTTGGTGTCAACCCCAGAGAAAACACAACTGGTTCTTTCAAGCGAAAGCGGTAGATAGGAGCCTATAAAGGAACAATTCTAGATGGAACTGTATTGAAACTATCGACAAAAGCAAATACCTGGGTGTAATTCTAGAAAAGAAATACGGAGGAAACATTCAAAATATGGCTTAATGTAATATACACCTGCAGAAACTCCATAGGTAAAAGTTGGAGTCTCAGGCCACAGACAGTTCATTGGCTGTTCACGACTGTAGTGCGATCGTTTATTATCCCCTCACCTTAGAGAGGAGGGTATGTGTTATTTGCTACGAGCTCAAAGTGTAACACATCGAAGGAGTGAACTAATACCCTAAGTATGTTCGGCGTATATCCGTTTTGGGTCATTTTAAGTCGAATGAGCATGTCTGTCTGTCTGCTGGCTGGTGCGCACGATTACTCTCGAAAGGAGTAACCGATTGACTTCAAATTAGGTATGTGGTAATTATTTTCTTCTATCTCCGGCTAAGTTCGATGATGGGCCATATTGGTCCATTCCTTCTAGTACCTCCCCCACAAAGGGTTAACATTAGTGAAATATTGATTATTTAATAACTTCTATACTACTTATTTAAATCCCCTGAAATTTTACACATAGTATTAGTTTATTAGTCGCTAACACGTCAAGAAAAATGGGCGAAGTTGCCACGCCCTTTTTGGTAGCTCCCACAAGAATGGACCATTTTGCACCAAAAGTTAACTGCTTATAGCTTTGATATCAGTTCATACAAATGCGTGAAGTTTTGCACAGTGTAAAGCTTTTATAGTACCTAGAGTCCAGAGAAAAGTTTCCGTGGCCATTTTGCACCAACAGTTAGCAGCTTATACCAATGATACCAATACATTAAATTTATTAAATGCAATTGATATTGATAATAATTAAATCAAAAAAATAAATAAATTTTCGAATATTTTTTTGGGACTCAAGATGAGGGGAATTATAAGTCGGTATACCCGACTGAACTTTCTTACTTGTTTTATAGGGTTTTTTGCTTGTACTGTACTGAGGGTTAAGTCTTTGGGCATTTCAGTTGGCGATTCGGGTATGTTACCTCTATTTCCTGAGGGGGTGGCCTTACAGCAATAATGTAGTTCTAATGGTATTGGACCGAAATTAAATCGTTCGCTTCTTGGGAATACACTAGCCAGGACCGGCAATAAATAGTCTTACACTCGAGGATATTTTCAATAGTTTACGAGATATCTACATTTGAATACTATGTTCCCATCTGGGTCGGCGCTATAGAAAATCTAAGTAAACAAGCAATAGTTGATGAATCCGTATAAAAAGTGGACGGCCTCCACTTAGCCTTTTGAAAATAATAAAACTGTTGCGTAAATTTTCTTTATCGTTTATTGGAGGTTGGGTCCACTTGACCGACTCATTATAATGCCAGAATTTAACTAACTGACAAACTTAAAATTTAAGGTTTTAAGAAAGTTCGTTGGACTACCGGATAAATGTACATATGTAACATAACACTTATACTAAGAAAAAATAAAAAAAGGAAAACAAAAGGGGGATGGAATATATCCAACAAGAGCAGTATTATTATTTCCGACGAATCTACTACTAAAGATATTAAAAAACTGGCTATATTTTGTACAGTTTACGAGATATCGGCATTTGAACCTTCCACTCCTGATGGGGCGGCCCTGCAGCAAAGGCCTCCAAAGCTGTCTTCAACCTTAGGATTATATTATTCAGTGTACGAGATATCCGCATTTCAACCTCCTGGTACCTGGAAATATATAAGTAAGCATGGAATTTAGTATTACTGAATACATATGGAATCGATTATTTCTCGGATTCTACAAGCCTGAACGTAGAAAAACCAATATTGCACCTCAGTGCCATGTTATGTATTTAACGATATACCTAAAATTTGCACTAAGTGCCTGTCGGGCCGTCTCTACAGGATATCAAAGTAAGCATTGCATTATATGAACCCATATATGAGCGATTATATGTTTAATTTCTATAGTTGAGCAAATATCTGCATATTAACCTTCTAATCCCTGCTGTAGCGGCCCTGCGGAACATTTAAATAAATTCACACGAAAAATATTCTTTCTGAGGATTTCACCAATGAAAACCTACACAATTATGTTTTTCTTCCTAGAGTTATATCCTTTTGTTAGTAAGATATTTGCATCTACACTCCCTGCAGGGCCGTCCCTACAGAATACTTATTTATCTAAACATCCACGTTCGTCGAACACAAAGTTTGCAAGGAAATCAAAGAGGTTAGTTAACTAGGAGGTTGTTTTGAAGTGGACGACTTCGGAATATACGCTTCTGTCCATAGAATGAAATAAAGGAAACCCTTTGAGAATTATTGCTCTCAAAACAGTTAACCAAGCTTTTCACCTCCTTACCTCTAAAAAATTGCAATAAAATCTTATCATATATCAAACGTCAAACAAATTGACGCCACTTTTATTTGGTGTTTTTTTATTACACCTATTTCGACCTTGTTGAATCCAGTTGTGCTAGCCTTTCTCTTAGGATAGCTCTTGTTTTCGCAAGAAAATCAAAGAGGTTAGTTAACTCGGAGATTGTTTAGAAGTGGAAGACTTTGGAATATACGCTTCAGTTCATAGAATGAAATAAATGAAAAATATTAAATATATTATTAAATATTCCTCGGGAAAAATTACTATAGGTCTCCCTTCAATATACTTATGAACTATCGACAGGTTTCATAATTTAGCAAGTTTTGTTAGAAGCTTTGTAATTTCAGTAAACTCTAACTGAAAAAGTTATTTACAAAAATTTAAGGCAAAAGCAGACATCATTAAACTCAAAATCTGCTTATTTCTCATAAAAACGATGCAAAGGGACTCATAAAATTTTTTTGCCAGGAATATATTTCTCAAAGACACCTGCTAAAAATATAGAAAATTTATACGACTTTTCACATATGATATGATTAGACTAAAATTTTTTAGGCATAAGGGGGTGAGAAGCTGGGACGACTGTTTTAAGAAAAAATTCTCCAAGGGTTCCCTTTATTTCGTGTATTCCGAAGTCCTCCACTTCAAAATCGCCTCCGAGATAGTTAACCTCTCTCATTTCCTTGCAAACTTCGTTGTAGAATATCGCGAAAACTAGAGCTAGCCTAGAAAAACGTTTAGCACCACTGGATTCAGCAATTTCGAAATAGGTATGTCCATACGGTCTGCTTCTGTTACATTTTTGGTCTAGCACAGTGTATTTAGTAAAATATGCTCTGCAACTCACCACATAGCAATAGTTTATCTGTCGCCATCTCCCTGAGAATAGAAGAGGTAATTCCTACTCAAAGGGACTATTCATCTTAAGCCGAATTTTGCTGAATCCATATGACGCTTGAGCTTCGGACGTCAGCGAAGGACCGTGGATCAGTGTTACCGATGATCTCTCTGGTCCTTTTGAAAGCCGTCGCTACCTGTGGATAGCGCAGCCTTATAGAGGATGTTTTTTTTTGACGTGTGCTTTTCAATCTGGCAACACTTTTTTCGGAGTTGGTCTTTTTGACAGCTGTCACTTGACTTATGCCGAGTTTGGTTTGCCATTTCATAATGAATAGACTTACTCCGGAACAGCGTTTGAAAATCGAAAATTCTGCCTGAACGGTAGTTTCTCTGCACACTTTTTTCGCTCTTGTTGGTGATGTTTGTGGTTGTGTTTTTAGACGTGTGGTTCTTAATCCTGCAATACTTATTTCAGAGTTGGTCTTTTTGACAGCTGTCACTTGATTTATGCTCAGTTTGGTTTGCCATTTCATAATGAATAGACTTACTCCGGAACAACGTTTAAAAAATCGAAAATACTTCCAAATGCTGCAAAAAGTGGTCGAAAATTGGGCCTCTCGACTGGAATTTATTCGTGCCAGACGCGGCGGGCCACTTGGCCAAAATCATTTTTTAAACATAATGGCAAACCCCTATCTTTATAATAGAGCTGAATTCTTGGCCATGACATTAAATTATATGCGTATTATTTGTACTTGAAAACCACGCGTCTAAAAAAACACCCTGTAGCAGTCCGCTGTTATATGGAAGTTGGCAACTATCCATTTTTTTGGATATACTTCTTACCCGTTTTGCATGACACTTCTTACTTAGGGGGTGGATTAATAAAAAACTCAGCTAGTGAGTTAGCTTTTGCAAATCGTGGAAAATAATGATTTAACTTTGTTATTTAAATGTCTTCTAAACCACTGTGCAATAATAATGAATACAATTCAACCTTTAAATATCTAACACTCTCCGGTCCCAGTGAAGAAAGAGCTAGTGAGGAAAAATTGAGTATAAAGGTATGTATGTATGAATTTGTGTAATATATATATATATATTAGGCCGGGTCGATTTGTGGGGAGGCAAAAAAAGTTGCCATTGCTCAGTGAAAATCGTATTCTAGGGATCAAAATAAGAAACTTTTCCAAAGGAACCATACCTCTAAAACTAATTCTGATGTCCCGGTCGAACTTTTGGGTGGGGGCAAATTTTGAAAAATCCCACTTTGACCCATTTAGAGTGCTGACCGATCCCCACTAACTTTGGAGGCCCGACCCACACATGCCAGTGGCATACCCCCTGGAACCACCCATGCCAGTGGCACACCCCCAGGAACCCCCTGAAGGTTCCATACATTTGGACTCGATTGGAGCACTCTAAATTGGTCAAAGTGGGATTTTTTCCGGGACATCAGAATTCGTTTTAGAGGTATGGTTCCTTCCGCAAAGTTTCTTATTTTGATCCCTAGAATACGATTTTCACTGAGCTCTTCACTGAGTGGGGGTCGGTCATACATTTGGACTCGATTGGAGCACTCTAAATGGGTCAAAGTGGGATTTTTTCCGGGACATCAGAATTCGTTTTAGAGGTGTGGTTCCTTCGGCAAAGTTTCTTACTTTGATCCCTAGAATACGATTTTCACTGAGCAATGGGCGATTTTTAAATCGACCCGCCCTAATGTATATATATTCAAATACATGTGTATGTTTGTCGAGTATAGATTAATGTTTATTTGGCCATTTGTTGTGTTGCTCCTATGGCGTTTTGTTTAATCAAGTGACAATTGACACAAGTGCCCTAAGGCCTGTGTATTTCTAACTCTATACATATATGAGAAAGTGTGTGTATGTTGATATATCTGTGCATGTGTGTGCTCGAGTATGTTATCTGAAAATAAACACACAAACGTAGTCGTAAAAGCGTTTGTAAATGAATGACTTTACATATGGCCATGTGAGTGTGAGAGTGTAGATTTCAACACCATCACCCAACCCTCCCCCCTTTCATCTAACATATGGATAAAAGCCATTATGGAAATGGAGTTTGAGTTTTAGTAACAAATCTTGCCGTATTTTAATAAACACCAAAACGACGCTGAGAAAAGGGTTTATTTGTGGCTTTTGTTGGGCGCTTTTTCGGAGTTGATTTCGTTGTTAAATACGTAAATTTTGCATAAAGCAGTACAGTTAACAAAAATAGGATAAATGCGCATTAAATGTATATAAACGAATCATGTTATATAAACGAATGATTTTCAACTTTGATGATTTTTTAAAGTAAAAAAAAAAATGATGCTTAGGCCCTGAATTTACGCTTTTTAATTATATGAAAAGAAAATGGATAAAACTAATAAATTTCTTTCAAATTAAGGCTTTTGCTTATTATTACACTCAAAGAAAAAATTCGTTTCTGTGAAACGAAATATTAGACAAATATAATTTGCGTTTGCCGGAACTGAAATTTCGTTTGTGGTGACAGAAACTTAGTTTGTTCTCACCAAAAGAATATCAGTTGTCGTAAACAAGAATTGTAGTTGTCTAATATTTTATTTTGCAGAAACGAATATGTGTGTACTGATATAAAGAAGAAATATCTCGGAAACCACAGAAGATAAATTTCTTCAACATAAGTGGGGTGAATGGTAATACTAGGGTTGCGATTATTAGATTATCTGATTAATGGGTTTGATATCACAAATATATGTGAATATTCCGGAAAATATTAATAGTAGAAAAAAATTTTTTTTATTATTTTAAATTTGATATTTCATTTCTGCTTCAGGTGATCCTATACAAATGACATCGACTGTAAATAAAACATTTCTTGTCAAGGGTCAAGTCCATGTTTGTCTGGCCTTATCATTTAGCCAAATTCACAAACAAATATGTACTAAATTCAGGCAGTTTTCTCTGATAAAGTGGTAGACATAGCTGACACAAAATTCGGTGACTTCATGGAAAGGCAGTAGGAAAACCAACAGCAGCAACAGCAACAACAACACAAAACCAACTGAAATAACATTAATGTTGGCTGACATTTGTCACCCCAGAGACCGTTAATTTGTAAACTTTTCTATTTTATGTTGTGGCATTCGTTTGTTTTTTATTTTGCAGCACTCTTTTAGTCCTTTTTTGAAAGAAAAATTCTTTTGGTACGTTTCTTTACCGACGACGACAGCAATGATAGCCATCATTGCCAGCCAACCAGTTTAGCTAGCCCTTCCTGACGGAGGAGAGTGCTAAAATGTTAAAACATTTCTGGCAAGAAAACGTGAGTTGGGAGCAGAATTTCGTTCGCGTTTTCCCGAAATTCCAGTTAATATTAATGTTTGGTGACACTTTTTGTGCCTTTGATTAATTATACATGGCTACTGTGAAAACATTCAACTGAAAGTTGTCCCTCGCTCGCGCCCACTTTGTGGTTACGTTTGCCAGTATCTGCTTGATGGCGGATATTTCCATTTTTAGTCATTGGAAGGTGTTAACGGAGTTGTTCACACTTTCCATGCTGAGTGAAAACCCTTCACCGAAGGACAAAATGTTAATCAACACATCAACAGTCTAAATGAAGTTGTCGCAAAAGTAATGTTTATTAAGCGGAATGTCTAGGCGGCGCTCGAGAAACCATAGCCATATGTTGATGAGGTCTAGGTTTATTTGTTGGTCTTGACGGATGACTCCAAATGAATTTTTGTAAAATATTTGGTATTTAAAAGGGATAACAAAACGGATCCCAATAAAGAGATAATTGTTTATAGGGATTTGGTGGGAAGGACTGCCTTCAAAAATTTCATGTCATGAATTTCATTAAGCAGGAGGCGAATTGGGGAATGATTACTGCGTGCAGGTGTATTAAAATTGGTTCTTCTAATATCATTACAATCATCAAATTGTAAGACCGTCATGGTAGGTGAGGAATGCTTGAATATGAATGTGGGAGTCATCAGTTAGATACCCAGCAAAGGCTCCGGTCAATCGCTACGAAATCTAGTCAGCTGGTCCTTACACTATATAATACCCTACACCTCCCTTATAATGCGAAAATGGGCATTGCGATAAGAATTTGTCAGTGTTCATACATGTAATAAGAAAACTCTCTCTGCCGAATTTAGTACTGATCGGATATAAAATACGGTTTCTACAGCGCTTATATGTCAAATCGGGCGCAACATATATATGTGGGCTATATCTAAATCTGAACGGATTTTCTCCGAATTTGGTAGTGTTCATTCGCGCAATAAGAAAAATCTCTATGCTGAATTTCGTACTGATCGGATATAAAATACAGTTTCTACAGCGCTTACATGTCCAATCGGGTGTAACATATACATATATGGGGACTACATATAAATCTGAACCGATTTTACCGGAATTTAGCAGAGTTCTTTCATATACTAAGTGAACTCTTTTTACAAAATTTCGTACTTATCTGATAAAAAAAAAACAGTTTCTACAGCGCTTACCTATCAAATCGGGGCCACATCTAAATCTGAACCGATTTTGACCAATTTCAATAGGGATCGTCCTTGGGCCAAAAAAGAGCAATGTGCTGAATTTCATCACAATCGGACAAAAATACGACCTGCAGTGTGATTACAACGATATATCTACATATTGTCGCACAGACGGATGGATGGACGGACAGACGGACATGGTTAAATCGACTCAGTAAGTGATTCCAAGTCGATCGGTATAATAAACGATGGGTCTATCTCTTCTCCTTTCAGGTGTAACAAACAAATGCACATACTCATAATACACTGGACCACAGGGTGGTGTAGGGTTTAAAAATATATATAAGTATTTTTTTGTACCAGCTGAAATTGAACGCTAATTGTTAAATGTCAGCGAATTTTTTAACGTCTTGTTTCTGTGAATATAAGAAGTCAAATCATCTGGGACATTTGTATGTAAGTGTCAAGACATCTAAGCCTGCCACTATTCTTATGGTCGGTTTCAGGTAAAATAATTGGCAAATTATCACTGTCTGTCCAACTTTACAGGAATTTACAGCTTCTATATAGTCAAAGAGCAGTATTGCCAGACGAATTTGAAACAAAATCGTCAAAATGGGGGAAAACATCATAAAAAGACCTTTGAAAATTAACATTATTGTAATATTTTGTATAAATTAGCCTGTAATTTTGATAATTAAGCGTAAAGAGCTTTATTTAGAACTTTGGTGTCTTTCGTGAGCCCCACTGAAGTTTTCGGGCTAAAATTTTCGTAGAATATTTGAATCCTTAGATGTTCTTTTTACGAGTAAAATGACCTTTTTTGATTTTTTCAAAAAAAGGGCTAAACTGAACCATTAAAAGGGGAGGTAGATGGTTAAGATCTTACACAAAAATGATCCCCATAAAATTCCACTATATATCTCTGACAATAAGAAATCTCTCAGACATTAACTTACAGCATTTTTATACCCTCCACCATAGGATGGGGGGTATATTAATTTTTTCACTACGTTTGTAACACCACTAAATACTGATTTGAGACCGCTTAAAGTATATACATATGTTATTAATCGTCGTTGAATTCTAAGACGATTTAGCCATGTCCGTCCATCCGTCCGTCCGTTCGTCTGTTGTAATCACGCTACAATCTATAATACATATTTGGTACATATACTTGTTAAATCTGCAGGTATGTTGGGATTGAAAATATCGGTCCATTTTTATACCCTACACCACACTGTGGTACAGGGTATTATGACTTTGTGCATTTGTTTGTAACACCCAAAAGGAGAAGAGATAGACCCATTGTTTATTATACCGATCGACTTGTAATCACTTTCTGAGTCCATTAAGCTATGTCCGTCTGTCTGTCCGTCTGTCTGTCCGTCTGTCTGTCTGTCTGTCTGTAGACGTATTCTTGTAATCAAAGTACAGGTCGCAATTATGGTCCGATCTCAACGAAACTTTGCACATATCTTTTTTTAGGCCCAAGGACGATCCCTATTGAATTTGGTTAAAATCGGTTCAGATTTACATATAGCTCCCATATATATGTACCTCCGATTTGGCATATATGCACTGTATAAGCAACATTTTGTAACCGATTTGTACAAAAATTGACAGAGAGTAGTCTCGTGATACACTTAGATACAATACAAAATTTGGGGGAAATCGGTTCAGATTTATATATAGCCCCCATATATATGTTGCACCCGATTTGACATGTAAGCGCTGTAGAAACTGTATTTTATATCCAATCAGTACGAAATTCGGCAGAAAAAGGTTTCTTATTACATGAAGGAATACTGCCAAATTCGGAGAAAATCGGTTCAGATTTAGATATAGCCCCCATATATATGTTACCCCCGATTTGAAATTCAATAGCTGTAGAAACTGTATTTTATATCCGATCACAGCGAAATTCGGCAGAAAGAGGTTTCTTATTACACGAAGGAATACTGCCAAATTTGGAGAAAATCGGTTTAGATTTAGATATAGCCCCCATATATATGTTAGCACCGATTTGACGTTCAAGCGCTGCAGAGACTGTATTTTATATCCGATCAGTACGAAATTCGACAGAAAGAGGTTTCTATTTTACATGAATGAGTATTCAGAGAAAATCGATTTAGATTTATATATAAGCTCCATATATATGTTCCTCCTGATTTGGTTACAAAGCGCTATAGAAGTTGTACTTTACTTCCGATCATTACAAAATTCTCCAGAAAGATGTTTCTCAATTTAGGAACGAATATTGCTTAATTTAGCGATTATCGGTTCAGAATTAGATATATCCGCATATATATGTTCTTACCCATTTACCAATTATTTCAAATTATTATCGCAATAACCCTTATCGCATTGTTAGGGAGGTGTAGGGTATTATATAGTCGGACCCGCCCGACTTTCTGCCTTTCCTTACTGGTTGGATATAGCCCCCATATATAGCATCTCCCCGATTTGACTTCTTAACGTCATAGAGACTACGAATGTCAACTGGTCGGGCTGAAAATTGGTAACTGGGATTTATTATTACCCGGAATCCTTCACACGAACAACGGTAGTCATAGGTTCATGTTTTGATATAGCCCCATACAAAGATCCTTCTAGATTATTCTTCGTAACGCCACAAAAACCTCAAATTCAACGAATTGGGCTGAAATTTGGTATAATGATTCTATTAGTACCTGTAACCGTTTACAAGCGATCCATGGTGGAGGGTATATAAGATTCGGCATGGCCGAACTTCATCCGTCTTTACTTGTTTTTATTTAGTATACAGCTCCCTTCGAATAAAAACTGAACAATTTAACCCACTGTAAAAAAACTCAGACCAGCTGGACAATAAGTTTATTGTACGATCTACTCAATTTTTCTACAAATTTTTCTTTAAAATTCCAATTTTCATGGAAAATAACTTTAGTATACTTAGTACTTTAGTACTTAAGGATTTTGCACCTCAGCTCCTACAGGTAACTAACTACAACAACAACAACAATACCAATTTATTTATTTATTTATTTTATTTGTATGAATTACAAATAAACTTATATTCTAATTTTAAAGTCCAGGGAAAGCCCGGGTTACAGAGACCACATGGCTAAATTTTGTAGCGGCAGACCAGAGCCTCTGGTGGGAATCGAACCTTCGACCCCCAAACTCATAGGCAAGTACGCTACCAACTCGCATACTGGGGCGCTCTATTAATATACCAATTTATGTTTTGACATAGCTCTCCCATAGATGTAACTCTCAAATAATCTCTTTTAAGCCATACATATACACCATATTTTACAAACAATTTATCTAATAAAATTCTTTATAAAATTCTTGGCAGTAAAAAAATAACTATATAGGTGAATGTTCTTAGTAGAGAACCAGTAAGGAAAGGCTAAAGTCGGGCGGGGCCGACTATATAATACCCTACACCAATCTCGTAATATTGAATAACTCTGATATATAAATTTTGTAATTCATGTATAAATTGTTTACATAAATTTACTTTTGGGACATTTTGTATTTAAATAATACCCTGTACCACAGTGTGGTGTAGGGTAAAAAAAACGATTGGATCTAAAGACGCAAATCGGATGAAACATATATATGGGAACTATAGCTAAATCTTAACCGATTTTCTTCAAATTCGGCAGTGTTGGTTCATGGATCAAGAAACTCTACCATTCTAAATTTCAAAACGATTGGATGTAAAAAACAGCTTCTATAGAACTAAAGGGCCAAATCGGACGAAACATAGATATGGGAGCTATAGCTAAATCTTAACCAATTTTCTTCAAATTCGGCAATGTTGGTTCATGGATCAAGAAACTCTACCATTCTAAATTTCAAAACGATTGAATGTAAAAAACAGCTTCTATAGAACTAAAGGGCCAAATCGGACGAAACATATATATGGGAGCTATAGCTAAATCTTAACTGATTTTCTTCAAATTCGGTAGTGTTGGTTCATGGATCAAGAAACTCTACCATTCTAAATTTCAAAATGATTGGATGTAAAATACAGCTTCTTCAGGACTAAAGAGCAAAATCGGACGAAACATATATATGGGAGCTATAGCTCAATCTTAACCGATTTTCTTCAAATTCGGCAATGTTGGTTCATGGATCAAGAAACTCTACCATTCTAAATTTCAAAACGATTGGATGTAAAATACAGCTTTTGTAGGACTAAGGGGCCAAATCGGACGAAACATATATATGGGAGCTATAGCTAAATCTTAACCGATTTTCTTCAAATTCGGTAGTGTTGGTTCATGGATCAAGAAACTCTACCAGTCTAAATTTCAAAATGATTGGATGTAAAATACAGCTTCTACAGGACTAAAGAGCAAAATCGGACGAAACATATATATGGGAGCTATAGCTAAATCTTAACCGATTTTCTTCAAATTCGGCAACGTTGGTTCATGGATCAAGAAACTCTACCATTCTAAATTTCAAAACGATCGGATGTAAAATACAGCTTCTATAGGACTAAAGGGCCAAATCGGACGAAACATATATATGGGAGCTATAGCTAAATCTTAACCGATTTTCTTCAAATTCGGCAATGTTGGTTCATGGATCAAGAAACTCTACCATTCTAAATTTCAAAACGATTGGATGTAAAATACAGCTTCTATAGGACTAAAGGGCCAAATCGGACGAAAGATATATATGGGAGCTATATTTAAATCTGAACCGATTTCAACCAAATTCAATAGCGATCTTAACAGATGCGAAATACTCTAAACTGCAAAATTTCAGAACGATCGGTGTGAAATTGCGACCTGTAGTCGACGAACAACTTTACATCCACAGACGGACGGACGGACGGACGGACGGACGGACGGACATGCTTAAATCGACTCAGCTAGTGATTCTGAGTCGATCGGTATACTTTAAGGTGGGTCTAGCTGTGTTATTTTCAGGTGTTACAAACATCTGCCGTGAAACAAACTTATAATACCCTGTACCACAGTGTGGTGTAGGGTATAATGATAACGGTAAACTTAAATAAAATAAACTGTTAATTATCATCTGAACAATACGAGAATGATGGAAAAATAGCATACATTTTAGTGATTATCGTATTGTCGGAACGAAGTCTGTAATAATAAGTAAAGACGGTATTAAGTTCGGCCATACCATGGACCTCATGTGACTGGTTTCGGGTAAAAAATATTACCAAATTTCAGCCCGATCGTTCACATTTCGGGATTTTGTTGCGTTTAGACAAAAAATCTAGAGGGAACTTTGTATTCATGTAAAAGGAACAATCTGCGGAGAGGCCTATCATTAATAGACCTATCAGTAATCTGATTATGTATGTGTTCAATTTCTCGTATGGAATGTATACTAGGCCGGGACTTTTGGACTCGATTGGAGCACTCTAAATGGGTCAAAGTGGGATTTTTTTCCGGGACATCAGAATTCGTTTTAGAGGTATGGTTCTTTCGGCAAAGTTTCTTATTTTGATCCCTAGAATACGATTTTCACTGAGCAATGGGCGATTTTTAAATCGACACGCCCTAATGTATACATATCCTGATTTTTCATTTTTGTCTGTAGTAATCACGCTACAATCTTCAATAATTGAGCCCAATGTTTGAAATTTGGATATCTCTTACAGCTGCAGTTAATTTTGGTGAAAAATTCAGCAATATTGATACGTTTTTGATTAATTATATATGTTAGTTATAACTTGTAAAATTATTCATCGATTTTATCCACGACTGACTTTACAATAAACTAATACAAATATAATAATAGCACATTTTCGATATTTTTTCGACGAAAAATAGGATTTATCGCAATATCTTGCAAGGCATTGTCGAAACGGCTGATTGGATCAAATTCGGATAAATGGTTTTCGAGTTATGGTAAAATATTTGTTTCAACCTCTAATTTATTAGACTAGTCTTGATATCTTCGTATCTTGGTCTAGATAACACAAGGGAACAAGGTATTTGTTGACTAAGAACTGATTGTTATTTTAAATGTTATTTGGGACGCTGAATCCAGATCTGCACTTGGTTTTTTTCTATCAGCTCGACTTTTCGCGATATACCTTTATGTCAAAAATAAGGCATTTCCACTACATATATTGAAATATCTAGATAACGGTTCCTCGTATTTAGTTAACAATAAAATCCAAAATACGTCAATACTCGTAAAATCTTTAAGCAGTGCTTACATTAATTTTAATTTTTCCCAGTAGTTTCAGAGACATCGCTGAAGTTTTTGGAAAAAAATAAATCAATAATTTTATAAACAAAAAATAAAACAGCGTAAGTTTTGGCATTTAAGCATTTTAAGCATTTAATTCAATACATTTCGAATGATATGAGCTTTATTTCATTGAAATCGGTGCACAACTTTTGATTTTATTCACAATTTCCTGATAAAACTGAATTGATAAAAATCACGATTTCCATACAAAAATAAAATTTTGTAATACGTGTTTCTTGGCTGCTGTTCTATTAATAATGTAATAAAAAATGCGAGCTGAAAATAGTAAAAAATTGCTATAAAGTTACAGTAAACATAAAAAAAGTTCAATTTTGTTCCTTTGTGTAACAATCAGACCCCCTAATAGACCACAAAGCTCTTAAAGGAAATTACCTAAGCTTTCGTTTGAACAAAAAAAAAAATTATTTTTTGACAAAACATGTTTTAATTCGCAATAAAAATGCGAACATATTTTATTGTTATTTTTAATTTTTTTAAGACTGAAAAAAACCTGTCGAAAGCCTTTTGGAAACATTTTCTAAATACAATAGGTAACAATGTTCTGGGGTTTTGACAATGGATTCTGGTGTTTTAAAGATCACATCGGAACTTTATTTTAGGGGGTTAAAGTTTCCCGCCTTTTACTTCTGAGGTATGGGGTATGTTCAGCATACCCCACTTCGTTGCCCCAGACTTCAGATTTCCGATTCCGTCCATTTTCTAACCAATTACGTAGACTGCCACCATATATACATATACACAAAATTCCAGCACTCTCGCTAACAAATTGTGCAAAATATCTCAATTTCAAAATTTGGCTTATATGGGCGGGGCCACGCCCATTGGTCCGATTCCGCCCATTTTTGGAAAATTCACATAATCTGCCACTAAATGCATACACACAACTCTAGCTAAAATTTTTTCTCAATATCAAAATTGGACACATATGGGCGGGTCCACGCCCACTTGATATATCGAAAATTCAAGTACCCTATTTTCAGCACCCCCTACACATGTACATTCTGTGAAAATTTCAAGATGATCGGTCAAGCCGTTTAGACGTCTATACGGAACAAACAAACATACAAACAAACCCACAAACAGACACTCTCTTTTATATACATAGATATTTTTTAAATTTAACAGGGTCGACTTTACATATCCAAGAACACATATTGTCGAATGTGAAGAAATTCGGTTTATATTTAGATTTATATCAACTATATCTGAGCTTATTCCGCTCTAACAAGGTGCTGTAGCTGGCTTCGACCGACATTAGCCTTGCCTTACTAGTTTTTTTTTTCTCGCTTGGAAAAAGCGCTTAGAAATCGAAAAAATGTTTATTTTCTTAGCAGCACATTCATCTACTAAATTGTTCACATATACTTATATAATCAGAGCTTTCCTAAAACTGACTTTACTTAAAATGTCGATAGTTTGGTTGACTTTATAGCTATTTTGGACATAGAAAAAAATGGTTAAAAGCTTCAAATGTTTTATTCTTCTTGTGTACGAAATTCGTCTCGGAGCTGAACATAATTTTTCGACTCTGACTACGGGAAAATTGGCCCGACTCCACAGCCCATCCTGTACCACAATGTGGTGTATGCTATTTATATTCAATATTGTTCTTAAAACATATTTGCTTTGGAAAGGGAACATTTTTTGCGGAGTTGTTTAGCTTTTCATAGCCTCTTTATTTTGTGCTAATAAAGGCATCTTTATTAGCACAAAATAAATGCAGTAGGAAAAATAATCCTGTATCAAGTAGGCACATCACTTTTATTTACAGCTAAACTTCGTAGTGAGCAACTAACAGAATAGATCAAAACTCTATTCATATTTTCCCCCAGAATCTAACAGCAATAACTTGATATTAATTATTAAATACTAAGGCCCTTATTCATAAAAATTTAATGAAGGTTTGAAGAACGCTTTAACACTGCTAAAGCGTTCCTCAAACCTTCTTTAACTTTTTATGAATAAGGCCCTAAAGGTTAATAGCATATCCTAATAACACATTTTTTTCAATTTCAGGACACGCACCGTCAATGGATTAATTTCCAAGTAATTCAACAAAAAGGTATGTACAAATGCACTCCATAATTTTACTATTATTTTTATTTGTCAAAATATTGCATTTTTCCTGTGTGGAAACGATCTAAACCCATTCCTCAATCTATGCTGCTATGACGACGGCTATTTTCCGCATTTTATGTAGATAAATCTCTTGTTCAAAGTGTTATTTTAAAATAAATTATAATTTCCCCAATGTAAACATTTCGCATCGCTGTATCTCTCAAATAATGGGATTAGTTTCAAAAATTCACCACTCAAAATACCCCTTTCATGAAATGCACTCTTTTTGCAGAGTTGTAAAACTCTTTACACTAAAAATGAGTTGAATTATCGCATTAAGAGTTGGGAAATGTAAGAGAATTTTCCAAACAAATGAGTAATGGAGTACTCGAGGTACTCTGGTTTCCAGATAAAAGATATAAAGTGCATATGTGGAACATTTTGTTGTTGTTTTCGAATGCTGTAATGTTTTGTATCTACAATTACAATATGTAACATATGGCGATTTGTTGTTAAGAAAATAAACACAAACGAAAGTTGTTTTACCACAAAAGGTAAATGTTCAGTTATGCGGGTTTCTAATATAGTGAACGTTAATTTAAGTATTACTATCGAAAATACCGTTGATTTCAGAATACCCTACTGATGCTAGAACAAGATTTTAGTACACCTATCGACAGAAAATAATTATCTGAAATGTAATTTCTAGCTAATAAAGATATTATATCCAAAATATAGATGTCCACCAAATTTGTAGTTAAACATTTTTGTTCTTTTATTTTTTGCGTAAAAATTTTTACACAAAAAAAAAATTTACACAAGCTGCTACGAAAATAGTTCCTATACTTGGGATAAGAGGCTAAGTTTTTCCTACTTAAAGAATGTAAATGGGACAACTATGGTATTGCAGAAAAATCCAAAAGACAACAGATATAATCATGAAGGTTGATCTAAAGGATAGGCTCAGCCACATACAGGGTGGCTGATATGTATAGCAACCAACTTCAGGTTGCTATCATTTCTAAACCGCTGGTCTGATAGCTGACAGATTTATGTCAGTGACAGTTAATTTTATTGTTTACAAGCTTACAAAAGCATTTTGATCTATTGCATTCAGAAAAAAGTTATTCGTGATGGAATTCAAGCGTATTCATATTTTGCTTCATATTTGGGTGGAAAAACACAAGTGGCTATAGAGCCTTCCAGCATTTAAATGTGAATAAATCTTTTGTTTCTCGTACCATTGCTCGTTACCGTGATACTGGCAGTGTTGCATCGCGTCCAAAAAGTGGACGAAAAAAAACGGTAACAACACCAGAAATGATCCGAAAAGTGAAGGCCAGATTTAATCGAAATCCACGCCGCAGTGGTAGAAAAATTGCTCGTTAGCTGAACATATCGCGAGAACGGATACAACACATATTAAAAAATGAGCTTGGACTAAAGCCATTGAAGTTCCAAAAAGTGCAAGAGCTCACCGATGCACAAAAAAAAAGTTAGACTGGAAAGAGCCAAGGAGTTGCTTCGCTTGCACGAAAGTGGCCAGTTACCGAATTTGGTTTTCTCCTATGAGAAGCCATTCCAAATTGAGCAGTTTGTGAACAAACAAAATGATCGGGTTTACTTGCCAAAGAGGTCAGCTGAAAATTTACACCTTCGATTGGCCACCAGAACTCAAGCGCCGCCGATGGTAATGGTGTGGGCCGCCGTAACGGCCGATGGTCGCTCCCCGCTCGTATTCATCGACCATGGGGTCAAAATAAATAATGAATATTATCGGGAAAATGTCCTAAAGACAGTATTGAAGCCATGGGCAGCCAACATTTCGGCCGCAGACCATGGACATTCCAACAGGACTCAGCACCATCGCACTCAGCACGCGTCAACCAAGAATGGCTTAAAAAGGAGGTTCCTCGCTTCATTTCTACCGCACAATGGCCTCCAAGATCTCCGGATCTTAGAGAGTAAGGTTCATTTTTGAGAGTAAGGTTCGCACTAAAAAATACCAAAGTATCGATCATCTCAAGACGGCGCTTCGCCGGGAATGGGCCAAAATACCGCAGAGCTACTTTCGTGCAGCGTGTGATGGCTTTGTCGGCCGTTTGAAGGCCATAATTCGTGCCAAAGGTGGCCAATTCGAACAAATCTAAACTGTTTCTAAAATTTTATGTTTTTTTCCGACATTTTTTGCTTTTGAATAAAAAAATTAAAAAAAAATTAAAAAATATATTGCGCTTTACTTTGTTGCATTGCATATCAGCCACCCTGTAGAGGCGGGAGATTTCTTAAATTTGTACATTTACGCTGTAAAATGGTACTAAAAGGGATAAATATGGCACTCGAAACCTGAAATATGGAGATTCGACAGAAAATTCACAATTTTCGGTGAAATTGTCAAAGAGACGAGTACGTATGTAAGGGAAAGGGGGATATTAAGGGCCCGAACTGCGTACTTTTTTAGGAAAAGGGTATAAAAACCCTTAAATGCTTTACACTCTATCAGATACTCGTAGGTGTGCCGGGTCACAGAGAAAATTCGTTGAACTTTAGTTTTCCAGACCCAAGGATCTGTAGGCATGCCGCTATAACGTTCTGGCAAAGGTAGGAATAAATATATTCTCCCATAAAATACCAGCATTCTTTAGCCCCAAATTCGAGATTCGGTCTCATCTGCCGATGGAACTTTCATGGAACTATAATGCTGGGGCTGGCGAAATATGTTTCTTCAGTAAAAAAAATGACAAATATGAGATGAAAAAATAGGAAATTTTTTAAAATCGGTAATCAAATTTCGAAGTTATCACTTTTAGCATAAAAGGGTGACAAAATAGTCCCAAAGCTAAATTTACATTTTGGGGTCAAAGAGTTCCAAATATGGTACCCACTACCACGATAATTAATAATATTGCCTAATACGCCACACTTTCCCAGAGATGAGAAAGTGGCATTTTGAAATTTGCTCTTTTTGGAGCAAAAGCTAATAGGTGTCAAAATAGGCTCAAAGGGATGCCTTCCTCTGGGAATAACATTGTAATAGCCTTTTGATCTAAAATAATAATAAATTTACAACAAATCCTGTTTTTTGGGTAAAAATGATCAAAAAAGGCCCAAATTAGGTACCTTTTCTTAATGACGGAATTATAATATATTTTTTGACATTTGTATTTTTTGCAATAAAAGTTAAAAAATGTATCATGCCAAAGGACAAAAGGCGTTATACTCTTACAGAGATGAAATTATAATGTTCTTCTGAGAGATATGACCCAAAACAGGTACTAATGTAATTGTAAAAGTTCTTCTTTTTGGAATAAAAAGTTGGACTAAAGGGACCAAATTTTTATATATAAAATCCTTTGTATGTTTGTTTGTAACGCATGATCTCCTAAACCGTAAGAGCGAATGGACTAAAAATTGCACATTAGCTTCATTTCGGAGTCATATGTGTTTTAGAATTGTTTTAACCGCGATAAATGGCGGATATATTGTAAAATCCGCGATTCCAGAGCGATTTAACTGAAATTTAAAATGTATGAGTGGTTTATCTTGATAATAGTTTGTAGTGAACTTGTGTCTATTATAAATTATTGTGCTGATATTTTCTTGAAACTCTTAATGTATGAATTTTTGAATGAAGTATCAATGAATAAAAAGCCGTTACATCCCAAATAGAATGGGCAGGACAACGTCTACTGGGGTCAGCTAGAACTGTATATTCCCCTGGAAATGATATTATAATTAATTTGTACTCTTCTCCTTTTAGGCGTTACAAACAAATGCACAACGTCATAATAGCGTGGTGTAGGGTATGAAAATACCCTAATATGATAGCACACCTGTATTCCGAAACTCGTTCTCTTTAGGTTTGAAAAGATACAAAACGATGATAAATGTCGAGCCCTCTCGTATTCCTTTGGGTAAATAACGACTCCTTTTTGGGTAAAAAAAAGGGATCATAAAAGGCCATAGTAGGCAACCTCTCCTTGAATATACTGGCTCTACGGAGATTAAACTTTTTTGGATAAATTAAAGACATACATGTTTAAATTAATATAATATTTGTATACCCCCACTTTAGTGGAGGAGGCTATATATCATTTGCTACGGACACTTTACACTAATTCGATGGAATCACCTGAAACCCCAAGCATGTTCGGAGCAAATCCGTTTTAGGATATTTTAAGTAATTTGAGAAACGTCCGTTTGTCTGTACGTCCGTCTGTCTGTCTGCCTGGCTGGAGTGCACGATAACTCTCGAAAGGAGTAACGGATTTTTCTTCAAATTTGGTGTGTGTATCAATATTTTTTTCTATCTCAGGCTACCTTCGCAGATGGGCCATATTGTTCCACTCCTTCTGGTAAATTTGGTTCTCTCATAACTTCTGTACAAATTTTCCTAATCTTCTGTGATTCCACTTATAGTAAAAGTTTATCTGTCGCTATCACCTTGAGAAAAATGGGCGAATGGGTCCACCGCTTTTGGTGCCTCCTACACAAATATACCATTTTGCAAAGAATCTAGTACTATGTGCGGAATTGTGAAAGAATCTGGAAAGTAGTATAGAGATTATTAAAGAATCTATATGTCTCTAAGTTTTGATCCTTTGTGCGGGGAGGCACTCGAAGGAGTGGACCAACATATTCCATCTTTAACCTTAGCCTGAGATAGAAAAAAATATTGACACATATCATATTTGAAGTCAATCCGGTTAATCGAAAGTTATCGTTCGCACAAACCAGACAGACAGACGGACATTGCTAAAATGACTTAAAATCGCCCAATATTCTTGAGGTCTCTTAGGTCACTCCATCGATAAGTGACGCTTTTGACCTGCAGTATCTGATATATATATGTATCTTGTTCACAATTTAAAAACCGGATTATGTTGAAATGCTCTTAGTTCTACCAAAAGTGCTATAATTTATACATTTATCCATAGTTTTTCTTCAAATAGACTTTCCAAAAATTGGAGCAAACATTTTTTTGCCCATTTTTTCTATTTTTTATGTTTTTTTTTCGTGCCAATAAAAAACCTTTTTTTGTTGAAAAAATCAAATTTGTTCTAATTATTTTAACGACAGTTATTTAACTTCTGTTTCCATGTGAAAGTGTCGTTACTTACATTTGTAGCTCTCATAATTTCCTTTGATTTAAAGTACATCCGGGCTTTATCGAGCATATATTTCAAAAATATGGTCCAAATACTAATGACATATTCCAAGAAAATTGGATTTTTTAAAAAAAAACTTGCTATAATTTGTTTTATAATATTTTTTTCTTGTTTAAGACACCATTTTACACCAACAAATCTTATGCTAAGCCCTGCAACAAAAATGTTGTTTCATCCCAGCAAAGTTTCTCATTACCAAATAATTGGACGAGTAGGCAAAGTTCGATAATGGTAAGTACTTATTATTTAGCCACTATTCATATCATTGGAGGAAAGTACTTCCCAAAAGCATAGAATAAAGTAGCATTATAAGTACTTATTTTTAGCACAGGCATACCATACGTGCTTATATTTTCAAGATTTTAAGTTACCAACAAGTTATAAAATAAATAGTAGATATGTAGAAATGGACAATTAAAGTAATGTTTCAAATTACAAAAAAAAAATATTTTAAAAAAAAATTAAAAAAAAAAACAAAATATAGTTGAAGACACATACAAATATTTTTTCTTTGTAATTTGATGAAGATTTTCAGTTATTATTATGTAACTTCTGAACCAAAGACGCTCCCATTTCAAAATTTACACCATCGGTAGAGTACGTATGGACCACGTTTTATAATAAATTTAAGGAAAAAAAATAGATCGATTATGAGGTATCGCAATTTTTATTTTTATTTCCGCGAAAAGTGACCGAAATCAATTGTTTAAGTTAAAATTAATATTCTTTATGAAACGTGCGCGGAAAATCCGTTATGAAACAATATTTTATATTTTCAATTTCTTATTCGTTTTAGCATTAAAATTAACTTCAAAAAACCATTACAGAGGAAAAAAATGAATTTTTCTGAACTTTGACCTCGCCCCTACCTCCAATTTTCATTTTAATTTTTTAATATTGTGGTTCATTACTCGCACATTCTAGGGTAACCTTTCCTGAGAATTTGAGAAAGATCTAATTTTTGACCTGTGACATTTGAGAAAGCCAAAATTGAATTATATTAAAATTTGCCAAAATGAGTTTGACAACAAAAAAATCACTAATATCTGTTCTTATTGGTAAGTCACTATTAATACAGGCAAAGAAAAAATTCGTTTCTGCGAAACGAAAACGACAGCTACAATTCTCGTTTGCCGAAACTGAAATTTCGTTTCTTGTGACAGAAACATATTCTGACCAAAAGAAATTTCAGTCGTCGCAAAAGAGAATTGTAGTTGTCTAATATTTCGTTTCGCGTAAACGAATTTTTTCTTTGCGTGTAAGCCGTAAGTAATGCAGCGAATAATGAGATGTCATTATTTGGTAATGCAGGGAATAATGACAAGTACTTACAAAGATTTTGTTGGGATAGTGATATACATATTTGGAGTGTACCCAATACATATGTATATTTCTTGTAGAATCTGATAGGGACAATATACAACATTCTACGATAGTAAATTAAAATCTCTTAATACCGCTAAAAATTCAATTTTACAAAATTTTATTTAAAATTTCAATTTGGCACCGCCGTAACTTTCGCGGCCTTTCATGAAATTAGTTCACAACAACGATTTATACATGTTTATATCTTCGTCTGTTGTAAAAGCCATTGATGTTCTTGCAATAAAAACATTAAAACATTTTTTCTCCAAAATTAAAAAAAAAACATATTTGCCCATATATCAAATACGTAAATAATATTTTATTTCGAAAATTTTAAATGAAATATAAATAACCTTCTTCTCCACCGTCATTCTTTCACAAGACAAATTCTAATCATCCTTTTAAGTGCAAAAAACTTCTTCATTTTTCACATAAAGTGGTCAAAATGGTCTACCCGCTGTTAAACTCAAATTATCACAGCGGTAGCATTAAACACTTCCATCCATCCACTGCCACTTCCATCCGCCGCCACTGCCACTTCTTCGCCAACCATTCAAACCATCCGCCTTATTAATTATCCCATCCGGTTTTCTAGAGATTAAACAAATTTGCTGGCGAGAGCAGAACATTGACGGAAAAACCTTTGCATTTTTTGGGGGGTTTTAGTTTATTAATTTTTATAACCATCATTAGATTTGATGTGGGCTTTGGTTGTGTTATCTGTTGTTCCAAAAGCGCTGTGTGTACCTCATTTTCGTTGAGGCAGAGGATTCACAACAAAATCAACTTCAGAAAATCCCACGTTTGCCAATGTGAAGGAAAAAACGCTTGCCCACTTTACTCACGACGGCCGCGGTTTCTTGGGTCAACGTTAATTTTATATGAATGGCAGTTTTGCTACAGATACTACTTAAGCCAAGTTCTCCGACTCTGTATCACGTCTCCTCTCCGCAGTACACAATAAAATTATACATGTTATCTCCCTCATTTCTAGAGGAGCTGGGTCGAGCTGGGCCTCCGCTCACTGAGTATCT
Source organism: Eudasyphora cyanicolor (assembly GCA_963930755.1). Classification (NCBI taxonomy): domain Eukaryota; kingdom Metazoa; phylum Arthropoda; class Insecta; order Diptera; family Muscidae; genus Eudasyphora; species Eudasyphora cyanicolor. Next base: position 26,179,523 of record OZ005738.1, read on the forward strand.
CTTTTGATTTAACAAACTTCCTTCCTTCCGCATTTAGCAGTATTTCCTGTTTTACCATAAACAATCTCAAAAATAAACAAACAAAGCAAAACAAGAGCAATAGTAGCAGCAGCAGCTGCTGGGAGACAACAACGGCAACAAGCCGATTTCCAAACCCACTGCCCTGCTCTACACTGCTTAAGCTCTTTAGAGTTAACACTTGTTTAGCAGAGGTGTTGGATAAAGTGTCGGAACAGTTTAAGACAGCAGCAGCTGCTCATCGTATGAGTGGACAACAGATGAGCAACTATGGCAAAGAGTTTAAACTAGAAAACTCAAACATAAAGAGTTTAGAGTATTTAAAAATTTTAGATAATTTTGGAGTAATACTCTTTCAATGAAATTTGCTAGAACTCTTTCCATGTTGGTAGATAAACCGCTTTTGGTTTTGCGACTCAAATAATACTCTTTACAAAACTGGCAGAAATTGTAATAACATAAAATGCAAAACTATAGTTAATGCACTGTAAACTGCACTCTTTTTAAAATGCAGAATTTTTCAGTGGCAGTTCTGCTCTTTACAGAGTGCCTTATACTCCACCAACTCTTACATTGCATTTAAATACTCTGCTTATTCTACACTTACAACTCTCTTGCATTTGGTGTAGTCTTGTTTTATGCACAACTCCTCTTTCTGCATCTGCAACAATTTTGCACTTAAAGTACGAGTACACTGGTAACAGTTCTCTTGAAATGCTACAGAGTTATTCTAATAAGTTATTTATTTAACATTTATTGTTCTGTAATGTTGAATATTATTTCCCTTGGTTTTTAACAAGAAGCCAGAACTCTGGTGTGCTTAACTTTCGTGGAATTTTGTATTCACATTACAAGGAAGATATAGTTCCTCGTAAACAAGAATCGCTTGATAAGCACTTTAAAACTAATTAATACCAGAAAATATTTCATGTTAACTAAATACTGAATTTTAACTACATATAATTGGGAAGATAAATTCACATTAATTCTGTAGAAAATTCGGTGTAAATTTACCCGAATGTACCGATCCAGGGACTAGATACATCAGCATCTATTACTGAGCAGAGCCGTATGTTGATTGATGTAAATTAATTGGTGATAAATTCAGCAGAAACTATTCTAAGTAAGATTCTTTAAATCTTAACTATTACTGCCGAAATTTTAAATTGGTATTACCTGAGGCCTTCTGACTTATTTGTATAGTCCTGACCTAGATCAGTACTTCGATGTCAAAGGAAGTATTGCAAATCCATATTAAAATACCGGTGGTTTTCATATATAAGGGATAATTTGAGAAGTAGTCCCTATTTTTAAAAGACCTATTTGCTGTAGTTTAGCTGGATAACACAAACCAATTTAAAAATAGAAAAATTAAAGATATTTGGAAAATAAGTAGTTTTCCCGATAAATAGAGAATATACACATACGAGGGTTGCTATATATATATCTGCCTAGGCAACAGTAAGTGGTGCAAAGAAATTTTGAAAAATTTCGATCGCGTTGCTCAAAAGACCTTTATAAGATCGTCACAGGTGACGAATCTGGGATCTATGCGTATGAGCCAAAAACAAAACAGAAATCGACCGTGTGGGTCTTCGAAGACGAGCCAAATCCAACGAAAGTTGTTCGTGGAAGAAGCACTTCTTCCGCAACACTGGTCATGTGGCGACTGTTCCGCTTGAGCAACGTAGGACGGTCAATTCTGAGTGGTACACCACAATTTGTTTGCCTGAAGTCTTCGGAGAAATTCGACAAACGAACAAGAGAAGACGAATCATTGTGCACCACGACAATGCACCACGATATATATTGCAGCCCTCGTATATTAAGTACATATGAAAAGAAAATATTAATTCTTAGTAAATCATCAGGTGAATAAATATATCAAAACATGAAATATATCTGTTGGAGTTCTGTAACATGTATTTTTTCAGATTTTTAAACCCACAACATTAAATTATATTCAAGGATAAACATTTAAAAGGACATTTTTTACAGCATTCGTCCTTGGATTTTTTCAAAATTTTTATTAAATAGCGGGAGTTCTCCCCTTTTATTTGATATGCATATTTACCAATTCACATTGTAATAATTGCAGAGAAAAATATTTCAAAAAAGTTAAAAGGACAAATTTCACGAACTAAAAAACTAAGTATGCAGTTTATCTACTGTTGGCCTATATTTTTTTGCTTCTACATGTATATTCTTGTTCTTGTGAGGGAGAAAAAATTCTCATTTGTCGCGCGGTGTAATCGATGGCTATTTTCTGCATCCTGAAATTAACTTGAAGGTCATGTATAGATCGACAGAACCTACCTTAAGCTACACTCGCTATGCCGCAAAGAGTCGTGAGCGAGGTCATACTATGTTGGAATTTTTTAAATTCTTTATACGAATTTTCAGCCAAATTCTTTGAAGCTTGAGGTTTTTGTGGCTGTACGAAGATAAATCCAGAGGGACCTTTGTATGGGGGATATATCAAAACATGGACCTATGACTATCGTTGTTTGCGTGAAGGATTCCGGGTACAAATAAACACCAGTTACCAATTTTCAGGCCGATCTGTTGACATTGGTAGTCTCTATGACTTTAAGAAGTCAAAACGGGGAGATGCTTTTTATGGGCGTTATATCAAGCATGTAAAAGCGTTACGCTTGGATTCCATGTTCCACCATGGATTGCATTCAATTTTATTACTGGAGAAACCTTTGGTAATGGAGCAAATCATGAAACGATCCTTTTTGTTGAAGTACATATTTAAAAGAACGAACACTGCCATTTTAAGCCAAATTTGTAGGCTGCAAATTCTTTAGCCAAACTCTTCCCTGAAAAATTTGGTATTTATGCCTTCAAATAGCATTTTTGAGAGCTACATCTACACGGGGACTCCAACAAAATAAAATTTGATTTGTATACATTTTATTGAAATGAATTCTTGATCTTGAATAGAATACAAACTGCAAAATTTCAGCAAAATTTCTTAGAAAATATGGTGTTTATGGCTTAAATAAGCCTTTTTGGGAGCGACATCTATAGGTGGACTATAACAAAATGTGAACTGATTTAAAAAAATTTACTGCGATGAATTCTTGTCTTAATTAAATACAAACTGCAAAGATTCAGTTAAAATGACTCGAAAATGTGGTATTTATGTCTTAAATACGTATATTTTGGAGCGACCTTTATAGGGTGACTATAATAAAATATGATTCTATGTGTAAATGTGTTTTTAATGTGATAAATTCTTGTCAAAATAGAATACCAACTGCAAAGTTTCTTCTAAATTGCTTTAAAAATGTTGCTCAAAAACCGTATTTTGGAGCGACCTCTATAGGGGAGATATATCAAAACATTGACCGATATGGCCCATTTGCAAGCCCAAACAACCTGCATCTATAAGACATATTTCTACCATATTTGATCAACGTAGCTCTATTATTGCGGACTGTAGCGTGATTACAACAGACGGACGGACGGACATGGCTAAATCTTCTTAGAATTTAACGACGATTAAGAATATATAAACTTTATGGGGTCTCAGATCAATATTTAGAGGTGTTACAAACGGAGTGACAAAATTAGTATACCCCCATCCTATGGTGGAGGGTATAAAAACATTTTTGAATATAACTCTTCAAAACACAAAAGATGCACATCGATCCATGTTTTGATATAGCCATCATATGCATAGAGTTCCCTTTTAAATATTTTCCTAACAATTTGGCTACAAATTTGCATCGTTCGATTTTTTTGATATTTTGCTAAAACAAACTAGTAGGGAAAGGTTAAAGTCGGCCGGGGCCGACTATATAATACCCTACACCACCACGGCAATGTACTTTAAGTATTTCTTTTTGAATAGTTGGAATAATTAGTTTCCTTTCTTTTACGAAAGTACTTAGCTCCACCGCCACGTCAAGGCTTATTCCCAGGAGGAGTTGAATATGTTTAATAAAATTAAAGATTTTACTTATAATAAAATTTCTCATTCAACATATTTGATATTAACACTTACTTCGAATTTATTGACTAGAGGACAATAAATAAAAGTCAGGTTTTTATGTCGAATAAATTTTTAAAGGCGATTTTAATAAATTCAAGCAAATATTGATATTAGTATGGGTTTCAATACAGACGAATGTATCAAAATTATACTCAGGAGAAGTTGAACATGTTGAATAAAATTAAAAATTTTACTTATAATAAAATTTCTCATTCAACATATTTGATATTAAAACTCACTTCAAATTTATTGACGCGAAGACAAAAAATAAAAGTCAGATTTGTATGTCTAATAAGTTTTTTAAATGTGATTTTAATAATCATTCATGTAAAAAGAAACCTCTTTCTATCAAATTTCGTACTGACCGGATATAAAATAGAGTCTCTACAGCACTTACATGTCAAATCGGGGGTAACATATATATGGGGGCTATATCTAAATCTGAACCGATTTCCCCCAAATATTGTATTCTCTCTAAGTGTATCATAAGACTACTCTCTGTCACTTTTGTACAAATCGGTTCAAAAATGTTGCTTATACAGTGCATATATGCCAAAGCGGAGGAACATATATATGGGAGCTATATGTAAATCTGAACCGATTTTAACCAAGTAGGGATCGTCCTTGGGCCTAAAGAAAGATATGTGCAAAGTTTCGTTGAGATCGGACCATAATTGCGACCTGTACTTTGATTACAAGAACACATCTACAGACAGACAGACGGACATAGCTAAATCGACTCAGAAAGAGATTACAAGTCGATCGGTATAACAAACAATGGGAGATAGCTCTTATCCTTTTGGGTGTTACAAACAAATGCACAAAGTCATAATTCCCTGTACCACAGAGTGGTGTAGGGTATAAAAAGGGACGACATCGTTTCATGATTTACTGAATTTCAAAAGATTTTTCCAATTATAGAAATAAAATTATCTACCGTTCTTACCTGTTTGTTTTCAAATATAAATGACAAACCTTTTGTTTAAGTTCATCACTCATTGGTTAATATTATATTGAATTCTAGGCTCCTTATTATTGCATGATTGGTTAACGTGGTGGCTGAAAACCGCACTTTAGCCTCAATTAGTATGTTAATATTATTGCATGATAGACCTCCTTATATAACTTATTTTGAGTCTCTCGGTACGCCATCTTCATGTCAAGTTCTACTTTTTTTCGACAAAATGCATTTTGTTGTTCTCGTCATGCGTGCATTTCTCAGTTGATTATTGTATTTCAACTATCAAAATAAACAAACTAAATATGGCTTATATACTACTATCTATTTAAAGCCGATTGCAGTTAAAGATAATATTTATTTTAAACTTCCAGTACTTGAATCTACTGCGATTAAAGGATAGTTCAAAAAGTTAGAACTGATCCGCCCTTTAAAGGACGATAGCATTTATCTTCAAATGTTATATGTGAAAAATACTAATATAAAATAGAGAACAATCTCCTAATCCTATTCATAGAAAAATGTAATAACAGAACTTTGTTATTTGTGGTCCTCAGCGAGAAGGAAGTTTCTGCAACGGTTATCAGGACATGTTAAATCGTACAAGATAAGAGTGCAAGTGCATAAGAGAGTTGAGTAGAAGTGGAGTTGAAAGAGTGCAGTGGAATAAGGACATGCAAAGAGTTTTCGGAAGAATAAAGATTTTACAGGAAATGCATAAGAGTTGCAGGACGATAGATAAAATAAATCAGAATGAAGAGAAATTCTGGGAGAAGAGAAAGGACTTTAGAAATTTCTTAAAACATGAAAGAATAATAATATTTTTGATTTTTAATAGATTTTTATCATTTGCTGCAATAATTTGTTTTACGGGTAATATTTTAGTTTTCTTGCTTTTTTTGCGGAAATTATTTTTAGCTTCCTTAGTGTGAGCAATGTCCTGCCACGACGTCCTAACATTGCAGTCTGCATTGCACGAGTCCTTTTCTCGCCTCAACACAGTGCTGGGTAGACCTCTGATGTCTACTGTCGGCCGATAGATGGCCGACTGACTCTTCTTCATCTGACTCTTATGCAGCCTGGCTGCAATGTTGCTGGTGCCACTATTATGAGTTCTGCAGTCGTAGCGTCGGCTATTGCTGCAACATTAGCAGAAATTGCTGTTGCTGCTGTTACTATCAAAGGACATGTGAAATGCGATTGCATTGTGTGTGATGAGTCTCTGGGAGTTGTTGTCTTTTCCCATATTCTGGCTGTCTGTCTGTCCGCCTGTCCTGTTCTGTGTGCAGTTCTATTCTGTTCTGTTCTGTGCACTTCGATTCGCCTCGGCTCGGCTCTGGTGGTATGTGTTTTTGTTTTTCCCATTTTCATTTTCCCCATTTTCTTCGGTGTGTGTGAGTGTTGGTTGGGGCTTCTTTTTTTTGGCCAACGACTATGTGATGGTTACAAACATTAGTCTAAAAGCGACAATCTATATGAACGGTCGCGCTTTTACGCTAATTTTTCAAAAATATAGAAACCCAACCAAAATTCAGCAAAACCATAACACAACAGAAATTTTCCCGCTGCTAACCGAAGAATTACTACTTAAATGTCTAGAGCAAAATTCTTTAGTCTAAAAATCAAGCAACGCGAAATCTAATTAAAATCTAGCTTTTTGGAAATTCGAAAGCCAGTAGTTTTTCTTGGCAAAATATACGCTTTTAAAAAAATAAAAATTTCTTTTAAACGCTTTTGGCAGCTTTGGCTTCGAAATCGCAAGAATAAGCAGAAGAAGGATAGTAAGAAAGGCGAGCAACAGCAAAAGTAATAACCACTAACTAAATTACAAGTTTAAGAATTCCACAAAAAATATAAAAAATTTACTAAAACAAATTACCAGAAAAGGCCAAAGAACCCCCAGAAAACAATCTCTTTGCCATTTGCCCCCCCCCCCCCCTCGCTGCCCCACGGAAAAGGAAGCAGAAGTGTTGAAATATGTTAAGTAATTTTCCCAAACCCTCCGCGCTTTGTTGAAAATTTAAATTGAAATATTCGCAACGGTCGAAACGAGTCGTCTTGTCGTCGTCCACGTCTTCGTCGCTCCCTTTCCAGCTTCCAACTTAACTAACTAAGCCAACCGCCATTCATCTTTCGAATCCCCCAAGTCATAGTAGTAAAGTGTGAAGTTAAAGTTTTTTTTCTCGGTAATTTGTAATTTCATTGCAAAGTCGTCTGACAGACAAAGAAGTAGACAACGAAAAACCAAAACCTCAAGTAACAAAAAACAAAAAAATAAACTCCCAAAAAACGCTTCTAACCAAAGACTCACAAAGTTCGTTTCTCGTTAAAGAAAATTTGTTTATACGGAACGAGTGCTGCTCTCCTTTTTGCAAAAGTAAGAAACCGGGAAATAATTGCCACACAAAGTTCATGTAATTGCTAAATTAAACAGCAAAATTGAAGAAAAGAATTAAAAAGTTTACTTTATAACAAAAAAAGGCAAGATTTTTGTGAAAATAATTTGAAAAATCCTTAAAGGGGTTTCAAAAAGAATCCCAACTACGATTTAATATTTTTTCCAAAGATCTTTGTCAATAAACAATCTTTGTGATTTTCCAAAAATTAAAAAAAAAAAAACAATTTATATGAGTGAGTGTTAAAATAATTGAAATAGTTTTGTGGTCGTCGTAATCTATTGCAACAAATTTTGCCAACAGCATTTCAAAACCAGTGACTGACTTAGTGAATGGTGCATTCTCAGCAATATTTAAATCAGGTCAGTGATTAACTTGAGTGTTTTATTTTTTACTGGTAAATAATTGCAAATTAAACAACTTTTAAGACAAATTATTGACAATATTTATAGTAAAATATATATTTTTTTACTAGACAAATTTATAATTGTTTTTTGAGTCGATTCTTATTTAAATGGTCCGCATTATAATAACTATACCTTCTCTTTATTTAAGAGCCAACTTTTTTCTCTTTCCAATGACCCAAAATTATAACATATCGTCTCCCAAACATATTTGGGAGACATAAGTTTTATATATGTATTTGTTCCTCCATGCAGCATATGTCCACAGAGATCGAGTTTAGGATATTTTAAGTGATTTCATATATGTCCGTCCGTCTGTCCGCTTAATGCGTACGATAAGTTTCGAAATGAGTAACCGATTGACTTCAAATTTTGTATGTGGTAATATTTGTTTCTGTCTCAGACTAAGTTCGAACATGGGCCACATTGGTCTACTACATCTAGTATCTCCCCACACATAGTTAAGATTAAGTGGAATATTGATTCTCTAATAACTTCTACTACTTATCCGAATCTTTTGCACTTCCACGCATAGTAATAGTTTATTTTGTAAAATGGGCGAAGTCGCCCCGACCTTCTCCTTTGTCATATCCTACAAAACGGAACCATTTGGTAAAGTTAATATCTGTTTACACGTTAATATCTGTATGCTTAATATTTTGTACAATATAATGCTTTTACAGTACCTACAATGCAGTAAAAAATGGGCATAATTTCCACACCCCTTTTGCTAGCTCCCACTCAAAATGGCCAAATCACACCAAAATTGTATAGCTTATAACTTTAATACAAGTGACATAAACACTTACAATTGGGTACATAGCTAGGTCTTTGAAGTATATACTGTTCAGCGACAAATAGGTGTAGTTGTCAATCTCCTTCCGGTAACCCACACACATTAATTGACGGATTCATTTATATACAACCACACCATAACTTCTGTAGTATCCACACGCTGAAAAAAAATCGCCTCTGTAGTATATTGTCCCAAACATATTCTGCTTGAAACATAAATATTTTTAGGGTGCACTCCAAATATATAATATTTGACAAATACAAATATTATATGTTTGGGAGGATATTGTTCTAAACAAAACTATGTTTACATCCTAATATTTTTTATTTGGATATGATATTTCCCAAACAAAGATCTTTTTGCGTGAATGTATGTCTACTATTATTTAATTGTTTTAAGTTTACAGCAACTGAAAGGTAATTTTTGAAATTTTTAATGTTAGTAAAATTTCTTTATAATTGATGAATTGAATTGAATTGGTTTCAAATAGAAGTTAATGCTATGTACGCCATTTTTAATAGGAATGCATAATTCGAAAATAAAAAAATTAAAACTAATATTCGAAAAATTCAGCAAAGTTTTGAAAATCCTTTTTTTAATAAAATATATTTGGAAATATTCATAAACAATAATTTTATTCGTATTTAAACAAATATTTTATTTGAGAAAATCAGTTCGCAAATATATTTTATTCTAATATATTAACATATGGGTTCTAAATACATTTTATTGATTTTCAAATAAAATTTATTTGCTCGAAAATATATAATATTTAAAAATTTGTGTTCCAAGTATATTTTCTTTCGATTCAAACATATCAAAAAGGCGATTTTGCCCCGTGCATCTAAATGCTTTCTTATTCTGTATTTGAGATAACTTTTGCAATGTCTATGGACTTACATGAGATAAATTCTGGAATCTACCACCCCAAGTACCATTTTTATACCCACCACCATCACGCTGAAAAAAAATTGCTTCTGTAGTATATTGTCCCAAACATATTCGGCTTGAAATATACATATGTTTAGAGTACACTCCACATATATAATATTTGACACACATAAATGTTATATGTTTGGGCGAATATTGTTCTAAACAAAAATATGTTCCCATTCTAATATTTTTTTATTTGGAACTAGTATTTCCGAAATAAAGATTAATTTGTATTTAATTATTTTGGCAATGTATCAATGCCTTGATTTAAAGACAAGTTTTCTGTTTTTCAGGTGCTCAAAGATAATTTTTTTTTATAATTTTAAATGTTTTTAAAATTTAATTAAAACTTAAATTGTATAATCTTTCGTGAATATAAATTGCATTGATGGATTGACAAAAAGTGATGAATTGGAATATTTATAAATTAAAGGATATTTTTAGCTATAAAGTTTAAAACGAAAACTAGGAAAAACTAACTAAATTCGAAAAAATCAGCAAAGTTTTAAAAATTTTTTTAAATAAAATATGTTTGGAAAACTTCTTAAACAATAACTTTGTTTGTGGCTACACACATATTTTATTTGTGAAAGTCATTTAGCAAATATATTATGTTCTAATATATTAATATATGCGTTCCAAACAAGATTTCTTGATTTTCAAATAAAATTTATTTGTTAACAAATATATAGTATTTGAAAAAATCGCTTCCAAATATATTTTCCTTCAATTCAAACATATCAAAAATGACGATTTTCCCCCGTGATAGGATGGGGGGTACATTCATTTGGTCACTCCGTTTGTAACACCTCTAAATATTGATCTGAGACCCCATGAAGTATTTATATTCTTAATCGTCGTAAAATTCTAAGACGATTTAGCCATGACCGTCTGTCTGTCCGTCCGTACATCCGTCTGTTGTAACCATGCTACAGTCCGTAATAATAGAGCTAGGTTGATTAAATTTGGAGAAATATTTCTTATAGTTGTAGATTGTTTGATATAGCTCCCCTATAGAGGTCGCTACAAAATACTGTTTTTGAGCCATATATACCACATTTTTAAAGCAATTTAGCAGAAACTTTGCAGTTTGTATTTTATTTTGAGAAGAATTCATCACAGCAAAAATTTTCCAAATCGGTTCATATTTTGTTATAGTCACCCTATAGAGGTCGCTCCAAAATATATGTAGTTAAGCCATAAATACCATATTTTCTAAGCATTTTAACTGAATCTTTGATCGAGACAAGAATTCATCGCAGTAAACATTTTTTAAATCAGTTCATATTTTGTTATAGTCCAGCTATAGATGTCGCTCCCAAACAGGCTTATATTATTAAAAATGTGGTTTTTATGGCTTATATAAGCCTTTTTGGGAGCGACATCTTTAGGTGGACTATAACAAAATATAAACTGATTTAAAACAAGTAAAATCGTTAAGTTCGGCCATGCCGAATTTTATATACCCTCCACCATGGATTGCATTTAATTTTATTACTAAAAAAATCTTTTTGGTATGGAGCAAATCATGTTTTTGTTTAAGTAAATTATTAAAAAATAAAAAAGGAACGCTGCAATTTTTAGCCAGATTTTAGGCCGCAAAATCTTTAGCCAAAATCTTCTCCTAAAAATGTGGTATTTATGGCTTAAAATGGCATTTTTGAGAGCTACATCTACACGGGGACTACAACCAAATAAAATGTTATTTGTATAAATTGTATTGAGATAAATTCTTGCCAAAATAGAATACAAACTGCAAAGTTGCAGCTAAATTTCTTAGAAAATTTGGTGTTTATGGCTTAAATAAGCCTTTTTGGGAGCGACATCTGTAGGTGAGCTATAACAAAATATGAACTGATTTAAAAATGTTTTACTGCGATGAAATCTTGTCTTAATTAAAAACAAACTGCAAATATTCAGTTAAAATGCTTAGAAAATATGGTATTTATGGCTTAAATACGTATATTTTGGAGCGACCTCTATAGGGTGACTTTAACAAAATTTGAATCGATTTGTAAAATTTTTGCTGTGATGAATTCTTAGTAAAATAAATATAATACAAACTACAAAGTTTCTGATAAATTACTTTAAAAATGTGATATTTATGGCTCAAAACCCGCATTTTGGAGCGGCCTCTATAGGGAGCTATATCAAAACATTGAACGATACAGCCTACAGCTATAAGAAATATTTCTAGCAAATTTGATCAACCTAGCTCTATTATTACGAACTGTAATGGACATGCCTAAATCGTCTTAGAATTTTACGATGAATAAGCACATAAATACTTTTTGAAGTCTCAGATCAATAATTTTTTATACCCTCCTATTGTGGAGGGTATAAAAAAGGTTTCTACAAAGCTTACATGTCAATTCGGGGGCCACATATATATGGGGGCTTTATATACATCTGAACTTATTTTCCTCAAATTTAGTATTGTCTGTAGGTGTATCAAAATACTTCTTTCTAGCAATATTTACTCAGATCGGTTAAACAATGTTGCTTATACGATTAGCCTATTTCTCCTCCTTTTGGGTGTTACAAACAAATGCACAAAGTTGTAATACCCTATAAATGGTTCTATCTCATCTACCCTTAGGTGTTACGAACAAATATACAGATATCATTAACCTCTGTGTGGTGTAAGGTAAACTGACCATAGCTATATGATCCTAGCATTTTGATTGGGCGAAATTTAGCAACTTAGGTTAAAACCAGTAAGGAAAGGCTAAAGTCGGGCGGTGCCGACTATATAATACCCTACACCACTCTCGTAATATTGAATAACTCTGATATATAAATTTTGTAATTCATGTATAAATTGTTTACATAAATTTACTTTTGGGACATTTTATACTTAAATAATACCCTGTACCACAGTGTGGAGTAGGGTATAAAAACGATTGGATCTAAAGAGCCAAATCGGATGAAACATATATATGAGAGCTATAGCTAAATCTTAACCGATTTTCTTCAAATTCGGCAATGTTGGTTCATGAATCAAGAAACTCTACCATTCTAAATTTCAAAACGATTTGATGTAAAATATAGCTTCTCTAGAACTAAAGGGCCAAATCGGACGAAACATGTATATGGGAGCTATAGCTAAATCTTAACCGATTTTCTTCAAATTCGGTAGTGTTGGTTCATGGATCAAGAAACTCTACCATTCTAAATTTCAAAATGATTGGATGTAAAATACAGCTTCTTCAGGACTAAAGAGCAAAATCGGACGAAACATATATATGGGAGCTATAGCTAAATCTTAACCGATTTTCTTCAAATTCGGCAATGTTGGTTCATGGATCAAGAAACTCTACCATTCTAAATTTCAAAACGATTGGATGTAAAATACAGCTTTTATAGGACTAAAGGGCCAAATCGGACGAAACATATATATGGGAGCTATAGCTAAATCTTAACCGATTTTCTTCAAATTCGGCAATGTTGGTTCATGGATCAAGAAACTCTACCATTCTAAATTTCAAAACGATTGGATGTAAAATACAGCTTCTATAGGACTAAAGGGCCAAATCGGACGAAAGATATATATGGGAGCTATATCTAAATCTGAACCGATTTCAACCAAATTCAATAGCGATCTTAATAGCCGCGAAATACTCTAAACTGCAAAATTTCAGAACGATCGGAGTGAAATTGCGACGAACAACTTTACATGGACAGACGGACGGACGGACGGACATCGTTAAATCGACTCAGCTAGTGATTCTGAGTCAATCGGTATACTTTAAGGTGGGTCTAGCTGTGTTATTTTCAGGTGTTACAAACATCTGCCGTGAAACAAACTTATAATACCCTGTACCACAGTGTGGTGTAGGGTATAAAAAACTGTTAACCGTTTTTATAGTCCCCACCATAGGATGATGGGACAATTCATATATTGGAAGTAATACAAATTAAAAAACCGTTAACCGAAATATAAACCAGTGAGGAAAGATAGAGGTATAATACCAACATTTGCCAACGAATGCACGGATAATATGCAACAATAAATGGTTTGGTATAGGCCATCAAACTATTATTGCTATGAATTGCTACAGGTTAAATAGAGTAATTTTGTCGATACCAAGCACATCGTCTAAAAAACGTAGGATCTACACCGCAAAGAAGTCAATTTTGTCAATGTCCTGCACATGGCCAGAAATGCAAAAACATATTTTTCAGCATGAGCGCCCCAGAAGGTGAGTTGGCAGCGTGCACACCTATGAGTTTGGGGGTCGTGGGTTCGATTCCCACCACAGACTCTGGTCTGTCGCTAAAAAAATATTACAAGCAACATGGTCTTTGTCACCCGGTTTTTCACTGGACCGTAAAATTGGAATATAAATTTACTTTGTATTGTAATTCATAAAAATAAATTAATAAACATTCTTCAGCATTGTCGGTTTTAAAAACTTTCGAGTTTTTCGGCCGATTTATAAAAGTTCTTCTTATGTGCGTTCTACTAATCGAGGTTTTTTTGATAACCAGTTTTTTGGAAAATTTTTTAGGAGAAGAAGTTATTTAACAAGTGTAACATATTTACCATCATCTTAAAGGAAACTTTTCAGAGAATGTTCTCAATGAAAGAACGTGTCAAATATAATCACGAATAATTACACCAGCGTACAGATAAAATGTTAAATCTTTTCACATGTTTATATGTGGTGATTTTTTGTACGTTGAACTGCAAAGGGAACCTGGCTTTTAGTATAATAGATATAGGGCAAAAATAAAAAATTCCATTTTTAGATAATTTCGAATTAATTTTGGGAATTGTGGCATTCATTTTTGAAAATGTTATGTTTTGCAAATAATTTTCTATTTCTGCTATCAACATCTATAAAATGTAAAAAAAATTTTATACAAAATACATTAATTTTTAAATATTTTATGGCGTTATTATATTTATGTCTGCATTTGAAAATTTTTTCTTATTTGAAACTTAACTTCTCTAATACCTCTTCTACTACCATGCCAAGCATGATCGCAATCGGTTGTTTAGTTAAGAAACGGCATCGGTGGGGACCTTTATCTAAACTAAGGTACGCCATTTTTACTAGGGACGATTAACTGGAACATTATGTATAAATTCTTAAATTTCAGCCAGATTAATTGAAAATGTGTTTCTGAAGCTTCATGAAGAGACATCGGATGGGACCTTTATGTGGGCGATCTATTAAAACATGGATCGATGTACCCAATTTTCATTAGGGATCGTCCATAGCCTAAGAAATGCCTCTGTGCTAATTTTCCTAAAGATAGCTTCATATGTGCGACATGCAATTACATCCCAAGAATACATATGTATACATAATCGATTCAAAAAATGATTCAGTGTCGCGCGGTACAATAAAACATGAGTCTATCTCTGCTCTCTTGTGGCGTTAAAAACAAATTCATAAGGCCATAACAACCTGTACCGCAGTGTAGGTCCGGATAAAAATCACAAATACAACGAAAACTACAAAAAGTATTTCAACTTGCACGTTTGTCTTCTTATATAAAATACGTTTTTTACATGTTCGCAACTTTAGTTAGTAACACTGCTTTATTTGGAACCCGATTTAATAACTAATAATTGATTTTTGTTAAGTTTGGTTTGCCATAAATTGCTGATATTTTTGTATCGAGATAATGGTTGTGTTCGTCAAAATTCAGCGATGAAGATCATAGGTAAAATTTTTGCATTTGGAGTAAAGATAACCCACAAAGTTTCAGTCGGGTAAACCGACTAAGATATACCCTCACTTTGTGAGTAATGTAATATGGAATATTACACTAAATAATCGGTTAATTTTTGTGTGAGAGGTACCAAAAGGGGGTTATCAAATACACTTATTTTTCGCTGAACAGTAGATTGTTTAAATTCATTACACTGTGCAACAGTGAAAAAAATAAATGGACTTGCCAGTACTATCAAAGGGTAGTTTAACCCTATACTCGGTTTGGCGAAACTGGTGACCAATTAATTTTTATGGGCCTCCAAATTTTCTGAAAATCTGTGGGCCGCTCGAAAAAGGTGTCATCATCTTTTGTCCAACAACTAATTCAGACTTGGTGATACAGTTTAACTATATTGGGCAATAATGTAGCTAAGAATATGCTGAACAAAGTTTCTTAAAAATTTTTGCGAAAAACCAAATTTTTCCGGTACGTTTTTTGGAAAAAGTGAAGGAAAAAATAATTTTTTTAAATTTTTTCATCATAACTGTCAGGGACTTGTAATTATACCCTACACCACTCTGTGGTACAGGGTATTATAAGTTTGTTTCACGGCAGATGTTTGTAACACCTTAATATATCACAGCTAGACCCACCTTAAAGTATACCGATCGACTCAGAATCACTATGAGTCGATTTAACGATGTCTGTCCGTCCGTCCGTCCGTCCGTCCGTACGTCCATCCGTCCGTCCGTCTGTCCATGTAAAGTTGTTCGTCGACTACAGGTCGCAATTTCACTCCGATCGTTCTGAAATTTTGCAGTTTAGAGTATTTCGTGGCTGTTAAGATCGCTATTGAATTTGGTTGAAATCGGTTCAGATTTATATATAGCTCCCATATATATCTTTCGTCCGATTTGGCCCTTTAGTCCTATAGAAGCTGTATTTTACATCCGATCGTTTTGAAATTTAGAATGGTAGAGTTTCTTGATCCATGAACCAACATTGCTGAATTTGAAGAAAATCGGTTAAGATTTAGCTATAGCTCCCATATATATGTTTCGTCCGATTTGGCCCTTTAGTCCTATAGAAGCTGTATTTTACATCTGATCGTTTTGAAATTTAGAATGGTAGAGTTTCTTGATCCATGAACCAACATTGCCAAATTTGAAGAAAATCGGTGCAGATTTAGATATAGCTCCCATATATATCTTTCGTCCGATTTGGTCCTTTAGTCCTATAGAAGCTGTATTTTACATCCGATCGTTTTGAAATTTAGAATGGTAGAGTTTCTTGATCCATGAACCAACATTGCCAAATTTGAAGAAAATCGGTTAAGATTTAGCTATAGCTCCCATATATATGTTTCGTCCGATTTGGCCCTTTAGTCCTATAGAAGCTGAATTTTACATCCGATCGTTTTGAAGTTTAGAATGGTAGAGTTTCTTGATCCATGAACCAACATTGCCGAATTTGAAGAAAATCGGTTAAGATTTAGCTATAGCTCCCATATATATGTTTCATCCGATTTGGCTCTTTAGATCCAATCGTTTTTATACCCTACACCACACTGTGGTACAGGGTATTATTTAACTAAAAAATGTCCCAAAAGTAAATTTATGTAAACAATTTATACATGAATTACAAAATTTATATATCAGAGTTATTCAATATTACGAGAGTGGTGTAGGGTATTATATAGTCGGCACCGCCCGACTTTAGCCTTTCCTTACTGGTTTTTCACTAACAATGATTGGCAAAATTGTAGCCAACGTAAATCTGAACAACTTTTGTGAACATATCAATACAATCGGAACGTGTCTAGGTACCCTAAATAGCTCAAAAAAACACATTTTATCCGAAAAATGTTAGTATTTCACTATTATGTAACAAAAATATTTTGTTTTGGTACAGGTATGTTCAGCAACTTTATAGAAAATATTAAGGCCAATATTTTTGTGGAACATATTAACCGTCTAGCTCCCCCACATAACTGTAATTTTTGGCCCCATTTAAACAAATCATACAAAACACCCGTTAAAATGGGGAGGGCGGGGATGAAATGTTCTACAAAAATGTTGGCCATAAAATTTTACTATATGTGTCAGAACAAACCAAAGCTCAAAACTTAACACAAAAACCAATCATTGTTAGTGCAAAATTACAAGTCCCCGAAAGTTAAGCTGAAAAAAGTGAAAAAAATATTTTGTTCCTTCACTTTTTCAAGAAAACGTACCGGATTTTTTCGCAAAAAAATTTAAGAAACTTTGTTCAGCATATTCTTAGCTACATTATTGCCAAATACAGTTAAGCGGTATCACCAAGTCTGAATTAGTTGTTGGACAAAAGCTGACGACACCTTTTTCGAGCGGCCCACAGATTTTCAGAAACTTTGGAGGCCCATAAAAAATAATTGGTCACCAATTTCGCCAAACCGAGTATAGGGTTATACTACCCTTTGATAGTAGAATCGAACCTATACTGTCAAGTCCGTGTATTTTTCAAAAAGTGTTCATTTGTTGCATAGTGTTATAAGCGTTAATGTGTCTTAGTATATCAACGCTGTGAGCTATTCAGTTTTGGTATAATTTGACCATTTGGTGTGTGAGGTACTCAAGTTGATAGCGATGAATAAACTATTACTATGTGAGGAATTACAGAGAATTCGGATAAGTAGTTTATTAGAGAATCAATCTTTCACTAAATGTTAACCCTTTGTGAGGGAGGTTCTAGTAGGAGTGGACCAATATGGCCCATCTTCGAACTTAGCCTGAGATAGCAAAAAATATTATCCCATACCAAATTTGAAGTCAATCCGTTACTCCTTTCGAGAGTTATCGTGCGCTCCAGCCAGACAAACAGACGGACGGACATTTCTCAAATGACTTAAAATGGCTCAAAACGGATTTCAGCCTAACATACTTGGGGTCTTAGGTCACTCCATCGATGTGTTACACTTTTTGTAGGTAGCAAATGATATATATCCTCGTCACACTACTAAAGTGAGGGTATAATAAATATCGAATACAAAGATTCTCCTGAATGCATATTTATCAATGTCTTCTTTAAAAGTCTCGATTTTGAGGTATCAGATTCCAACAACACAGATGAATCATCAATTTAATTTACTGGTTGAAAATGTTGGGCTAAGTTCGCATAATTCGCATGCGGAAATGGTTTTCAAGCTAAATCTGTATTTATATATATTTTATTCCAAAGATTTAATTTTGAGATGTTACCTCCTCCTTCTTTGCCTTCCTTTGTTCAATCTGATATATGGATATTTAGATTAACAATGGTTTTTGCTTCTCTGGGAAAACGTTGATGTGAGAAACACGGACATTATACTCGTCCCAAAAAATAAGAAAAAACAGATGTTGTTTAAGAGTTAAATGCGGCCTATTGTACCTATGTCTTGTAAACGTTGTACAATCATAGGTCATCAGAGATAATTTGGCCTCAAAATCGTTATTCAAAATTATTATGAAGGCACTCCTTCGAAATCCAAAGAAAGTTGCCAACCCTCTTTTTGTATACTAATTTGTTTCCTTCAATTTCCATTGCGTTTTATTGTGATTTATGAAGTTGGCCACAAAAAAATGTTTAGTTCACATGTTATATGTTCCCCAAAATAAAAACATTAATAAGTACACTCACTAACTAACTTATCAACTTCGAAGTCCGACTAAATCGCTGTTGTTGTTGAAACATTCGAATGTGTTTGCATATTGACACCAATCCCAGCAAAGGACGACGGATGGACTTTGGTCTATCGTTGAATAAGCGTTGGGCATAACTACAGGCCATAGACAGTCATAATGCAGCATTTGCTGTCAGTGGCGTTGTTTTTGTTGTTTTACAAATGGCAACATAATGTTATTTATGTTGCTGCTGCTGCTTTAATGTTGCGACTACTATGTTGCTACTATTACTCTGTTAGTATTAGTAGCAGTATTGATATTAGGTGGTGTAGCCGTTGCTGTTAACGATATATTTATTAATTTGTTTAGGCTTGAACCCAATATACACAAACATTTACAAGGAAGTCAAAGCAACGAATGTTAGCTTCAATAGAGACTTATACTGAAAGAGGTGTCGGCGCGTAACTATAGTTAATGAGACATACACAACTACCTAATGTTGTCTTTCAGTTGTGATTTTGGTAATTAATATATGATTAATAACTATTTTCTAACAGAGGTTCCGTTTGATATATTTCTTTTATAGCAGTTAGAGGACATTTATAAAATGTCGGGCGGATTTAAATATAATAAAGCTTGATTTTTTAGAGTTGCAGAATTTTAAATTAAAATAAAGTATACAAAAAACATTTTTACAATCAGTTAAACTGTCTTTAGTGGGTAGATAAATTTATAACGCTACTGTTTATAAATTTGATTTGGGAAATGTGGCCACCATGACTGCAACTAAAATTTCCACCAACTCTTCGCAGTATTTGCTGCTGTATTTCGCCAATAACTCGTCGAATGTTGATTTCCAGGTGCTCAATTATCTCTGGTTTATCGGCGTAGACGAAAGTTATCCAATAGGGTTAAGAAAGTTATCCAATAGGGCGTTCTTGGTGGTCAATTAATAGGATTATTACGTGAAATTATTTGAAATGTTCAAATTACACTGTACAGCACGAAAAAAAAATAACGGGATGCTCACAATGGATTCTGGTAGAGGAGACCAGAAAAAGATATACGTATATCGGCGAAAAAAGATATACTTGTAGGAATTTTATTTTAGGGGTGGTTACTTTTTCCCTCCTTTTGCAAGTTCTTGCAGACCCCCCTAAAAATTGGGACGGCGGAGACGAAATGTTCTACAAAAATGTTGGCCATACGAGTAAAATTGTACTATACACAGTATGTTAAAAAAATTAACGAATTTTGTATTTTTTCAAAAAGTATTTATTTATTCATGAGTATCTATTTTGTCCCCTTCAAAGTAATTCCCCTCGGATATAATACACTTCTGCCAAAAGTGTTTTCCAATCCTCGAAGCACTTCCAATAATCATTTTTTGTGATCTTGTTCAGCTCCTCCTTCGATGTCGTCTTTATCTCCTCAATTGTGGCGTAGCGTCGTCCTTTCATGGGCCTCAGTTTTGGTAACAAAAACTTGGGAATACGGTGGCTGCGGCACCATTACTGTGTTGTTTTTGGCCAAATATTCGCGCACCAGCAACGATGTGTGTGTGCAGGGGCGTTATCATGGTGCAAAATCCAGTTTATGTTCTTCCACAAATCCGGGCGTTTTTGGCGGATTGCTTCGCGCAATTTGCGCATAACTTGCAGGTAATATTCTTTATTGACCGTACTACCCTGTGGCAAGAACGCCCCTGCAATCAAAGAACACTGTGAGCTCGGGCATCCGGCACACTGTTCGTCCTTCGCATCTTCTCGGCCCTCTAAGAACATTTTGTACCACCGATAAACGTTGCTTTGGTCCAAGGTAGCTTCACCATGTGCCACAGTCAACATTCGGAATGCGTCAGCGCACTTTATTTTGTTTTTCACACAAAATGTAATGCAGATTCTTTGATCCATTTTGTGAAATAGATAAATATCGAAGACACGTTAAAACACATCCAAGCACAACAGCTGTCAAAAATTAACCAAACATTCAAAATGGCCGACCTTGTCAGCATACGTAAGGGACATGAGTACCAACATAACGCTACAAAAATATCAAAAATCAAACACGCGAAGCCCGTGGAAATTAAAAATTCGCAATATGTTTTGAACATACCTCGTACATCTCAGAAAACAAAAAAAAACGAAAACAAACACCAAAAAACTTTCAAATATCAGTTCAACCCCTCTGTACTGGTATATTTATTGATTCGACCACTGGGACGTATGAATAACATTGCTGCACGAATATTCCAAAAGGTTGCTTTTAATTGGAATTTGGCTGTTTTATGATAATTTTTGGCTTTTGTTTGTTTTTAGATGTATAGTAAAATTTTATGGCCAATATTTTTGTAGAACGTTTCATCTCCGCCGTCCCCATTTCTAGGGGGTTTTTCCGATTTTTTTTTATTTTCCACATAAAGCAATGCTGTTAACCTGTAAAACAACATCCTTTATATCTGTATACCAAAAGCAATGCAAAGTTTTAGGAGAAGTTTTTTTTTCTGTGTCTTCTATGACGTCAAGTATTCAATTAAAGACATAAGTAGTTAACTTTTTGTACAAAGTGGTCCCTTTGGGCGGGAGGTACCACTACCATTTGTGAAATTACAGAAGATTCGGATTGATAGCATACAAGATATTTGGGAAACAATATTTCACAAAATTGTAAATCTTTGTTTAGATTCGTCATTAATTTTAACCATTTTAAACGCAACACCTTAAATAGAGGTCTTTCAGAAAAATGTGCGAACATTTGGTACAATTTTTATTCCATACCAAACGGTCCATTCCAAACTTTAAACGGTCAAACGTCCGTAAATAATTGTTCCAGAGCCAGAACGACAAAGATTTGTGACAATTTGTTATTTAAGATAATAAAAATAAGGGCATTTTTTTAATTGACAAAAAAAAACTGATTAGTTAATTTACTCAACTCCGATTATGTCCACTTTTGGTAAAATATTCATTTTTCAAAGTTCATAAATGTATCAAAATAAAATATATATGCGTAACTTGAAAACCTGAATAATATTAATAGATATAACTCTAAACATTTTTCAGAATCTGAAACAGTTGATATCTACTCTAGTCGCTTTAAACCGAATTAAATTATAACGCCGAACTGATCACTCTTGTAGTCAAAATCACTCTTGTAGTCAAAACTGTGCTCCAAGGTATTATGAGCTTGTGCATTTGTTTGTAACACCCATCGCATGTAACTCAGATAGGCTTGGAATCACTTCCTGAGTCGATTTACCCATGTCCGTCCGTATGCAGATGTATCCTTGTAATCAAAGTTAGTCGTTATTATGGTTCGATTGTGATAAAATTTAGCACAGCGCTCTTTTTAACCCGGGGACGATCTCTATTGAAGTTGGTGAAAATCAGTTCATACATAGCACCCATATATTTTTTTCGATTTGGGCTTTAAGGGTTGTAGAAGGTATATTTTACACCAGATGAAGGTATAAATTGGCAGGGACAAATCTCTTCACCCATTAATAAAGACTACTAAATTTAGTCGAAATCGGTTGAAATTTAGATATAGCCCCCATATATATGTTCCTTCCGATTTGACATCTAAGTGCTATAGAAGCTGAATTTTACATCAGATCAAGTTAAAAATTGGCAGAGACAAGTCACTCCACCAGATCAAGGTACAAATTGGCAGAGGGAAGTCTCTTCAACCATTAATAAAGACTAATCTGTGTAGTTGATATCGGTCCAGATTTAGATATAGTTCCCATATATATGTTCCTTCCGATTTGGCTTCTAAGCACTGCATAAGCAGGCTTTTACAGTTTACGAAAATTGGAAAGGGAGTCACTTCTTCTGCTAAATTTAAAAAAAAATTGGTTCTGATTTAGATATACATAGTCATTTCGGTTATGAATGTAAGGATTGGTAAAGCTAAATTTTCCAAACGATTTTTATGCAATTTAAAAAAAATTGATTTATTGTTGATCCATTGGCTGATAGTACGAGTTTCAAGTTATTAAGTATATGCGTGCCTGTTCTGCTCTATCAAGATGGTTTTGTATTCTGTTTCGAAACTTTCACGGCCATAACTGCTTGACTAAGGTCTTGACAGTTGAAATCACGTTTTTTCCTAAAAGTTCTCTTCAAATTCGTTAAACAGCCATAACTCCTTAAACATGGGCCCTACAACCAAAAGGACAGGCATTTTGGATCCGTTTTTTCGTCAACAATTAAAAACTATTTTTAAAAACTTATCAGGTAGAAAACGGTTCTTAGGAAAAAAGGATGAAGAATTGGTATCATTTTTCGCTCAATAATTCTGTATTCTATTTGGAAACTTTAAACGGTCATACGTCCGTAAATAATTGTTCCAGAGCCAGAACGACAAAGATTTGTAACAATTTCTTATTTAAGATAATAAAAATAAGGCAATTTTTTTTAATTGAAAAAAAAACTGATTAGTTAATTTACTCAACTCCGATTATGACCACTTTTGGTAAAATATTCATTTTCATAAATGTATCAAAATAAAATATATATGCGAAACTTGAAAACCTGAATAATATAAATAGATATAACCATAAACATTTTTCAGAATCTGAAACAGTTGATATCTACGCTAGTCGCTTTAAACCGAATTAAATTATAACGCCGAACTGATCACTCTTGTAGCCAAAATCACTCTTGTAGTCAAAATTCATGATTATTATACCCTACACCACACTGTGGTACAGGGTATTATAAGTTTGTTATAACACAGCTAGACCCACCTTAAAGTATACCGATCGACTCAGAATCACTAGCTGAGTCGATTTAACTCCGATCGTTCTGAAATTTTGCAGTTTAGAGTATTTCGCGGCTATTAAGATCGCTATTGCATTTGGTTGAATTCGGTTCAGATTTAGATATAGCTCCCATATATATCTTTCGTCCGATTTGGCCCTTTAGTCCTATAGAAGCTGTATTTTACATCCAATCGTTTTGAAATTTAGAATGGTAGAGTTTCTTGATCCATGAAGCAACATTGCCGAATTTGAAGAAAATCGGTTAAGATTTAGCTATAGCTCCCATATATATGTTTCGTCCGATTTGGCCCTTTAGTCCTATAGAAGCTGTATTTTACATCCGATCGTTTTGAAATTTAGAATGGTAGAGTTTCTTGATCCATGAACCAACATTGCCGAATTTGAAGAAAATCGGTTAAGATTTAGCTATAGCTCCCATATATATGTATCGTCCGATTTGGCCATTTAGTCCTATAAAAGCTGTATTTTACATCCAATCGTTTTGAAATTTAGAATGGTAGAGTTTCTTGATCCATGAACCAACATTGTTGAATTTGAAGAAAATCGGTTAAGATTTAGCTATAGCTCCCATATATATGTTTCGTCCGATTTTGCTCTTTAGTCCTGTAGAAGCTGTATTTGACATCCAATCATTTTGAAATTTAGAATGGTAGAGTTTCTTGATCCATGAACCAACACTACCGAATTTGAAGAAAATCGGTTAAGAGTTAGCTATAGCTCCCATATATATGTATCGTCCGATTTGGCCATTTAGTCCTATAAAAGCTGTATTTTACATCCAATCGTTTTGAAATTTAGAATGGTAGAGTTTCTTGATCCATGAACCAACATTGTTGAATTTGAAGAAAATCGGTTAAGATTTAGCTATAGCTCCCATATATATGTTTCATCCGATTTGGCTCTTTAGTCCTGTAGAAGCTGTATTTTACATCCAATCGTTTTTATACCCTACACCACACTGTGGTACAGGGTATTATTTAAGTATAAAATGACTCAAAAGTAAATTTATGTAAACAATTTATACATGAATTACAAAATTTATATTTCAGAGTTATTCAATATTACGAGAGTGGTGTAGGGTATTATATGGTCGGCCCCGCCCGACTTTAGCCTTTCCTTACTGGTTTTTTATATATACCGGAATATATAGCATTTTGAAAAAGTAAGCTAGCATAAATTGATATAACTTTAAAAATATTTTCCTGGATCAAAAAAATTCAGACAATTGAAGCCTATGTTATCTATTCACACTAAATAAATATTATAATTCTGCAAAACTTTGTAAAAAGAGACATTTTATTTAAATTTATGGCCAATAAAATCCATAAAAATGTATCAACTAGTGTCGAGAAATTATAATAATGTGGTAAAATGATGCCACACACATTTTTGGAGAAATATCTTTTCAGTTGTATAGAGTTCAAAACTGATTATTGTTTTACAATTTAAGGGCAATGAAGTCCCATAAAGATTATTATAATGATCTCGAAATTGTATTATGCTGATACAATTCTGCACATTCTTAGAGCAATAGCCTTCCATAGATATAAAACGGAGTTTTATATATTCACAGCAAAAGTTTACCACAAAAGTCCTAAATGTTTACCACATGAATTGCACAATTAGTCATGGGCTTTGTGCCAAGTTTCATCATGATTGGATTAATATTGCGACCTTTACTTTAGATGGACGGATGGACGAACAGAAAGGCATGGTTAACTCGAATTAACATCGGCGACATAAAATAAAAGGCCCGCTATCTAACGCTTTTTTTTTTAAACTAGTGCTTATTTCGTGAATGGTAACGCTTAGCTCATATCTGATTTGACAGATAATTAGTTTTATCCTTCCGCTGAACAAAAAAATCATCTTTTCAGATGAAGCTCATTTTGATCTTGGCGGGTATGTAAACAAGCAAAATTGTCGAATTTGGGGCACAGAAAACCCGCACGCATACATTGAAAAGCCGATACAACCAAAACGAGTCACTGTTTGGTGCGGATTTTGGTCCAGAGGCATAATTGGGCCAAAAAAAAAAAAGTTATTTGGCGGACCCTTTATAATTTTTATATTTTCCACCATAGGATGGGGGGTATATTCATTTTGTCATATCACTAAATATTGATCTGAGACCCCATTAAGTATATATATTATTCATCGTCGTAAAATTCTAAGGCGATTTAGCCATGACCGTCTGTCCGTCTGTTGTAATCACGCTACAGTCCTTAATAATAGAGCTAGGTTGATCAAATTTGGTAGAAATATTTCTTATAGTTGCAGGTTGTTTGGGATTGCAAATGGGCCATATTGTTCAATGTTTTGATATAGCTCCCCTATAGAGGTCGCTCCAAAATACGGGTTTTGAGCCATAGATACCACATTTTTAAAGCAATTTAGCAGAAACTTTGCAGTTTGTTTTCTATTTTGACAAGAATACATCACAGCAAAAATTTTACAAATCGGTTCATATTTTGTTATAGTCACCCTATAGAGGTCGCTCCAAAATATATGTATTTAAGCCATAAGTACCATATTTTCTAAGCAATTTAATTGAATCTTTGCAGTTTGAGTTTAATTATGACAAGAATTCTCGCTGTAATAAATTGTATAAATTAGTTCATATTTTGTTATAGTCCACCTATAGATGTCGCTCCCAAAATGCTTATTTAAGCCATAAACACTAAATTTTCTAAGAAATTTAGTAGAAACTTTCAGTTTGTATTCTATTTTGGCAAGAATTCATCTCAATAAAATGTACATATACAAATAAATATTTATTTTGTTGTAGTCCTTGGGTAGATGTAGCTCTCAAAAAGCTATTTTAAGCCATAAATACCACATTTTTCAGGTGAAGAGTTTGACTAAAGAATTTGCGGGCTAAAAATTGCAGCGTTCGTTTTTTTAATAAGGGTCGTTTCATGATTTGCTCCATATCCAAAGTTGTTTCCAGTAATAAAATTGTATGCAATCCATGGTGCAGGATATATAAGATTCGGCATAGCCGAACTTAACGCTTTAACTTGTTTTCATTTTGTTTTCCCGAATGTTTGGGGCTATACTTCATTCGGTTGTCTTAACTGAAATTTTTTACACACCTTCTCTTTAAGATTTTTAGTTTTATGACGTACCCTCTTCCAATTATAAATCTCTTCGATTAATCCAATTATCACCGCGTGCATGCATGTAGTTTCTCAAATAAAGGAAAACATTTTTATTGATAACGCAAAACAACACATTTCATCAAAGGGGCGTTACTGCAGAAAAAAATTCAAATTTTTCATAAGCTTCATAAGGAAATTACACAATATTCCATTAGACGGACTATTGTAAAATTGGCCTAAATAATATAAAAAATATAGTTATGATTTGCTTTAATGAAAGCTTAAACAATATTCCTACAAATATGGATTGCTAGTAATATGTTCAAGTCTGTCGGAAAATATCTCACAAAGGCAACAAATAGAAACCTGAATGTCTTACAGATCAAGCAGATATAAATAACATTTTACATTTACATTACCATATCGATTTTGTGTATCCAACACAGATACTGCTTGATTTCGTTATTTATGTTAAGCAATAAAATTCACTCCACTTTAATGTGGATTGGTGCATTTGCATATATGTATCAACATTATCATCGCATATACTCGTATATCTTTGTCCATGAACAGCGCTAATAGGATTCCATCCTTTGCCACACCGCCTACTTTCAATTAAATTGTGTCTATACATTATTTATAAATATGATTAACTTTTATTATGCACAAAATGAATTGATTTGTTTGAATAAAGGCAAAAACGAACTGATTAGAAATTCTATGAAAATTTGCTGCTGAATGTGGAGCAATGAGGCATAAGATTTATTAGCACGTTGTGGGTTTCGGCTATTGTTAATTGACATTTAATAACATTATTAAATGGCCTTCGACGGAAATATATTATTTTTACATGGAAAACTGGTTGAAATTTATAATTTTTTCCCAGAAATATTTTCTATAGAGACCGAAAGAGAATTTTTGAATGCGATTAAAAAAAATTGTTGACCTATACTGATTAATTAATTTTTAGATTTATTTCAGGGAAATTTTTGAATAAATCAAAAAAGTACGCATAACATTATTAATTAACAAGTAAGAAAGTTTCAGTCGGGTAAACCGACTAAGGTATACCCTCACTTTGTGAGTAATGTAATATAGAATATTAAACGAATTATTCTGTTAATTTGTATGGGAGGTACCAGAATGTTTTTAACAAATACACCTATTGCTGAATAGTAGATTCTTTAAATACATTACACTGCGCCGAATTATAAACGTCTTTTGCACTGGTATATTAACGTTATGAAATATTAAATTTTGGTATGATTTGGCCATTTTGTGTGGGAGGTACAAAAAGGGGCGTGGTGATATATAGGGACTTCAAAAGCGTTACACTGTGCAAAATGTTGTTGCATTTTCGTGCATTTGTACTCATGCTGTGAGCTCTTAACTTTTTGTGCAAAATGGTACCTTTGTGTGGGAGTTACAAAAAGGGGCGTCGAAATAGCGTCCATTTTTCACAGTTCAAAAGACACTATAAAAGCATTACACTGTAAAAAATTTCAAGTATTTTTATACCCTGGTATTAATGTTATAAGCTGTTATCTTTTGGTGCAAAATGGTACCTTTGTGTAAGAGGTACCAAAAGGGGCGTGAATATGACACCCATTTTTCACTGGACTGTAGGTACTATGAAATCATTACACTGTACAAAATTTCAAGTATTTTTATATACTGGTATTAATGTTATAAGCTGTTAACTTTTGGTGCAAAATGGTGCATTTGTGTGGGAGGTACCAAAAGGGGCGTAGCAACATGGCCCATTTTTCTCGAGTTGATAGCGACTAATAAACTAATGCTATGAGTGGAATTTCTGAAGATTCGAATAAGTAGTATAGCAGTTATTAAAGATTCAATATTTCACAACATTTTAACACTTTGTGGGGGAGGTACTAGAAGGAGTGGACCGATATGGCCCATCTTCGAACTTAGCCGGAGATAGAAAAAAATATTACCACGTACCAAATTTGAAGTCAATCGGTTACTCCTTTCGAGAGTTATCGTGCGCACCAGCCAGCAGACAGACAGACACACAGACAGACAGACAGACAGACAGACAGACGGACGGACATTGCTCATTCGTCTTAAAATGACCCAAAACGAATATCCGCCGAACATACTTAGGGTCTTAGATCACTCCTTCGATGTGTTACACTTTTTTTCGTAGCAAATGATATATACCCTCGTCACACTAAAGTGAGGGTATAAAAACCAGTAGGGAAGGGCTAAAGTCGGGCGCAGCCCTACACAACCATATTGGAGCAGAATAAGTGCAAACATTGTCAAGATTTATCAATATTGTTTTCATAATGACAATGATCTGTTTAAAAAAATAAAATATAAATTTTTTTATAGGGCTCAGATATAAAATCGGGATAAAAGTATATGCCGGGGCTATATCGAAATCAGAAGCATTTTTTTTTTAATTTCCCAACGTTTATTCTTGGTTCACTAAACAGTTATCTTCTATATTTTATAAACATATATTAAAAACAGCTGATTATATAGATTAGATGCAAAATCTATATATATTGTTATATAGGGATTACACATAAAACGGAACCGATATTCTTAAAATTTAGGGTTCTTGGCTCAAGAAACTGTTACCTGCTAAATTTTATAGTCCTCATATGCAAAATTGGCATAAAGGTATATATAACGACCACAACTAAAACTGAACCGATTTTCCTCAAATTTGGCAAGGTTTTTTTTTGTCGGCACAAACAACTTTTCAGTTCTTTTAAGTTTTTGTAAAGATTTGATACGAAATATGACTTCTACACTGCGTAGATGCCAGATTTTTGCGTACATATATGAGAGGACTATATCTCAATTAAAACAGATTTTGACCAATTTCAATAGGCTTAGTCCTTTATGCAAGAGTTAAAATACGCCCTGCACTTTGCGTACATGGTTAAGATGGACGGACGGACAGATTTGGTTACATCAAGCTGCTAGTGATTCTGAGTCGCTCGGTATTCTTTAGGTGAGTCTAGCTCCAACATCTACAAACGTCTGGGCCAAAACAAACTTACAATACCCTGTACCATAGAGTTGTGTAAGGTATAAATATTAGTTATTACATATAAAACTGGGAGATTTTTATTAAAACAATATTGGGCAAATATTATCGATGATTTGAAAATCTGTAAACGCAATGAACTTCGAATAAACGCGTCTTGTAGTTGAAGAAAATATAAATTTTTGTAAAATGCAGATGTTAATAACATAATTCGGAAATGACAAAAAATGGAAACAGAGTGCTCAGAGACCACCTTAACAAAAAAAGCTACAAGTTTCCTATGAAAAAGGTGGGAGAGACATTGTTCTTTTCTTTTGTCGGTGACAAACTTTTGCTAAGGATAAGTTACCAGACTCCTAGGGAAAGGTTACCAGAGCCCACCTCTTCATAAGGATTACTCGTAGTTCTCAAAGGTCTACTTTTCCCAAGAAATCTTAAAAGTGTACCTTTTCCTACGCTAAAGTTGCCTGAGACCAAATATTCCCCTGATAAAGTTACCGGAGTTAAGCTCTGCCTATGAAATGCTACTAAAGCTACTAAAGGGAATGAAACTCAGCTCTTTCCTAAAAAGATGTTACCGAATGTCGGATCTCCGAAAAGGTTACTGGACCCCATCTTTACCAATGTAAAAGGTGAGCCATTTAAAATTTTAAATTTGAACTACCGATTACTATGACTTGTGATTTGAGCCCTTTCGATTATTTTCTATAGGGAGCCATTAAGGATAAATGTTACACAAAGCATCCAGAGACATTTGTAGCGTTGAAACATGAAATCGAAGTTTAGGTTTAGGTATAGGTTAGGGTGGCAGCCGTATTTTTTTTACAAGCTCACATAGACCAGTTGAGGTCCCATGTTACCACGGGCTGAAATGCCCCTCATCGAAAACAACCTGTTTGATATATAAATTTATCGATAGTACGAATATCAGTACTGGAAAGATCTGTTTGGCTGCCTAAAAAGGCCGACCCCAGTATGTCCAGTCGTCGTTTACTCAAAGCGGGACAGTCACAAAGCAAGTGCTCAATGCTCTCCACTTCTTCCTCATCTCCACAGCTTCGGCAGAAGTCATTGGAGTCAATACCAAATCTTTTGGCGTGTTCGTCGATCAAGCAGTGTCCCGTCAGAACCTGTACTAACGTAGATAATCGTTTCCTCTCTAGTGCGAGGAGATATTTTGACCTTCTCAGGTCATACCTTGGCCAGATTTGTCTAGCTACCCTGCAGGTGCCGATTTCTGTCCATCTCTCGTTGGACTGCCTGATTGCCTCTTGCCTAAGCCAAAGCTTGCACGTGGATAGTGGCGCACGAAAATATGCAACTTCTTCGAGAATTTGTAATGTCGTCCCTTTCCTAGCAAGTTCATCGGCTTTGCAGTTCCCCGGGATATCCCTATGCCCAGGCACCCATATGAGGTATATATTAAACTGCTCAGCCATCTCATTAAGAGATCTGAGGTAGTCGAGGACTGTTTGAGAATTTAGGGATGTTGAATCCAGAGAATTGATTTTAGGAGAGAGTCCCCACCGCGACCCTACAGCCTTTTTGCAGGAATATAAGGCGACGTTGGCCTTCCTTACACGTTCCAATACGTTAAGTCTAAATAACATTTTCCTATCTAGAATTATTCCTAAAAATTTTGCACTTTCAGAAAAGACTAGATCTGTTCCATTTATCCGAGGTGGAGGGTCCACATGTGGGACATTATTCATCCTAGTAAAGAGAACCAATTCTGTCTTGTTGGGGTTAACGCCCAAACCGCTGCTTCTGGCCCATCTAGCCAACTTGTTCAGAGCCACCTGTAGGATGTCTCTGAGGACGTTTACGAATTTGCCACTCACTGCGATTGCCACGTCGTCCGCATATGCCACGACCTTGCAGCCACAACGTTCTAGATCTAGCAGGATTTCATTCACCGCTAGGTTCCAAATTAGTGGAGACAATACTCCTCCTTGCGGGGTCCCTCTGTTTACATACCTTGTTAGAGTTGTGGACCCTAGACATGCTGTTATGCGTCTTCTGGTGAGCAGACTTTGAATTAGTCTAATCAAACTAGTGTTAACTTTTAGATGTGAGAGTGCCGCAATTACCGCATCTGAGTGAATGTTGTTAAAAGCCCCTTCTATGTCAAGAAATGCCACCATGGTGAATTCCTTGAAATGCAGGGACGATTCGATAGTGCTCACAAGTTCGTGCAGGGCTGATTCTGTAGACTTGCCCTTATTGTAAGCATGTTGGTTCCCCGACAGGAGTTTTGTATCCAGGTTTTCCCTAATGAAATGATCTAAAAGTCTTTCCAGACTTTTCAATAGGAAGGAGGATAGGCTAATTGGTCTGAAGTCTTTTGGCCTAGTGTGTGATATCTTCCCCGCTTTTGGTATGAATACCACTTTTGTATCCCTCCATCGAGTCGGGACGTATGAAAGCCTGATACAGCCTACATAAATTTTCTCCAGCCAGGGGATAATGTACTTTAACATTTTCTGCATTTCTGCTGGAGTGATGCCATCTGGTCCAGGTGACTTGAAGGGCTCAAAGCTGTTAATAGCCCAGCTTATTCTGGATCTCTCAGTCAAGAAGCTTCCGACGCTCGCAGTCCACTCGCACTCTTGTTGGTCCTGCTGATCCTCGGGTTCTGTTACAGAGTTCCCCGGGAAATGTGTGTCGAGCAGTACATTGAGCGACTGCTCGCTGTTTTTGGTCCAGTTATTTGCCTCATTCTGTAAATATCCCACTGTACAGGGTGAAGCAGATAATATCTTCCTCAGCCTAGCAGATAATATCTCCTCAGCCTTTTCCACTTCACCACAGAAGGTATACCAAGAGCGCCTTTGCGCCTTTCTAAGCTCCTTCTTATAGATCTTGAGTTGCTCTTTATAGGCATCCCAATCATTAGCGACCCTAGTAGATTTAGCCTTATTGAATAGCTTGTTGCAGGTCTTTTTCATAGCCGTTAGCTCAGAAGTCCACCATTGGGGTTTAGTTTAACCCTTGTACCTTGTTTTTGGACAGGCTTCTTCAAGGGATCTATTGAATGATATGGTGATATGATCGACCAGATTATCCAGACCGGCTTTGTCATTCGGTTCGTACAGAAGTTTAGAGTTGAGGACTTTCTTGAAATTCTTTTCATACAGATGCCACTTTGTCTTCCTTACATTTCTATGGACGGCGGGTTTAGGCGCTTTTTCCGCGAGTTTGAACTCAATATAATGGTGATCTGAGAATGAGTGGTCGTCCAGTACATTCCAGCCAATAATTTTTTCTGACAGCCGGTCAGTAGCAAACGTTACGTCGAGTACTTCTTGTCTGTCTTTAGTTGTGAAGGTCGGTTTATTACCTATGTTACAAATACTAAGGTTGGTAGTTAGAATAAAGTCAAGAAGCAGTTTAAAGTTGGGTGTCCTATTACCGCACACCCTTCCTCCCACTACGTAGGGCTCCTGTATCAGGCCTGTCCACAGGCGCAGTAGACAGATTTTCACCATTTTTGGTGTGGTCGGCTTTGGCCAAGACCAACGGACGGACAGTCGGACGATTGGGGAACCGCGCTCCATCGGAACACGAAAGCTCCCCGTCAAGAGAATTTTTTTTTTTATTTTGTCTGTATTAGACCGTAATAGGTACTACGATGTAGGCCTTACAGACTTTGTACAGATTTTTGCTATTGCGTAATAGGTACTGGTAACTATCCGCTATGTGATAAACACGTCCGTTCACTGTGAATGATCTGCAAATCGAAGTTGCCATTGAAGAGATTCGACCCGAAACAATCGAAAATTAACTGTAAGATTGGGTTGATCAGATACTTCCGAGTGGTAGTCATGTTGTCGGTAGTAGTCATATTGTGTTCCATTATTAAATGACAAAGTTCAACCTTTCCAATTAAACCAGAAATTTGAAAAAAATGTAAGTACTTTTTTTATAGCCGATTTAAATTTAAAATTTTAAATGCCCCACCTTGTAGTAGTTGGTTGAGGCAAACTTTTCCGGTGAACAAGTTATCAGGACCCAGATTTTCCTAAAGAAAACATTGTCGGAATTCGGTCTATCCTAAGAAAAAGGTAGTCGCGGGGTCAGCATTTCGTAAGCAAGAGATACCAAAGTTCCACTTTCCCAAAAAAAATGTTACCATAGCCCAATTTTTTCTAAGCAAAAGTTAACGGAGATCATATTTTTCTAACAAAAATATACATAGCCCTTAAGGAAAAGTTTTCAAAGACCAAAATTGGTCAGATATGGGCTTTACCTAAGACAAAGTCACCAGAGCCCAGCTTTTTAAAAGGCAGTTTATTCCAAGGAAAGGAATAATTTCGAGAGTCTGACCTATCCAAAGCAAAAACCAGTAAGGAAAAACTAAAGTCGGCGGGGCCGACGGTATAATACCCTCCATCATTGTTTGCCAACAAATGCATGGATAACCATTATTACTATTAACAGTTGCAGGTTATATAGAGTACATTTCTAAATTCCAGACACACTTGTAAAAAAACTTGACCATCATGATGGGGCTTATACTTATCAAAACACGGACCGATATACTCCATTATCACGATTTAATTCAATAAATCGAAATTTTTGCATGATGGGTTAAAAAATGCGTCCCCTAGAACGCTAATAAATCTAATCGGAAGGGTACTTTATATGGGAGCAATATCAAAATATTGA
This sequence comes from Eudasyphora cyanicolor, assembly GCA_963930755.1. NCBI lineage: Eukaryota > Metazoa > Arthropoda > Insecta > Diptera > Muscidae > Eudasyphora > Eudasyphora cyanicolor. The sequence goes on from OZ005738.1 coordinate 26,213,913, forward strand.
CCGTTGTTTCCCATTTCTACTAGATTCGATTAAGTGCAATATAAAGTATAAATTATTAAATTTCAACCAGATTGAAAAATGTGTTTTCTAGATTATATGGAGGGCTATATCAAAACATGGACCGATGTTTCCCCATTTTACTAGGACGATAAGGTCCAACATTAAGTATGAATTCTCAAATTTCAGCCAGATCAATTGAAGAATCCGTTCTGTAGAGCGTCGAGAAGTGACATCGGTGGAGGCCTTTATAAGGGGGCTATACCTAAACATGGACCGATGTTCCCCATTATTACTAGGGACGATTAGGTCCAATATAAAGTGAAAATTCTATTTTAGCCAGATCCATTGAAAATTGTGTTCTCTAGTAAGTCAAGAAGTGACATCGGTGGGGACCTTTATATGGGGACTATATAAAAACATTGGACCGATATGCCCCATTACCAATAGGGATCGTCCCCAGTCTAGGGAATGCCTCTGTACCAATTTTCGAAAAAATATTTAGCTTTATATTTCCGACCTACACTTTGGTCACAAGAATACATGGACAGACGAACATAGCTATATAAACTCAAAAAGTATTCTGTGCCCATCGGTATAATAAACGATGGGTCTCAATCACTTTGTTTTTTAGGCGTTACAAACAAATATACAAAGTAACAATACCCTGTACCACAGTGTGGTGTCGGGTATAAAAAACATAACCATTCAAAAGAAAAAAGTCTTCATAGATCCATGTTTTGATACAGCCTCCACACAAAGGTCCCACTAGACAAAATTTTTTTACTTAATACTTATTAGATTTTTTATATACAAAGTAACAATACCCTGTACCACAGTGTGGTGTCGGGTATAAAAAACATAACCATTCACAAGAAAAAAGTCGTCATAGATCCATGTTTTGATACAGCCTCCACACAAAGGTCCCACTAGACACAATTTTTTTTACTTAATACTTATTAGTTTTTTTACAGAGAGTCGACCTCTGAGGTCTTCCTCTATACTAGAGTCGACCTCTGAGGTCTTTCTCTATACTAGAGTCGACCTCTGAGGTCTTCTTCTATACTAGAGTCGACCTCTGAGGTCTTTCTCTATACTAAAGTCGACCTCTGAGGTCTTTCTCTGTCCTAGAGTCGACTTCTGAGGTCTTCCTCTATACTAGCGTCGACCTCTGAGGTCTTCCTCTATACAAGAGTAGACCTCTGAGGTCTTCCTCTATACTAGGGTCGACCTCTGAGGTCTTCCTCTATACTAGAGTCGACCTCTGAGGTCTTCCTCTATACAAGAGTAGACCTCTGAGGTCTTCCTCTATACTAGGGTCGACCTCTGAGGTCTTCCTCTATACTAGGGTCGACCTCTGAGTTTTTCCTCTATACTAGAGTCGACCTCTGAGTTTTTCCTTTATACTAGAGTCGACCTCTATACTAGAGTCTTCTTCTGAGGTCTTTCTCTTTACTAAAGTCGTCCTCTGAGGTCTTCCTCTATACTAAAGTCGACCTCTGAGGTCTTCCTCTTTACTAAAGTCGACCCCTGAGGTATTTCTCTATACTAAAGTCGACCTCTGAGGTCTTCCTCTATAATAGGGTAGACATCTGAAGTCTTCCTTTATACTAAAATCGACCTCTAAAGTCTTCCTCTATACTAAAGTCGACCTCTGAGGTCTTCCTCTATACTAAAGTCGACTCTTAGGTGTACTAGAGATCGACCCCTGAGGTCTACCTCTATACTAAAGTCGACCCCTGAGGTCTTTTTTATACTAAAGTCGACCTCTGAGGTCTTCCTCTATAATAGAGTAGACCTCTGAAGTCTTCCTCTATACTAAAATCGACATCTAAAGTCTTCCTCAATACTAAAATCGACCTCTAAAGTCTTCCTCTATACTAGAGTCGACCTCTGAGGTCTTCCTCTATACTATTGTCGACCTCTAAGGTATTCCTATATACCAGAGTCGACCCCTGAGGTCTACCTCTATACTAAAGTCGACCTCTGAGGTCTTCCTCTATAGTAGAGTCGACCTCTGAGATCTTCCTCTATACTAGAGTCGACCTCTGAAGTCTTCCTATATACTAGAGTTGACCTCTGAAGTCTTCCTATATACTAGAGTTGACCTCTGAAGTCTTCCTCTATACTAGAGTCTACCTCTGAGATCTGCCTCCATACTAGAGTCGACCAATGTGTTATTCCTCTATACTAGAGTTCACCTCTGAGGTCTTCCTCTATACTAGAGTCGACCTCTGAGGTCTTTCTCTATACTAGAGTCGACCTCTGAGGTCTTCCTCTATTTGAATTTCGAATTGAATCTTCGAATTTCTATTGATCTTATTCGAAATTGAATTGATGTATTTTTGAATTACAGTTGAAAATGGTGTAGCGTTGTTGATAACTTTTTATATCAAATAAGTTTGTTCCGATGAATTTTAACTGGGCCTGTTGTAGCGCTAGGGTCCTCAATTGGTCTATGTGAGCGGGTAACACTGGCTGCCAACCTTCTTGGCACTTACACTGATTTGGTTTCTCATCACTCTAAAGATTGACTTTTCCACCTTTTTATTCCATCACTTTAGTGGATGAGGGTATATACCATTTGCTACGAGCCAAGTAGCCACTTCGAAGGAGTGACCAAGGACCCTAAGTATGTTTGTGCGGAAATCCGTTTTAGGACATGCGTAAGTCATTTTAACAATGTCCGTCCGCCTGTTTGCCTTACTGGTTCGCTCTAACTATAGCTCTCGAAAGGCATAACCGATTAACCTATCTCAGGCTAAGTGGACCATTTTGGTCCAAACCTTCTAGTATCTGCCACACAATACGTCCATGTTTTGATATAGCCCCCAAACAAAGGTCTCTCTAGATATTAATTCTTATCGCAACAAAAACGACAAATTTCAACGAAAATGGCTGAAATATGGTATTATGAGTTTATTTGTACCCGAATCCATTCACATGTGATCCAAAGGGCTGGAAGGGTATACAAATTCATCATGGCCGAACTTAATGCCACTTCTACTTGTAATACTCTTACGTAGTGGTCTAGGCTATTGTTGAAGTCGACTTCAGCCTACTTTAGCATAACTTTACTTGTTTTATCGTTTTGTCTAAATTTTTATGAATTTATTATATGCATTTAGATGCCTAAATAAAAAGTTGGCTACTTCGATGAAACGAATTGCAAAACATTTGTTTATGTATAAATAACTTCAATTACATTTTATATCAGATATTAAGTTTAGTAGTATTTTAAATACATTATAGATAATAAATGAAAATAAATCATTTACCGATCAAAATAATCCCACTTACATGTATTCCATTGATTCACCATTTCACCGGATATCGTGCGTAACTATTTACCGATCAAAATAATCCCACTTACATGTATTCCATTGATTCACCATTTCACCGGATATCGTGCGTAACTATCATAATTTTCAATTGTATATTTAACAGAGCGTTGCGTTTTTTATACGTATTAACAATTTTTGCACTTCATTTTTTCCTCAAATTTACAACACTTGATATAACTGCTGAAGCATTTGAAGTTTTTCGCATAAAATTGAAGAAAGTGCAAAACAACATCAATCACCGGGAAATGTGTAAAAGAAAAACCCAACCCTGATCAGTCAGTCAGTCATACAGACGCTCAGTTATTGACTACATGTGAATTTATAAATTGTTTTTTAAAAATGAAGAAGAAAAAAAAACGATAGCAACGGATACGATCGGTAATTGAAAACCAATTTTGTATTTTTATTTCATTTTCATTACTTTCTTTGCATTTTGTACAATGGGAATAATTATTATATTTCATAACACCAACACTATCGAGTGAAAAAGGCAAAAAATGTGAATTGTGAAAGATTTCTGCAAAGATTACAATTTATAGCAAAACAACACAAAGTTATGCGCCTTTGCCACTGCGCTTGCGCGCTCACTCGCACAGTGTTTTTCGCTATGTTTTAATATGTTTGCTGACACACGCGGGACATATGTCACTGACCAGCTATTAGTGTTTTTTATGTGCCCCTGTGACATGTTATCTCGCCTTTAAACATAAAACTCGACTTACTAATATGAGGAAACGTACAATTTAGTCATATCTCATTCATTACCTTTCATTGCTTTGTGGCCAAAGAAGCAGCAGTCCGGTTTGGAACACAGTGCCGCAGATATGCGCAAAAAGTAAATAAGTAAATGTGATATTCATTACATGACTCCCATGACTTGATGGAGTGAATGAATGAATGAATCGTTGTTGTCAGTCCGTCCGCCTGTCTCTCTGTCCGTCCGTCTGTCTGACGGCATGAGTGTCTTAAGGCACTAACATTTCAATTCATCGCTTGATGCAGCGGTAAGTTGTTGTCGATTTGTTTCTCCACATGCCGCCGCATGTTCAACCATCATTCCATTCCATCAGCTATCAACCATCATCATGCACCACGCAAGTGTAGCTTTGCTGCTCGAGTTGCAATATCTTCTTCCATTACTTCTTCATAGCATTTGGCATCTAGGTGCACTTAGCAAAATAATATTGCCAATAGAATGTGGGAAAAAGTTTGTCTTGTATCCATCTTAGATTTGTTTGGCCAACGAATTTTGTGAGGGAGGTACTAGAAGGAGTTGACCATATTGGTCCATTGGGGCACTTTTGAACTTAGCCAGAGATGGAAAAAATAGAACCCAATACCAAATTTTATGACAATCGGTTACACCCTTCAACAGTTATTCGACGACAGAGAGAGTTCTTCCACAGTCAGACGGACGGACATTGCCCAAATGACTTAAAATTTACAAAACGGATTTCCGTCGAACATATTTAGGTCTTAGGTAACTCATTCAATGTATTACACTTAGGTATATCAAACGATATATAAGTATACTAGGGCGGGTCGATTTAAAAGTTGCCCATTGCTCAGTGAAAATCGTATTCGAGGGATAAAAATAAGAAACTTTGCCGAAGGAACCATACCTCTAAAACGAATTCTGATGTCCCGGAAAAAATCCTACTTTGACCCTTTTAGAGTGCTCCAATCGAGTCCAAATGTATGGAACCCCCAGGGGGTGTGCCACTGGCATGGGTGGGTCGGGCCTCCAAAGTTAGTGGGGGTCGGTCATACATTTGGACTCGATTGGAGCACTCTAAATGGGTCAAAGTGGGATTTTTCAAAATTTGCCCCTACCCAAAAGTTCGACCCAAATTCCGGGACATCAGAATTCGTTTTAGAGGTATGGTTCCTTCGGCAAAGTTTCTTATTTTGATCCCTAGAATACGATTTTCACTGAGCAATGGCGACTTTTTTTGCCTCCCCACAAATCGACCCGGCCTAAAGTATACCCTCCAAAACTGGCGAATAAGGTGCAAGAGATGCGAACTATAAATCATTGATGGTGGCCATCGCAATATTGGATGTGTGAACTGGTGCATATTCTTTATTATGAGTAAACGCCGCACCCATCTTGCGCACAGCTTTCTCATCATCAAATTTTGCGTCAATTTACGATGTATCTCACCATTTGAAATACCTATGATTTCAGCTAGCTCACAAACCTTCAACCTAATGTCATCCAATACCATTTGTGGATTTTTTAACCACTTCTAGCGTGGAAACCTCAATTCGTCGACCACAATGGTATTCGTCGTGGCAGCTTGTACGGCCCCGTTTAAACTCTGCCACCCAATATTTCATAGTTGTAACAGAAGCAGCTGATTCCCCCAAAGTAGAATCTAGCTCGGTTTTAATATTGGTTGGACTGACAACTTTCAAATGAAATTATTGTATTACAGATCGATGATTGTATTCCTTCCTTCCTCAGGAATCAGCCCAATCATGAATCAGCTTATAGATATTGAAATGTAAGACAATTTAGTATGACCAACTCAAAAATAAATTATTTAGAGTTGTGACGTCTCAATGAGCGATATGTTTTAGAAAATTATCAATTTTCACGAAAATAATTTTCCAACCTACTACCGCCATCTATATGCCAGTTCGGCACATTTTCGGCTATTCAACAAGCCCATATCTACCAGGGTCACTTATGCCTGAGATGCCTATAAAGAGCAACTTAAAATCTATAAAAAGGTGTTTAGGACAGCGCAAAAGCCTTTTCGGCACATCTTCTGTGGAGAAGTGGAAAAAGTCTCAGTCGCCACAAGTTTGCAGAAGATACTATCCGATACACCCTGTGCAGTGGATTATACCTGTCGGATGAGGTCAAAAACACGACAACTGAGAAATTCAGAATTAGCTGGGCGATTAACAGCTTAGTGCACTTTAAATCACCTGGACCAGACGGCATACTCTAACAGAAAGGCAGAAAATTTTTTATGCCCTGGCTGGAGAATATTTATGAATTCTGTATCAGGCTCTCAAATATCCCCAATCGATGGAGGGATACCAAAGTGGCATTCATACCCAAAACGGGAAAGATGTCGCACACTAGGCCAGGATTTCAGGCCAATGAGCCTATTGAAAGCTCTGGAATTTTTTTAGATTCTTTCATTAAAGAAAAGCTGGATACAAATCTCCTGTCTGGGAACCAACATGCTTACAGGAAGGGAAGTCTACAAAATCAGCCCTGCATGAATCTGTGGGCACTGTCGAATCCTCCATACATTTCAAGGAATTCACTTTCTTCAAATGTAGGGAAGCGCTTCCAGAAGGGCATTTACTCAGATGCGGTCTAAGGATGATCTCTAGCTTGATGAGACAAATTCAAATCCTGCTCCAGAGAAGACGCATAACAGCAAGTCAACTCTAACAAGGTTTGTAAACAAAGGGACCCCACATGGAGAAGTACTGTCACCACTAATTTGGAACCTAGCGTTGAGTGGAATACTGCAAGATCTAGAATGCTGTAGCTCCAAAGTCGTGGCATATGCGGACGACGTGGCAATCGAAGTAGCCGGCAAATTCCCTAGCGTCCGCAGAGACTTCATACAAGTGGATCTGAACAAATTGGCTAGATGGGCCAGAAGCAGTGGTCTGGGTGTTAACCCAAACAAGACAGAATTGGTTCTGTTTACTAGGAAAAATGGAACAGATCTAGCCTGTTTGAAAGCAAAATTTCTAGGAATAATTCTAGAAATTGTCATTCATACTTAATGTACTGGCGCCTATAAGGAAGGCCAACGTCGACTCATATTCCTACAGGAAGGCTGTATAGATCGCGGTGGGCCATCTCTCCTAAAATCGTCCATTGGATAGATATAGCAGTAGTTCGTCCAACAATGTTATACGGCATTGTGGTGTGGTAGACGGCACGTGATAAGCTATCCATCTCCAATCTACTACCAAAGATCCAGATGACTGCCTGACTATACATAAGCGGAGCTTTAAGGGCTACAGAGACTGAGTCTCAACAAGCCCTTCTCCATCTACTGCCGATGAATATTGTGGCGAGAAAAGTTGCAACCAGAGCTGCATTAAGATTAAACTGCCTATCAATGTGGAGGTACAAGAACTATGGCAACAAGAGGATATCAAACTGTAGTGCTATGGTAACCGACCGAATGGACTATATACCCACGATGTACACCTTTGAGAGGAACTTTGCCACTAAGATATCTGACAGATATGAACGGGTTTGTAGAATACCAGGTAATAGAAACCATCTCCGCTTCTATGCGGATGGTTCGAAGCTTGATGACAAGGTTGGCTTGATGACAAGGTTGGCTCGCAGATATCTGATAAGTTCATAGACTATCAGATATCTGCGGTGTCTATCAAGCCGAAGTAATGCGAATAAGGGTAGTCGCCAAGTGGCTGAGTCGCAACAGAGTGACCAACACTGGCGTTGTCGTTTACTCGGACAGGGAGGCAACCATCAATTCCCTGGACGTAACATCCCTAAATTCACAAACAGGCCTCGACTGCTGAAGATCTCTCACGAACTGGCTGAACAGTTTAAGATATATCTCATATGGGCATTGAGCATTGGGATATCCTGGGGAACTGCAAAGCCGTTGAACTAGGAATGGGACGACATTACAAATTCTCAAAGTATTTGGATGTATTGGTGGGCCACAGTCCACATGCCAGCTTTGGCTTAAGTAAGAGGCAGTCAGGTTGTTCAGTGGGAGATGATCCGACATTGACAACGGTGGGGTAGCTAGACAAATCTGGCTACGATACGATCTGAGATGGTCAAAATATCTCCTCGCACTAGGGATCAAAAACCTGTGGACATTAGTGCCAGTTCTGACGGGACACTGCGGTATTTACTCCAGTGACTTCTACAGAAGATGTGGCGATTAGGAGGAAGTGGAAAGCATTGAACATCTGCTTTGAACACCTTTGCTACTGTTCGGCATTGAGTAAACTACTTCTGTGCATACTGTGGACGTCATTTATAGGCAGTTTAACAGATGTTTCTGGTATCTATATTTGTTCTATTGATAATTTTGTACTTCAGTATATCAAACCTGTTAGTTTCGATAATGGGCATCTGAGCCTGTGGTAACACTAGGGACCTACATTACTCTATGTGAGCTGGTAAAACCGGCTGCTAAGACTAAAGGTAAATCCACAAAGCTATTCTTAAAAATGCTCAAATCTCAGCATTTTTCATAAATGTCACACTTGCAAAATTTCCATGCATACATAGTTCGAATGTTTAGCTTGTCCAATTTCTGTCAATACTCGTATATCTACTTTCGGAAAAAATAATCAATTTTTTATGTCAATTAAAAATTATAATATCGGAAACCCTACAACGCTCTGCGGTATGGAGTATTATACGTTTGTTTTGACCCAGATCTTTCCAGCACCCCAAAATATGGGAGCTAGATCCACCTATTTCAATCCGTCCGTCCGTCTGTCTGTCCATGTAGAGGTGTCCGCAAAGTACAGGTCGCAATTTTTCTCCCATCTTGATGAAATTCTACATCTGAACCTTCTTGATGAAGGTTCAGATGTAGAAACAGACCCCATATATACCTAGTATGTACATCCCAATTTTGCTTCCAAGCGCTATAAATTCCTCTCTTCTCAACAGATCCTTATAAAATGTAACAGATAACAGTGTATATTGCCTCAAGCAACATACTCGTATATTGCTATAATAGAAGTTCCTAAAAAATTTTCTTAACTTTTTTATCCCAAATTTTCCACTGTGTATTCATGCAGTACAAATCACATTGTACGTCATATGCATCATCTTCGGAAAGCTTTAAAGTTGCGCATAGCTCTGCTCGCCAACAATGTTTACTTATGCCCGTTCCGTTTGTTGGGTGCGTTTTTTGCAGTTTTTCTTATGCCGTATTCCGTTTTTTTTTGCTTCAATTTCACTTTCGTTTGCTTAAGTTGGTTGCACACAGCGCCGCCACATCGGCATTGGCGGCTTGAAGGCATTTGCCGTTTTGTTTTTCATCTTATGTTGTGCTTCCCTTTTTATTCCCATCTTCCTCTGCTGATGTTTGTTGTGTTTGTTGTTATTTGAGGACTGACTGACTGACTGTCTTTTTGCAAGCCATGAAATGCCAATGCACAATTGGCGCACAGCAAAAGAAAAGTGAGGAAAAGGAAAAAGAGGAACGGCGAAGAAAGACGTTCGTAGCCGCAGCCATTGACGCTGCAACGTCGTAACATTTGATTTAAATGTCAATGCATATGAAATCAGACATAATGTGAAAAGTATGTTTGAATTGGTTAGATTGTCATATTTTTTTATTTCTCTGATATAGTAAAGGGTGTTCGGACAGAAAGATGATGCAAATTGTATATTTCAAAATTCACATCTGACCCACGTTCAATTGTATACAACATTCCAAGAAGTGAGAAGATAGCATATGAGTTTGGGGATGGAGGGTTCGATTCCCACCAGAGGCTCTAATCTGTCGCTGCAAAAATCTAGCCACATGAGCTTTGTAACCCGTCTTTTCCCTGGACCATAAAATTAGTATTAGTATGTACATTTACTTTGTATTGTAATTCAAACAAATAACTTAATATACAAATTACTAATTAGTATATGAAAATCCATAAAAATAATCATTTTAATATTAATTTCGTAGAAAGTCTTCCATTAAAACCAAAGCCTTGCAAAAATCATCATTTTAATATTAATTGCGTAGTTAATCTTCCGTTAAAACCAAAGCCTTTTTATACCCTACACCACACTGTGGTACAGGGTATTATAAGTTTGTTTCACGGCACATGTTTGTAACACCTGAAAATAACACAGCTAGACCTTTAAGTATAGCGATCGCCTCAGAATCACTAGCTGAGTCGATTTAACCATGTCTGTCCGTCCGTCCGTCTGTCCATGTAAAGTTGTTCGTCGACTACAGGTCGCAATTTCACTCCGATCGTTCTGACATTTTGTAGTTTAAAGTATTTCGCAGCTGTTAAGATTCCTATTGAATTTGGTTGAAATCGGTTCAAATTTAGATATAGCTCCCATATATATCTTTCGTCCGATTTGGCCCTTTAGTCCCATAGAAGCTGTATTTTACATCCAATCGTTTTGAAATTTAGAATGGGTATTATTTAAGTATAAAATATCCCAAAAGTAAATTTATGTATACAATTTATACATGAATTACAAAATTTATATTTCAGAGTTATTCAATATTACGAGATTGGTGTAGGGTATTATATAGTCGGCCCCGCCTTTTCTTACTGGTTAATTTTAAATAAGAATTAGTATTTAAAAAAAGGTTTGAATTCAGTTTCAGAGATTTGAGTTCAGACTCAGATTTTTTCTATTTTCCATTTTTATTTTTGAGGTTTCCAAACACGTTCACTCCACCTCAGTAATCCCTTTCTATTAGATGAAATTATACCAATTCCACTCCATCCCGCCCACTTTAAAATGTACTGCATTACACTTGTCTTAAACAATTGAGAAGGAAAGTCACAATCAAATTCATATCAAACTCTTACGGTTGTGGAGTATAAATGTTTATTAAATAGAAATATTTTTGTATTTGGACTAACCCAAAACTATGGTGAATTATTAACATGCATATTCATTATAGTCGTTATTAAAGGAGATTTTAGGAGTGTGATTTTTAAGATAAGACTTAATTGGGACAATCCAACAATCCTTCAATCCAACAATACTGATCGTATAATATAGAAACAACAAAATCAACAAAACGGTCATCTACTGTGAGGAACGTCTAATATGGATTATATGACTCAAATTGTCAACAGTGGAATATATAACCATTTGATCATATACTATAGAGGAGATGGCACAAATGGTTGTCTACTAATAATTAAGAGCAAATGATCCATTTAATTTGTTCATCTACTATATAGTAGATAACCAATTTGACTACAATAGACCAGATTAGTTATTTGGTCCTCAACTATAGATTTAATGAACCATTTGTTCATCTACTATATGGCCGTATACTATAAAGCAGGTGGCCCAATTGGTCGTCTAGTGAGAAATAGTTGACCCGATTATTCGTCTAGTGTAGAATAGATGACCCAATTAGGCGTCTATTATGGAGTAGACGACTCAATTGCTTTATTACAGAGTGGATGGCCCAATTGCTCATATACTCCAAGGCAGATGACCCAACTACGATAGGTTAGATGACCTAATTGGTCGTATACTGTAGAGTAGATAACCAAATTGGCCGTATGCTATAAAGCAGGTGACTCAATTGGTCGTCTAGTGATAAATAGTTGACCCAATTATTCGTCTAGTGTAGAATAGGGTCTGTTATAGAGTAGACGACTCAATTGGCCGTCTAATATAGATTAGATGAAGCAACTAAAACGTAAATTACCCAACTGGTAATCTTCTTTGGTGTAGATAACCCATTTGGTCGTCTACTATAGATTAAATGATACATTTAGGGTCATCATTCGTCTACACAGTAGATGACCCATTTGGTCGTCTACTATAGAGTAGATAACCCATTTGGTCGTCTATTATAAGTAAATGACCCATTTGGCCGTCTTCTATAGAGAAGATGACCCACTTGGTCGTCTGCTATAGAGTAGATTACTCATTTCGTTGTCTACTATAGAGTAGATGACCCATTTGGTCATCTACCACAAGGTAGATAACCCATTTAGTCATCTACAATAGAGTAGATGACCCATTTAGTCATCTACAATAGAGTAGATGACCCATTTGGTCATCTACTATAGAGCAGATGACCCATTTGGTAATCTACTATAGGGTAGATGACCCATTTGGTAATCTACTATAGGGTAGATGACCCATTTAGTCATCTACTATAGAGTAGATGACCCATTTAGTCATCTACTTTTAATCAGATGACCTATTTGGTCATTTACTGTAGATTAGAAGAGCCACTTAGAATATATATGCCATTTGGTCATCTATTATAGAGTAGATGGCCCATTGGGTCGTCTACTATGGAGAAGACGACCTATTTCTTTGACTCCTACAGTGAATATGGCCCATTTGGTCGTCTGCTGTAGAGCAGATGACCCACATCGTCGTCTACCATAGAGTAGATGATCCATTTAGCGTTTACTATAAAATAGAAAGCAAATTTTTTCGTCTACTATATAGTAGATGACCCACTTAATCGTCTATTATAGAGTAGATGACCCAATTGGTCGTTTACTATAGAGTACATGATCGATTTGGTAATTTACTATAGAGTATATGACCATTTGGTAGTCTGCTTTGGAGTAGATGACTCATTTGGTCGTCAACTATATTGTAGATGACCCATTTGGTCGTCAACTATATATAGTATATGACCCATTTTGTCGTCTACTATAGAGTAGATGACCACTTAGTCGTCAACTATAGAGTAGATGCCCCATTTTGTCGTCTACTATAGAGCAGATGACCCACTTAGTCGTCTACTACAGAGTAGGTGACCCATGTGGTCGTCTACTATATAGTCCACTAGGTGTAGACAGCCCATTTGTTCATCCACTATTAAGTAGATGACAATTTTTCTCGTCTACTGTAAAGTAGCTGAACCATTTGACCCACTATAATGTAGTTGTTCATCTAATACGGTGTATATGACTCATTTGTCCATGTACAATAGAGTAAATGTCCCATTTGGTCGTATTGAATGGAGTAGATGACAGTTTGGCTCATTTACTATAGAGTAGATTTCCCGTTTGTCCATGTACTATAGAGTTGATGACCCATTTGGTCGTATTGTGTGGATTGGATGACCGTTTTGTTCATCTACTATACACAGAGCCGAAAATACAATGATTTTTTTAACCATGTGTCTGGTTAAATTTTTCATGGTAAATGTTTGATTACGAAGACAAAAATAACCTTATATAAGTTCAAATGTACATGAAAAATGGTTAAGTTAACATTATATATGGTTGGTTTTTTTGAAAGAGAGGCAGAAAAATGTGCGAGATAAACAACAATTCGGCTCTGTTGTGGTCGACGTTTTTCAACTGCTTTGTGTTAGACGAAGTTGAGTATTAAGTTAAACGAAGTTGAAACGAATGCGACTGTCGTCATAAGAGAATTTATCTCGCTCATTGAAAACACCACCAAATGCCAGCTTCGGTGCTTGATCGAGTGCGGGAGTTCAGTTGGTGTTGAATAGTCGATGGGACTAGTGCTGTTGTCGGAAGGTGTTGGTATAGAGGTAAGTAGTAAAACATTTTGTAAAGAACTACATTCATAAGTATGTATGTACATATGTGTATTTGAAAAGTGAAATAATAAAATATGTGTGTTAAAAATGTTAATAGTGTTTTGTGCCTGTTTAATTATAGTAAAGGCGAATGTAATATTAATATTATTTTTTGTGATTATGCCATTACAATTGTGAAATTCAGTGGTTAAGAGTGGAAAAAAATATGTACACGCTGTCGCATTAACTGAGCATGAAAAAACAACAATGTATGTACGTAAGTATATGCAGCAGCAAGCAAACATACGGAGAGAAGTGATGTGTACGTGTGGGTATGTGTTCATCTTGTCTTTTCGTTTGAACACTTGTGGCTGCTACGCCGTACATACATACGTTAGTTTTTTTTGTTGTGCGATGTTGATACTGTTAAATGTACATACTTACATATGTTGTTAGAAGTGCTTTCGTAATACCTACATACATACATATAAACGATGTTTTTGTTTTTTTCTTTTCAGTTGTTTCTTTTTCTGTGGCTTGCGGCTGCTTGTGCTGGGAGTCCGGCCTTGAATCTGTTGGTAAGTTGTGCCAATACTAGAAACTGTTGATAATCTGTATCAATACTAGTTGTAGTGTGCGAAGTAATTACAGGAAAAGTGGTATGCATGCATACATTTGTTTTTTTATACCCTCACTTTAGTAATACGAGGGTATATATCATTTGCAACGGGCCAAAAGTGTAACACATTGAAGGAGTTATCTAAGACCATAAGTATGTTCAGCGCATATTAGTTTTGGGTCATTTTAAGTCGAATGAGATATGTCCGTCTGTCTGCTGGCTAGTGCGCACGATAACTCTCGAAAAGAGTAACCGATTCACTTCAAATTTGGTATACGGTAATATTTTTTTCTATCTCCGGTTAAGTTCAAAGATGGGCCATATTGGTCCATTCCTTCTGGTACCTCCCACACAAAGGGTTAACATTTAGTGAAATATTGATTCTTTAATAACAACTATACCTTGGTCGGTTTACCCGACTGAAACTTTCTTACTAGTTTTTAATATACAATTCATTGCACTTCCTTGAAGTATCATCCATTGACTTACCCAATCCTTGATTTTTATATCTATTCCGATTATGATTTTGGTGGGACATCGGCTTTCTATCAGATTGCCTTTGTTATTAATCTCCTCTCTCCTATAAGTTTGCCGTAAGATCGGGCTAAGCTCAGTACCCCAAACTAAGTGCCTAACCGTCCTGGGCCCTTAATAATCGAAAGATTCAGGGAGTTTACGTGGACGGCACCTTTTGAGCGGGGACTGATCACATGTTGGTCAAGCACAGAAACGTAGGCACTTAACTTATAGTCACAGAGCAGATTTTTCCATCAGATCAGCCCATCGGTAAAAGCTTATGCTCTTTTAACTACAGAATTTAGGTAAAAAGTCAAAAGATCTTCTTAGAATTGCACCCTTTTTTACATTTATACTTATATTTTCTAACCTTTTTGTTTTTTTCTTTTCAGGTGTTTCTTATACATATATATATTAACATATATTTTGTAAATAAAATAAAAAATAAAAATGTGAAAGTTAAATTTTTCTTGTTTTATTTGATATAAATATTAAAAATTATTGAAACAACTATGTATGTTTCTGGTTACATGAAGTAACCACTAAATAGTGAAATTAACAATAAAAAAGGTTTCAATAACAATCTTCATAGTTAATAATATTAACAATTTCATTGTTAAATTGAACATTCATTGTTTCAATAAATTAACTATGAAATGTTAATATTAACAATTTTCATGGTTAAAAATTCAAAAATGCATTGTTAAAGTAACAATTATTATTATAATATTAACAATTTTCATGGTTCAAAAATTCAACCATGGAATAGTTAAATTAAATATTATTATTGTTGAATACCAGTCAACAAGAAAATGTTCAAATTAACCTTATATAACGTAGACTCCAAATCATGTTTATTTATGGTTAAGTTAACCTTATATAAGGTTAATTTTTGGCTCAGTGTAAAGTAGGCGACCGATTTGCTAATCTACTATATATTACATGACACAATTGTTCGTCTTGTATGGGATGACCCATCTACTATAGAATAGATAACTTTTTTTCGTCTGATCTATGCTCTATATGTCCCATTTGTCCATCTGCTATAGCGCATATAACCAATTTATTTCTGTAATATAGAGTAGATGACCCATTTATTCATCTGCATTATCGTAGATGACCCATTTGTTTCTCTACCATAAATTGTATGACTCATTTGTTCATCTAGTATAGAGTAGATGACCCATTTTTGCATCTACTTCGGAGTAGATGCCACATTTAATCATCTGGTATTGAGTAGAAGACTCACTTGTTCATCTACAGTAGAGATGCATATTATAGAGGAGATGATGACTCACATAGAATATAATCATTGACGCATTTTTCATCTCCTCCAGAGTAGATGACAAATTTGGTTGTGTATCAGATGTTGCGGGCCAAAAGTGTAAGACATCGATGGAGTGACCTAAGAGACCCAAAAAATATTTGGCGGAAAGTCATTTGAGCAATGTCCGTCTGTCTGGTTGGTGCGTATGATAACTTTCGACAGGATTAACCGACTGACATCAAATTTAGTTATATTTTTTTCTATATCAGTCTAAGGTCAAAGTTGGACTACTCCACTCCTTCGAGTACTTCTCCACGAAGGGTCAAAATTTGGTGAAACCTTTATTTTCTCATAACTTCTATACTACTATCCAGAATCTTTCACAATTCCGCACATAGTATTAATTTCTTGGTTGCTATAATCTTGAGAAAAATTGGCCAAGTTGCAACGCCCCTTTTGGTACCTCCCATACAAATAGTTTATTTTACACAAAAAGTAAAAGGCTTATAACTTTGATTTCAATCCATACAAATACTTGACATTTTGTGGAGTATAATGACTTTATGTCTCGAAAAAATGGGCGTTATTGCCACGTCCCTTTTGGTACCTCCCAAATAAAATTACCAAAATAGAAAATATGAAAATAATTTTTTTGTAATTTCCCTATTTTACACTATGCGCCATAATTTATACATTTATCCATTGGCAGTTTACAAATAGGCATTGTTTTCTTCGTTAGGATGCTAGCTTTAAAAAAATGAGCAAATAATTTATGTTTACGAATTTTTTCTATTTTTTGTGTTTTTTTCTGTACAAAATACAAAATACTAGTAAGCAATCACCAAATAACTAAAAAAATAAAACAATGTGAAGTATGAAACTGTTCAATAACATATTAGACAAAATGTAAAACAAAAAAATCAAATAATGCAAATAGCCAAAATAATAAAAACTCAAATATTGTTTAATCAAATCATACAGTAAACAAATAAGCAAATAGTGCAATAATTAAATAATCAAATAACTAAGTCACCAAAAATATTCAAATAGTCACATCAACAAATAATCACAACTACAGTCGAGTGCGTTTATAGCGAACACCAGTTACAGCAAACAACTTTTTAGCTCCCAAAGACTTTGCTTCAGATTTCTATATGTATATATCTTAATGGTTATAATCAACATCGGTTATAACGAACTTTTCCTATAACTGACAATTTTCCTTGTCCCATTTTGCTGTTTCAGTTAACTTTTTTACGGTTATAATAATCTTTTTATAAAAGCTTCAAATTTCTGAAAACATATACAGATCCATGAACGATTTAAAGTAAAAAAAAACTTTTTGAATTTATGGCTCAGTTTCTATTAATATTTATATATGTGAATATATTTTTTTGCGATTTTTTTCTATAAATACAGCGGATATAACGAACACAAATCCTTAGTCCCTGGATGGTTGTTATAACCCTACTCCACTGTATAGCCTAAAATACTTATATAAAAAATGGGAAAATGACTAAAAAGCAAATAGTCAATTAGCCGTCCCTAACTTGTAAGCCATTATCGACTATATTTGTCCAACATCCATCCGTCTTTGACAACTTCCTCCCTCCGCCCACATCCCAAAAATTAATGTGCAATAACACTAACTAATTGCAAATTTAAATGAGTCGTTTAAAAATCCATTTGATATAAAGAACATGCATTAAATGCTTTTAATTGACTTACTTTACTAACGAATATTACATTTCAATTTCAATCACACACCCACACATTCACATATATATGGTATACATATACATATTTGAAATTATATAATTTTAGTTTCCAACTCCCGCTCACATATTACAAATACCAATGCCTGGGAGATAGGAGAAGTACGGGTTGAAATTCCAACTAATGGCCAAAACCGAAAAAATTGTTCATAAAACCAAAAACGTTTAAAATATGTTTCTCTTTCATATAATTTCACCGAAAAATATTTGCTATTATTATCCAGATGTGTCACAGCATTTATAGCATTTTTGGTGTTGTTGTTGCTACTGCCACTGTTGTTGTTGTTATTGGGTATTTCTTTTGTATTTCCATTTACATATAAATATTTGCTATACATATTTAATATTTTTTATTTTCATCAATTCATTAATAATTTATTAAATATGCATATGGTCTTGCACAGACATGCATATGATTGTATTGAGGAAACGTTCATACATATGTTCGAATGTGTGTCTATGTCAATCGGAAGGAGAAAAAAGAGGAAACATCATAAAATTTGAAAACATTCACACTCACACAGAAATTGCTACAGTTGCAAAAATATTACAAAAAAAAATTACCACAGGATATACACAATGGGTGTTGTTAATAGAATATTTGCGAAATTAGACCAATTGGCGAAACTAGAATTTGTGATTTAGAAGCAGAACTCTATTTATGAAACAGTAAAGCAATCTCGCTTGAAGTTAAAAAGGACTTCAGATAAATTGAACAAACTAGCCCAGTCTTTGAGGCATGATATTGGCGCCCTCTATATATGACAAACTTTCTGAGGGTCCGTCAGCATCTTCCTAGATTTAAAATTGGGAATTTTTGTGTATTCTTAATTTTAGGAGTCTTCCTAATATTCACTTATGCAATATATCATCGAAATGTGTTAGAAGTGCATTTCTTTTTCCTTAAGTCACATGTAGGTGGCGCCAAAATCTCATTCAGGATAAATTGACTGGCAACAATTTAACAGACTGATAGATAAATGTAACGAAATTAGATGAATGAAGTGATGGAATGACAAATCGAAGGACAAATGTACGAAGGAACAGATGGATGGATAGACTTCAGTCTTCAGATATGGCGATAGAATTTACTAATAACACTGCGCAACAGTGAACAAAATACACGGACTTGACAGTACAGGTTCGATTCTGCTACCAAAGGGTAGTATAACCCTATACTCGGTTTGGCGAAAATGGCGACCAATTTTTTTTATGGGCCTCCAAAGTTTCTGAAAATCAGTGGGCCACTCGAAAAAGGTGTCATCAGCTTTTGTCCAACATCTAATTCAGACATGGTGATACTGCTTAACTATATTTGGCAATAATGTAGCTAAGAATATGATGAACAAGGTTTGTTAACATTTTATGCGAAAAATTTTTTGTTTCCGTACTTTTCTTGGAAAAGTGAAGGAAAACAATTTTTTTTCACTTTTTTCAGTCTTACTTTCAAGGAGCTCGTAATTTTTCACTAATAATAGCTTTGTTCCTTTACCTACTACAAGTTACTAGTTTTACCATTTTTACCAGTTTTACTCCAAAAAGCGTTCCTTTACTCGAAAAACTAGTAAAAATAGTAGACAAATTTAAGAGAGAATTTTCAAAATGTCTTTCTCTTTTACTACTTTTTTACTAGATTTTACTCGACAAATTTTTCCGAGTAAAAGTAGTAGCTTTCAAAATACATTGAAAGTAATATAACAAAAACTTCAAATAGAAGAAATGTTTCTGTGCTTCAAAATGTGTTTACTCAGAGAGAATTTTGAATTATTTCTCTTTTGCTAGTTTTACTATTACAAAAGTAAAGGAACAAATCTACTGTTTGGCAAAATTGTTGCCAACGTAAATCTGAACAACTTTTTTGAATATTTCAATTCAATCTGAACGTGTCTAGTCACCCTAAATTGCTCAAAAACCACATTGTACCTCGTCAGAGGCACGAATAATCGTATATGTAGATAGACCGGTTGCATGGATATCAGTTGAATGTGCCCAAGGCTTAGTATATGAACACTAAGAGAACTATCGTCAGGGGAACGAAAAATCATATAAACAGACTGGTTGCATGGATATCAGGGGAAAATGCAGAAGGCCTGATGGACTTTTGAAGGAACATAAACGTTTAAACGCTTTTTGAGGATCCTTCAGACACTTCGCACTTTTCAAATTGACAATGTTTGTAAATTTTGCAAATATGCTCATCTGCAATATTCCGTTGAAAATTAGCTATAAATGCATAACTTTTTGCTCTATGCGACATTTAGATGGCGCCAAATCATGCCGCAATGACGGGATTGTTTAGATATTTTCTACTAAAATTTGATTAATTTTCACGTTCAGGATGTTCAGATAAACATCATGTCAGCGAACACTTAGATGGAGGGACTTTACCCATATGGAGAGAATGATAGGTGACAGGTATATGGATGGATCTACAAAAGGATATATGGACTTTAGACGTCCAATCAGATGGATGGACGGACAAAGGAATGGGTGAACGTCAGACAAAACTACAATAGGTTGGACAAAAATGAGATGTGCAGGTAGATGATTGGACATCAGAAGCATAGATAGGTATAACGCGAGCCTATCATTATCTTTCATGAATAAAAGGACTGAAAGATAAATGAAAATCATAAAGATCGATAGAATGATTCATTGATTTCAGACTGGCTATGAGATGGATGGATAGACGTAAGGATGAACAACAGACGGAAGAATGTTTGGGATGGATGGGTGAACAAGCGGAACATAGCAACAACAGGCTAGACTGAATGATCGACGTATATACGCTGTTTAAGTATAGATATATATCACGAGAACGAGCACTAAGATGGATGGACATCAGTAGGTTAGACGATCTTGAAACGGAAGGATAGATGGATATATTGAAATCAGATTTAGAGATAGAAAGATTGATGGCAATGGTATGGATTAGTAGACGAATGGATGAAAGCAAGACGAATGATCATTCGGATGGATTGACACAAGGCAGAATGACAGATAGACTTCTGACCGACAATGAGATGGATGGACAGACGAATTTATTAATGTGAGATGGATGGACATTCGGATATTTTAGACGACAAGGATGTTGTATTGGTGGATGCCATGCCAGAATGTTAGATGTATTTCATGCTAATGGGCACAAATATGATAGACTTCACACAGTAGGACAGATGAAGATCAGATAGAGCCATAGAATGATAGATGGACTTCAGACAGGCAATGGAATGGATTGTAGACGAATGGATCAACGCAAGACGAATAAGCATTCAGATGGATGGACAAAAGACAAAGCTACAAATCGTAAGGCTGATATCAGCTATATATGGAGTTACAGAAGTAGAGATAGACATCAGGCAAGCGGATATTAAGATGGATGAACATCTGTAGGTTAGATAGACACCACACTAATGGTGCTGTAGAAGCTTACGAGTACAAGAAAATCAAAAAGAGAGACATCATGATCGGCGGCGATATGGTGGCCAGTTAGACGAATGACCGAACATCACACAAAACTGCAATAGGTTAGACGAAAATGAGACTAAATGAGCATAGGACAAGTAAACATCCGATCATGGGCAGGTGGTTGACTGGACACCAGAAGTATAGATAGACATCTCGCGAGTCGATACTAAAACAAATGGACATCTATACTTTGGTTGATCTTTACACGACTGAAAGGATTGAAAGATAAATGAAAATCAGATAGATCGATTCATTGATTTCAGACTGGCTATGCGATGGACGGATAGACGTATAGATAAACATCAGATGGACGGACATACGGATGGATGGGTGGACAAGGGGATGGATGAACAATTATAGCTACAACGGGTACAACAGACTAAATGATCGATGTATATACGCTGATTAGGTGTAGATATACATCACGAGAACGAGCATTAAGATGGATGGATATCAGTAGGTTAGATGATTTGGATCTGATGGAGGCTACAAAAGGTTAGACTAAAGGATCGACATATATACACCGATTAAGTGTAGATATACATCACAAGAACGAACACTAAGATGGATGGACTTCAGGTTGGATGATAATAAAATGGATGGGCAGATAGATATATTGAAATCAGATAGAGCGACAGAAAGTTTGATTGACCTCAGCCGGTTAGTGAAATGGATTATTGGAATGACCCCGCGGATGGACGGATAAAGGACGGAGGTGCAAACGGTTAGACGAATATCAGAAAGACGAATAAGTGAACAACAAGCAGATGGAGTGACGAATGGACATCCGTAGATTGAATGAATGTCACAAGGGTGGGGTGACCGGAGTATAGATGAAAATCAGAGACAGCGTTGCAGAATTATTGGTGGACTTCAGGATGGAGCGACCGAAGAATAAAGGGAAGATAGATAATAAAAGGTGGTATTCAAACCAACAGTGAGATTGATGGATATTCGAATGGAACAGCACACGAATGGGACTGCAGAAGGAGATAGAAAATTATATAGATATCAAAATAACAGATCGACAGATGTCCGATCTCTGGGAGGAAAATAGATGGAGCATCAGCATGAAAGACATACATCAGGCTATCGGATACTAATATTTATGGTCTTCTGCAAATTGGATGGACTTTCCACGGATGGACCTAGAGAAGGGTAAATGGAAATCATTTTCAAATGTAGGAAGACTCTATGAGATAAATGTAAATTCGGATGGATGAATGCCAGATGGAGGGATGATTGGACTGACAAGTCTATGTATGGGCATCAAATGAAGCTATATCGTGTTAAACTGATGTCAGACAAAGGATCGATGGATAGGTGAACATCAGACAGGCATACAGTTAGATGAATGGATATACAGGGTGGCTGATATGTATTGCAACCAACTTTAGGTTGCTATCATTTCCGAACCGCTAGTCTGATAGCTGACAGATTTATTTCAGTGACAGTTCATTTTATTGTTTATAAGCTTATAAAAGCATTTTGATCTATTGCATTCAGAAAAATGTTATTCGTGATGGAATTCAAGCGTGATAGTGTGATTGCTTTATATTTGGGTGGAAAAACACAAGTGGCTATCGTTAGAGCCCTCCAGCATTTAAATGTGAATAAATCTTTTGTTTCTCGTACCATTGCTCGTTACCGTGATACTGGCAGTGTTGCATCGCGTCCAAAAAGTGGACGAAAAAAAACGGTAACAACACAAGAAATGATCCGAAAAGTGAAGGCCAGACTTGATCGAAATCCACGCCGCAGTGGTAGAAAAATTGCTCGTGAGCTGAACATATCGCGAGAACGGATACACATATTAAAAAATGAGCTTGGACTAAAACCAAGAATGGCTTAAAAAGGAGGTTCCTCGCTTCATTTCTACCGCACAATGGCCACCAAGACCTCCGGATTTCAATCCGTTGGACTTTTGCGTCCGGGGCATTTTAGAGAGTAAGGTTCGCACTAAAAAATACCAAAGCAGCGATCATCTCAAGACGGCGCTTCGCCGGGAATGGGCCAAAATACCGCAGAGCCACTTTCGTGCAGCGTGTGATGGCTTTGTCGGCCGTTTTAAGGCCATAATTCGTGCCAAAGGTTGCCAATTCGAACAAATCTAAACTGTTTCTAAAATTTTATGTTATTTCCAACATTGTTTGCTTTTGAACAATAAAATTAAAAAAAAAATTAAAAAATATAGCGCTTTACTTTGTTGCATTACATTTCAGCCACCCTGTAAATGGGAGCGACAGAAAAACAGATAGACATCTGGTAGTGGTGGAATGGACTTCACAAGTTGGAGCAACATAAGATGTGTGCACATCAGATAGAGCGACAGAATAATGGCTGGACTTCAGACAGTCTATGAGATGTACTCGTATATGTATAATGATTGGACTGACAAGTTGAAGGATGGAAATCAGACTAGAAAAAGGTAGACGGATATCAGACTAAGGAATGGACGGATAAGTAACAGAAAGCCTGGGAGACAGATAGAGCAACAACAAAATCGATATACTCGTACACCAGGCTAGCGGATATTAAGATGGGATCTAAAGATGTCCACATTCGATTGACTGGACAATGATTAAGATGCAGCTCGACACGAAAAAGTGGAAATCAGATAGAACGGCATTATGATAGCTGAAATTCAGAGGGTGTGAAGATAGATGATTTTATGAAATTCAGACCGACGGTCAATCGCATAGCTCGTCTAACAAGTTTTGTAATTTTGATAAAATGCAATATGATTAAAAATGGTTTAAAAATGTTTATAATTTGAAGATCTGCCGAAATTTGATAAAAATTTAAAGTTATTGCTATATTTCACATATAGATGTCGTCACAATCATCTTTGCTAGGGCTGTGACGAATCAAAATGCTAATGACATCAGACGGGACCACGGAAGGTTAGACGACATGATACGGATTGATGGTTAACTGAATGTCAGCAGGAGATGGATGTTACTACGGAAGGATAGCCTCATCAATCTACGCATACGAAAATCAGATGAAGCGCATGAAGACAGCTGGATTTGAGGCGGCCGATGATATGGATGGATTGCCGAATGAATAAACGTCAGGCGGACAGAAAGACAGATGGTTTTGCAAAAAAAAAATTAATTTAAATTTGTTTAAATATTTTTTTAGGGTATTTTAGTAGTCTTCCTAATATGTAAAGTTGCAACATTTTGAATTAATTTATACAAATGCAATGCTTTATACTATACTTCACATGCAGGTGGCGCCAAATTCATGCCACAAAGAGAGGGTTGTTTTGATCCTTTATTCTGATAACTACAATAGGACGGGCATCGGGTAAACGAAAAAAAAACATTAGTTGATTGGAAGGAATTCACACGGATAGATGTATACAAGTTGGACGAGCGGACAGTCGGTTGGATAGACTTCAGTCGAACGGAGATAACTTTTGGTGGAGATCGAACCGAGTGATAGAAGGATAGACGCATATCAGGTGTAGGACAGAACAATTAATATTCGTTCGAATGAGGAATAAATGTTTGGATGGACATATGAATATATCGGAGAATGGATATCACGCGGGTAAAGAGACGTCAAACGGATCGTCGGAGATCAGGCAGAGCAACAGAAGGAAAACGCACATCAGATTCGGGCAGGAGTTCAAAGAAGCCATATATGGATGGATGGACGAATATGTGGGAGAACGAACGTTATGAGAAAAGATGGAAGTCAGACAGACAAGCAATAGATGGACAGGTGGATGAATATACAATAAATGGAGGTACAGAAGGTCAGTTGTTCTTCTAAGGGACGGAAAAGTAAAATAATGAAACAATATTTCCGAAAATTAGGTAATTTTAGATTTTTTCTGTTAGAAATTATTATTTCTCCCCAAAATATTAGCTCCAATAATGACAAAACAATGTATCGAGATCTCCATTCTAAAAATGCAACGTCGACTTACCATGTTTTGAATGGAGGTAGTATCGATATGTACATATACATATATCCAAAAATCTCCCACTGTGTAAGAGGTCAATAAAAAGGAGTTTAAAAGTGAACACAGGAAAAAATGCGAATAAAATAGAGTACATTTTATTGGGACAAAAAGTCATAAATTTTATAACATATAAAATTACAACGTAATGTTTAAATTTATGTGAAAATATTCACACGTGTGCGTGTGGGTGAATGATTGCAAATATGTGCGAGTATTTAAATGTATTTATTTCATAGCCACATGCAGTCACACATACTCTCATTTAATTCGCGTGAGTATTCATTTCATGTGTGCGAATTGTTAAAACATTTAGATGAAATTTGCAATTTTATATTTCAATTCATCTGCAATGGTGTGTGGTCTACGTGTGTCTGAGTTTGTCTGCGTACATGTGGGTCTGAGTGTTAAATGTATGTGTGTGGAATTCCCAAAGCCATTGTCTCCTGCCTGTGGGTCATAAATCTGTTAAATTTTAATTGCAGTTAATTGTTACTTTAATTTTAGATGCAATGCATCCTCACTTTTGCGTTATACTCTCCCTCTCCCGTTGTTCTCGTTTGCCCATTTATGGCAACAATTGCTTTCATTGGTTGTTATTGCAGCTATAACTTTGTTCGTAAAAATGTCGGTACTTAATTTGGGAGAAAATTGTTAATTAATTGTCCTTTAATGTTTTTGAGGATGCGGAGAGGAAAAATAGCCAATTATTCACGAGAATGTTAGGTGAGGTTTTCGCTTAAAGGCTGCGGGATTTGAGATATAAAACCATAAGTGACTATTACACTCGATTGAAAGATTTATATTTTAGGGTATCAATCAATTTAGTATCAGTGAAAACGCGAAAATAAACATTTGATTGATTTTAAGTCGAATTTGGCATGTAGAGAATTAGCATTTCCTTTCATTATTTTGTTTATTTCTGTTATGTACCATGAAGCGTATCAGTACTGATAATTATTATTATCAATCATACGACCACTGGATTTTCATTATAAGAAGAAGTTTACATTTACAGATATATGTATATAATTTAATTTTTGGAAGGATTTCCTTTCCATCAAAAATGAAATTTTTCATTGTGTAACTGAAATACAGGTCCACCCTGTATTATAACTTTTAAAAGATGTAGGGGATATGAAACGAACAAAAAATTTTTCAAAATGCTGAAAAAAATAAAGAATAATAATTAAAAAAGTTATAAAGAATTCAAACCATATATCTCATTCTGCGCCACCCTGTACTTTGAAGTAGATCAAAAAAAGTTTGAAAATTTTTTTTGATGTGTTACTAGTATTTTTATAACGTGATGTAAACTTTATAAGTTAAAAATTGGACAATGCCAGCACAAACCACAACGGACCTTTTCATCATAAAACGGTTCTATGTATAGCTATTAGAGCCCGACCGAATGTTCGGCTACGGCTACGGCCAAAACTCGACATTCGGCCAATATTCGGCATTCGGCCACAAAATCAGCCGAAGTTTTTGTTCAAAAAGTACAAAAAAATAGAATTATATGACTTTTTAAAAGAAAATTCTATTATGGAAATCTTCATAAAAGTGTACAGAAGTGAACAATACAACAAAAATAATTTGAGAAAGGACACCAAAGGAAGGAAGGACACCGAAGGAAGAACGACAAAGAAAAACATGACTCAGTTCCTCACCTAAAAGCTCTCCAACTAGTGAAAGCATTCTTGTAAAAGTAGTACGAATTGATAATAATGGGCCATTTAGTCCAAGAATCATTAACATTTTTTAATACTGTAACTCGAGATGTTTCAAAAATTTGGAAATAGTGGCAGATAAGTACTTGTGAGCTAGAGAGCAGTTGTTTATGCTGCTGGGCAGCTGTATTCAAATTATCGAAATAGTATACAAGGTCTTAATGCAGAAAAAAGTACTTTCTTTGCCATTATAACATTAAGTTTAATGTGCTAAGTAAATAAATACGTAAGCAGTAGATATAAACTGAATAAAAACACAATTTTTTGGTGCAAAGTAAACAATTCTTTAACAAATATAAAACATTCGGCTTCGGCCGAAGGTTGTAAATTTAGCCGAAGTTTGGCTACGGCTTCGGCTTCGGCTTTAAAATCCGACTTCGGTCGGGCTCTAATAGCTATGCAAAATTCAACTCCTTAGCATATACAGGAAAATTCGAAAATTTCCTGGATCAAACTTGAAAATAAAAGCAACCTATATTGCCTTCTACATATTGGTCTATCTGCCTTGCAAGTTTAGAGGAAATCTATTCAGCGGTTTCTAGATAATGTCTGCGTAATATATTTTTATCATGGAAATTTCCCTGAAATTGCATTTTAATCGAAAAATTGCTCGATTTACATTTTTATAGAAAATTTTGTCCATTGCATTTTCGAAGAAAAGTATTTTTATAGAATATTTCAGAGAAAATTCATTTTACCAAAATAAATCAATGAAACTGCATTTTCTCAAAAATTTATTTTTTTCTAGAAAATTTCTCAAAAATTTAATTTTTTTTAAGAAAATTTCTCAAAATTTTAATTTTCAAAAATTTAATTTTTCTAGAAAATTTCACAAAAATTTAATAGAATATTTCTCAAAAACTGAATTCTATAAGAATATATCGTCGAAATTGTTTTTTTTTCAAAAAAAATTCGTGTCCTCTTTGGGATTGGATTTTTTTTGAAAATGTAATTTTTGATGTTTTTATAAAGAAAATTATCAAAATTTTTTTGTTAACAAAATTTTTCATGTCGAAATTTGTTTTTTTTTAGCAAATATCGTCGAAATTTAATTTTTATAACAAAAAGCTAATTTCTTCAAAATTCCACTTATCTCCAAAAATTGATCAGAAATGCATTTTTATAGATAGTTTCGTCAATATTGCTTTTTTACATAAAATATCAAGGTATTTCTTCAAAATGTGTCGCTCAGATTGCATTTTTGTAGAAAATATTGTTAAAATTTCATGTTTCTAAAATAAAACTGCGAAACTTGCTTTTTATAGAATCTTTCTCTATAATTGTCTTTCCTAAAAAATTTCTATTAAAATTTTTTTTTTATTGTTTTTGTTTTTTGTTATTCGATCTGTTGTGACTTTTCATAGTTTTGTTTTTGACTA
Organism: Eudasyphora cyanicolor; assembly: GCA_963930755.1. Taxonomy (NCBI): domain Eukaryota; kingdom Metazoa; phylum Arthropoda; class Insecta; order Diptera; family Muscidae; genus Eudasyphora; species Eudasyphora cyanicolor. The sequence goes on from OZ005738.1 coordinate 26,242,189, forward strand.
TTGAGTTCGAGATCGTTGTTTTTGTTTTCTGTTAAACAGAAAAACAAACCTTCTTCAAATAAGAAGAATAAGAAATGTGTGAAATGTATTAAGGGTGGTCACTGGTTGGTGGACGATATCGTTTCGGAAGCTACCAAGCAACCTCATCGGCACCTTGGACAAAATACCCTGTCAATAATTGGCACAATATGAGAGCAGCTCAATATGAAATAATTGAGAACTGGCTTCAAAGTCCCATATCTCCAAAAACATTGCAGACGGTATTTCTCAACCTTAATACATCCCCACACTTCTTGTTTGGTTTTTTTTGTGTGTCCCTGCAATTTGCGGGAAGGCACACGATTTGTTGTTATTGTCGCTTCTTACAGCGACAACAAACTTTCGGCCGTACTCTGCCTCATTCATCATTGTTTTTGTTTTTTTTTTAAAATGTTATCTAAATTTTTGTTTTAAAAGAAAATTTCTTCAAAATTCTTTTTATCTAAAAAATTGATCGGAATTGCATTTTTATAGATAGTTTTTTATATAAAATATCAATGAATTTTTACTAAAAATATTATTAAAGTAGCATTTTTATAAATTTATTTATTCAATAACTGCATTTTTGTGGAAAATATTGTCAAAAATTCATGTCTCTAAAATAAAACTGCCAAACTTACTTTTTATAGAACTTTTTTCTCTAAAATTGCTTTTCCTAAAAAATTTTGTCAAAATTCCATTATCATTGATATTCAAACATTTAAAAAAAACTTACAACAGTAAGCAAATCCTGTCGAAATTTGTTTATTTTAGAAAATATCGTCGAAATTTAATTTTTGTAACAAATTGCGTCGAAATCTATTTTAAAAGAAAATTCTTCCAAATTCCATTTATCTACAACAATTGATCGGAATTGCATTTTTATAGATAGTTTCGTCACTACGAAAAGTGTCGTTAAGATTGAATTTTTATAAATTATTTAAAGAAATTACAGTTTTAAATAAGTGTTGTTGAATTTACATTACTATAGAACTTTTTAATTTTTTTAAAAATATCGTCGAAATTTAATTTTTCTAAAATACATCAACGAAACTTTATTTTTATGAAATTATTGTCGTAATTTCATGTCTCTAAAATAACACTTCGATTCGAGTCTACCAAATTTAATGTTGTTAATCAAATCTTGACGAAATTTGTTTTTTTTTAGCAAATATCGTCGAAATTTAATTTTTTTAACTAGTTTCGTCGAAATCTATTTTAAAAGCTAATTTCTTTAAAATTCCTTTTATCTACAAAAATTGATCGGAATTGCATTTTCATAGATAGTTTCGAAACTATTGCATTTTTATATAAAATATCAATGAATTTTTACTAAAAATATTATAAAAGTTGCATTATTATAAATGTATTTATTCACAAATTGCTGCTTTGAATAAGTGTTGTTGATTTTACATTTCTATAGAACTTTTTTAATTTTATTAAAAATATCAGCGAAATTTCAATTTTCCAAAATAAATCAACGAAACTGCATTTTTGTAGATAATATTTTCGAAATTTCATGTCTCTATAATAAAACTTGGAAATTTAATTTTTATACAATTGTTCTCTAAAATTGTTTTTCCTACAAAATTTTGCGAAAATTGCATTTCTAATCAATTTTATTTAAAAATTTTTATACAAATTTGATGTTGTTATTCTAGCAAATATTAATATATTTTTAGCAAATATCGTCTAAATGTAATCTTTATAAAACAATGTCATCTAAATCTATTTTAAAAGCAAATTTCTTCAAAATTCCTTTTATCTACAAAAATTGATCGTAATTGCGTTTATATATGTAGATAGTTTCGACACTATTGCATTTTTAAACAATCGTAAATAAATGTTTACGAAAAATATCAATAAAGTTGAATTTTTAAAAGTTTTGAAAAAGATTTGTTGAAATTGCATTTTTATAGAATTTTTTCCTATTTTGTTAAAAATATCGTCGATATTTCAATTTTTTCTAAATAAATCAACGAAACTGCATTTTTGTAGAAAATATTGTACAAATTTCATGTCTCTAAAATCAGACTTGGAAACTTAATTTTTATAGTTTTTTTTCTCTAAAATTGTTTTTTCTTAAAAAATTTCGTCAAATTTGTATTTCTATTCAAATTTTTTTAAAACAATGTTATAAGAATGTAATGTTGTTAATCAAATCATGTCGAAATTTGCTTTTTTTTAACAAAGATCGTCGAATTTTAATTTGTGTAACAAATTTCGTCGAAATATATTTTAAAGGCAAATTTCTTCGAAATTCAATTTAACTACAAAAATTGATCGGAAGTACATTTTTTTTGAATAGTTTCGACACTATTGCGTAATATATATATAAAATATTGAAGAACGTTGAATTTTTATAAATTAAATAAAAGTTATATATAGAATGTTAGGTCGACCAGTCATTTTTATAAAATTTTCTTGAAAATGTTTATCAAAATAATTTAAAAAATGTCGTTAAAATTTTAGTTTTATAGAAAATTTTATCGACGCTGGATTTTTGGCGAAAATTTCGACGAAATAGAATTTTTATAGAACTGGATTTTCTATAGAATATTTAATCGAAATGGAAGAAAAGAGAAAAAATGCATTTTTATAAAATCATTTCTTTAAAATAGTTTTTTTCCCACAAAATTTCGTGGAAAACAATTTTTAAAGAATATTAGTAGAATTTTCACGTTTCTCTAAAAATCGACAAAATTTATTTTTTATTCAGAATTTCTCTAAAATTCCTTATTCTTATAAAATTTCGTGGAAATCGTATTTCTATACAAAATATCGCTAGAATTTAATTTTTCTTGAAAATTTATTTCTTACGGAAAATTTCGTGGAAATTTTATTTTTGTAAAACAATTCGTGCGAATTTAATTTTTTTAAATTTCGTCAAAATTTAATCTTTGTAGCAAATGCGTTTAAGTTTCATTTTTCTAGAAAAATTTGTCTAAATTGTTTTTCTAAAAGTTTAATTTTTTTTGTCAAAGTTTAATTTTTATAAATATTTTATAGAAATTTCAACTTTGTTAAATGATTCGGCGAAATTGTATTTTTTATAGAAAATTGTGTCAAAATTTAATTTGTCTAGAAAATGACATCGTAATTCTATTTTTTGACTAATTTGGTTGAAACACAACTTTTTGTAGAAATAACCATTGCAATTAGAATTTTTTAGAGATTTTAATCGATCTCTCATTTTTATAAAAATGTGGGCAATTCCGTCAAAATGTGCAGTTTTGTAGACAATTTCAACGTAATTGCATTTTTATAGAAAATGTAGTCAATTGATAGTTTTTTCAAAAAGTTTATAGTAAATTTCCTTGAAATTTGCAGTTTTGCAGATGAATATCGTCGAAATTGCAGTTTTATGGAAAATTTTGTCGAAATTTAATTTTTATAGAAAATTTCGTCGAAAAATAATTTTTACAGAAAATTTCGTCGAAAATTAATTTTTACAGAAAATTTCGTCGAAAATTAATTTTTACAGAAAATTTCGTCGAAAATTAATTTTTACAGAAAATTTCGTCGAAAATTAATTTTTACAGAAAATTTCGTGGAATCTTAATTTTTACAGAAAATTTTGTCGAAATTTAATTTTTACAGAAAATTTCGTCGAAAATTAATTTTTACAGAAAATTTCGTCGAATCTTAATTTTTACAGAAAATTTTGTCGAAATTTAATTTTTACAGAAAATTTCGTCGAAATTTAATTTTTACAGAAAATTTCGTCGAAATTAAATTTTTACAGAAAATTTCGTCGAAATTAAATTTTTACAGAAAATTTCGTCGAAATTTAATTTTTACAGAAAATTTCGTCGAAATTTAATTTTTACAGAAAATTTCGTCGAAATTTTATTTTTTAGAAAATTTCGCCGAAATTTAATTTTTCTAGAAAATTTCGTCGAAATTTAAATTTTCTAGAAAAAAATTAAAAAAAAATTAATTGAAAACGTGGACAAAATTCGTATTTATCGAACATTTCATAAAAATACCAAAAAATTAAATAAGAAATTTCACCGGAATCAAAATTTTATTGTATAATTTCGTTGATAATTTAAAAAAAAATTTAATTTGCAGTATTATAGAAAATTTCGTTATAATCGCATATTAACGATTTCGTTATAGCGAAAAATTTAGTTTTTTGTAGAAAAACTCGAGGAAATTTTAGTTTTATAGAAAAGAACTCGATATTTTTATTTTGCCACGAAAATTCACGAAAATTATATTTGTAGTTTTACTGAAAATTTCGTTTAATTGCTGTATTATTGAATTTTTTATTTTTTGTCGAAATAAAATTCGTCGAAATTGCAGCTAGACTATAAATTTTCTTGGAAATTTTTGTTTTCTAGAAATATTCATTAAAAAATGAGAAAATTTTTTAATGGATAGTAAAAACTTTGACATCCATCAAATTAATCGATTTGGCATTTGAGCCATTCATACAGCAATTTACCCTGTAACGAGTACGTAATAAAAATAATTAATGTCAATCATACGTCCAGGGGACTTCCTATAAATGTATATAATTCAGTTCAATTTTATGAATAGCTCATTTACCAATAAGGCCAGCGCTATAGATATCCTTATAACCATCAGCAAATTAACCAAAACAAATTTACGCATTATCATAAATGTCCATTCAGCGGCTATAAACTTCATTTAACGAAATACATAAAAAACAGAAATAATTGAAATTTAGCCAATGCGGCGTATGAGTGTTGGAAATCTCCAACCCCGCACGTCAATCATACGTCCAATGTACTGTCCTCGCTACTTTACCAAATAGTAACGAAAATTTATGTCTTCTTCAGAGCTGTGTTAATTAATGAAAACTTATGTAAATGTCAGCATCACATAAAATCTTCTCCCTTGCTGCCATCGAAACCATGACTCAGTTTGATAACAGAACCTTTGTAGTGCGCCCCTTTCTCCCCCGACCCGGAAAGGTCATAAATGTTATTGGTTTATGAATGGCTAAAAGTGTTTGGCAATTGACGAGTGTCGACCAAGCTTACATCACATATTTGCGTTTCATCAGATTTTTGCAACCAGAATTTACATTTTTGTTTCGCTATATGTTTACTGGTATTTTGTATTCAAAGTACTATTTTTCCCCCCTCTCTCTCTCTAGGATTAACAGTGACTAACATTGAAACCCATATCCTCATTCATATGTATGTTTGTGTATTTTGCTCGAATGTTTTCATTTAATTAACTGATTTCCATAATATGGTCTTCTTGGCTCGTGTTGCCATTTTTCCCTGCATTGGCAAATTGGAACAGAGCAGAGCTGAGTTCGCTTTCAGTTTTATGACTTACTCGTGTCATCGAATTTTCGTTTATCGTTCTATTATTTTTTCTCTGTAGCCGATTTTTTTGTTTGTTTTTGGATTTTTGGTTGTTTAGCTGTTCAGTTGGTTGGGTGGCTGTTTGTTCATTTGTGGTTAGCCTGGCCTGCCCTGGCCTGGCCTGGCATAGCTTGAACAACAAACAACTAATAAACCTTGAACATAGTGTATAGATATTTCCAAAAAGTTTTTATATGATTAAAGGCTACAATCAAACAAACAGTGGTTCAGATGAATTAGAACAGTGGGCGGTCATGGAATTGTGACAGATATAATAATTTTGGGCATTTAGGCATTCCGTCTTTGTACTGCTTCATATACATTCTGTCTATCAAAAAGGTTCTTCATATTTGAGCAATATCAAAACGTAGGTCTATTTGGCCTTTTTGCTCGACAGGATCTTTTAAAAGATAAAACGAAAATTCTTAAATTTCAAATAAAAAAATGTGGACCAATATGACCGATTTTGTATAGAATTTTGTCGAAATTTTCTATTTAAAAATAAAATTTCGTCGAAATTTTCTATTAAAATAGAATTTCGTCGAAATTTTTATTAAAATAGAATAAGTTTGAAATTTTTCTAGAATTTCGTTGAAATTTTTTTATTAAAATATAATTTTATTGAAATTTTTCTATTAAGATAGAATTTCGTTGAAAATATTCTATTAAAATATAATTTCGTTGAAATTTTTCTATTAAAACAGAATTTTGTTGAAATTTTTTCTACTTAAATGGAAACTTGTTGAAATTTTTCTATTATAATAGAATTTCGTCGAAATTTTCTATTAATTAATAATTGAAATAAAATAGAATTTTGTCCAAATTTTCTATTAAAATAGAATTTCGTCAAAATTTTCTATTAAAATAGAATTTCGTCGAAATTTTCTATTAAAATAGAATTTCTTTAAAATTTTTCTAAAATTTCGTTGAAATTTTTCTATTAAAATATAATTTCATTGAAATTTTTCTATTAAAATAGAATTTCGTTCTATTAAAATAGAATTTCGTCGAAATTTTCTATTAAAATAGAATTTCGTGGAAATTTTCTATTAAAATAGAATTTCGTCGAAATTTTCTATTAAAATAGAATTTCGTCGAAATTTTCTATTAAAATAGAATTTCGTCGAAATTTTCTATTAAAATAGAATTTCGTCGAAATTTTCTATTAAAATAGAATTTCGTCGAAATTTTCTATTAAAATAGAATTTCGTCGAAATTTTCTATTAAAATAGAATTTCGTCGAAATTTTCTATTAAAATAGAATTTCGTCGAAATTTTCTATTAAAATAGAATTTCGTCGAAATTTTCTATTAAAATAGAATTTCGTCGAAATTTTCTATTAAAATAGAATTTCGACGAAATTTTCTTTTAAAATAGAATTTCGACGAAATTTTCTATTAAAACAGAATTTCGACGAAATTTTCTATTAAAATAGAATTTCGACGAAATTTTCTATTAAAATAGAATTTCGACGAAATTTTCTATTAAAATAGAATTTCGACGAAATTTTCTATTAAAATAGAATTTCGACGAAATTTTCTATTAAAATAAAATTTCGACGAAATTTTCTATTAAAATAGAATTTCGACAAAATTGTCTATTAAAATAGAATTTTGACGAAATTTTCTATTAAAATAGAATTTCGACGAAATTTTCTATTAAAATAGAATTTCGACGAAATTTTCTATTAAAATAGAATTTCGACGAAATTTTCTATTAAAATAGAATTTCGACGAAATTTTCTATTGAAGTAGAATTTCGACGAAATTTTCTATTGAAGTAGAATTTCGACGAAATTTTTTATTAAAATAGAATTGCGACGAAATGTTCTATTAAAATAGAATTTCGACGAAATGTTCTATTAAAATAGAATTTCGACGAAATTTTTTATTAAAATAGAATTTCGACGAAATTTTCTATTAAAATAGAATTTCGACGAGATTTTCTATTAATTAATAAATGAAAAAATCCAGGAAATAAAATAGAATTTTGTCGAAATTTCTATTAAAATAGAATTTTGTCGAAATTTTTTATTAAAATAGAATTTTGTCGATATTTTCTATTAAAATAGAATTTTGTCGAAATTTTCTATTAAAATAGAATTTCGTCGAAATTTTCTATTAAAATAGAAATTTATCAAAATTTTCTATTAAAATAGAATTTCGTCGAAATTTTCTATTAAAATAGAATTTCGTCGAAATTTTCTATTAAAATAGAATTTCGTCGAAATTTTCTATTGAAATAGAATTTCGTCGAAATTTTCTATGAAAATAGAATATCGTCGAAATTTTCTATGAAAATAGAATTTCGTCTAAATTTTTCTATTAAAATAGAATTTCGTTGAAATTTTCTATTAAAATCGAATTTCGTCGAAATTTTCCATTAAAATAAAATTTCGTCGAAATTTTTTAATAAAGTAGAATTTCGTCGAAATTTTCTATTAAAATAGAATTTCGTCGAAATTTTCTATTAAAATAGAATTTCGTCGAAATTTTCTATTAAAATAGAATTTCGTCGAAATTTTCTATTAAAATAGAATTTCGTCGAAATTTTCTATTAAAATAGAATTTCGTCGAAATTTTCTATTAAAATAGAATTTCGTCGAAATTTTCTATTAAAATAGAATTTCGCAGAAAGTTTTCATTAAAAATAGAATTTCGTCGAAATTTTCTATTGAAATAGAATTTCGTCGAAATTTTCTATGAAAATAGAATTTTGTCGAAATTTTCTATGAAAATAGAATTTCGTCTAAATTTTTCTATTAAAAAAGAATTTCGTTGAAATTTTCTATTAAAATAGAATTTCGTTGAAATTTTCTATTAAAATCGAATCTCGTCGAAATTTTCTATTAAAATCGAATTTCGTCGAAATTTTCTATTAAAATATAATTTCGTCGAAATTTTCTATTAAAATAGAATTTCGTCGAAATTTTCTATTAAAATAGAATTTCGTAGAAAGTTTTCATTAAAAATAGAATTTCGTCGAAATTTTCTATTGAAATAGAACTTCGTCGAAATTTTCTATGAAAATAGAATTTCGTCGAAATTTTCTATGAAAATAGAATTTCGTCTACATTTTTCTATTAAAATAGAATTTCGTCGAAATTTTCTATTAAAATAGAATTTCGTAGAAAGTTTTCATTAAAAATAGAATTTCGTCGAAATTTTCTATTGAAATAGAACTTCGTCGAAATTTTCTATGAAAATAGAATTTCGTCGAAATTTTCTATGAAAATAGAATTTCGTCTACATTTTTCTATTAAAATAGAATTTTGTTGAAATTTTCTATTAAAATAGAATTTCGTTGAAATTTTCTATTAAAATAGAATTTCGTTGAAATTTTCTATTAAAATCGAATCTCGTCGAAATTTTCTATTAAAATCGAATTTCGTCGAAATTTTCTATTAAAATAGAATGTCGACGAAATTTTCTATTAAAATAGAATTTCGTTGAAATTTTCTATTAAAATAGAATGTCGTCGAAATTTTTCTATTAAAATAGAATTTCGTCGAAATTTTCCATTAAAATAGAATTTCGTCGAAATTTTCTACTGAAATAGAATTTCGTCGAAATTTTCTATTAAAATAGATTTTCGACGAGATTTTCTATTAATTAATAAATGAAAAAATCCAGGAAATAAAATAGAATTTTGTCGAAATTACTATTAAAATAGAATTTTGTCGAAATTTTCTATTAAAATAGAATTTCTTCGAAATTTTCTATTAAAATAAAATTTAGTCGAAATTGTTCTATTTAAATAGAATTTCGTTGAAATTTTTCTATTAAAATATAATTTTGTTGATATTTTCTATTAAAATAGAATTTCGTTGAAATTTTTCTATTAAAATAGAATTTTGTTGAAATTTTACCAATCGGTGGTATGTTATACAGCTCTATCTCGGCAATCCATAAAACACGTAGTGACACGAGGTGGCAGCCCCTGGCCGAAGAAGAATTGCTGCTTCGGGTCAATCCTTCTCTATAACATGACCGGATGTTGTATTGTAGGCTGACAAGACTAACGACAACATAAACAACACATGTGAAAACATTTTCATATAGACGAATGAGTGAGTGAGTGGCAGCGGCTTATTTTGCACAACAAATCAGGTTAAATACTGAACTTTTTATTTGTTTTCACAACATCATCCACGCTAATAGAGGGCGCCCCTTACCCCAGCCCCCATACACATACAGACAAACACGAAGCTAAGTCCTGCTAAAGAATGCACGAGTAGAAAGAGAATATTAGGCAGGACTATAAAGACAAAAGGACGATGTCAGAGAGGAAATGCAGGAGTTGGAGACGAGGAGAAAATGTTAATAGTCGAAAAAAAACAAAATGATGGAAAAACGCTACTTTTTCTTAGTTTTTGACTGACGCCAATTTTATGAACTGATTTTACGATGCATTGGCGCCAAACAGAAATCATTTCACTTTACTTGTTGTTGTTGCTGGCTCTAAATCTTTGTGTCTGCGACTTGATATCCTGTCTGTGTGTGACGCCGTGTTTATATCTGTATGCATGTTTCTCTCTGTGTGTGGCACAAATACACAGCGACATTTATAGCTCTGTCATTTCCTTTCAAATTCCGTTGTTTTTTGGCATTCTTGTGATTTCTATCTCCTCTCCTCGCCTCTCTGTTATTATCAAAATGAGTTTCTATGAAAATAGGGAAAGAAAAGACTAAGCGGAAATCTCGTTTTCTTTTTTTTTGGTGGTCCTTCGAACCAAACATAAGGCGGAAAGAGCAGCATTGATAGCCGCCGCTGCAGCGTCATATCGCTGGCATTAGTTCTCTGCAGATACGAGTATCTCAAAACTGATGCGGCCCTGAGATGATGATTTGAGTTATTTGTTTTTGTTGGGGCTGTTATCTTTGCCAGTTTTGTTGCTGTTTGTTGGCTTTTAATAGATAAAACACCCAAACAACCACAAGAACAACATCATGCAATAATTTCTCTTTTTATTTAATTTTTTTGTTTTGTTTTATGAGTTTTTCCGTTTTGTTTTTGAACGTTCATCATTCTTGTATTATATTCAGTGGTCTTTTCATAACTCTTAAGTGCTATAAAAATGCTGTGTTTTAAATGTTATATTGTTTTTTTTTTAAGAATTTAAAGATTTTTTTATTACAAAATCTAAGGAAGATGTATACAAAAAATCCAGGATGGATTTGAAAGTAGTGAATATTATTGCTGACTTTAAATATAGAATTTATTTAAATATAGAAGTTTATAAATTTATTCAACCTAGACAGAGGAAATGTGTGTTAGTGGCTTATTGATTCCTAAATTATGGCCTTGACTTCTAGGAGAAGACCTTCAAAGGAGAGCTCCGATCTGGAATCAATCTTTGCTATATATTAGTTACATTTAAGCTTAGTTGTATAGGACGATCCATTTCGAGGTTCCCTATGTTTTAAAGAAAAAACACAGAAAATTCAAATTGAATGGGGAATGTTTATTATCATTTCAAAGAACATTTTTTGGCATTTATTTTTTGAAAATTATGTCTATCAAATGTTGGCCGCGGCTACGTCTCAGATGGTCCATCCGTTGAGTCCAATTTTCGATGACTAGTTTGAGCATTTCGTCTGGTAACTGGCGAATGACACGCGAGATGTTTTGCTCAAAGGCCTGAATCGAAGCGGGTTTGTCCGCATAAACTTTAGACTTTACATATCCCCACTGGAAAAAGTCTAACGATCTTGGTGGCCAATCGACCGGCCCAAAACGTGAAATTATCTGTTCACCGAAGTGTTCGCTCAATAAATCCATTGATTGACGCAATGTGTGGGAAAAGGTGCCGTCTTGTTGAAACAAAATGTCGCCGAGATCACGAGCTTCAATTTCAGGCATTAAATAATCGGTTATCACGGCACGGTCGCCATTGACGGTTACGGAATAATTTTTGAAAAATATTGACCGATGATTCCGGTACGTCGGATCGAGAATCGGTCAATGGCAAAAAGATAGCTCTTAACGAGAGCTAAAATATTGCTCATGGGTGTCAAGGTCGTGGGTCGACTGGAAAGTATTTTTTTTGGATTTAAAAAAAAAATGGACTTAGCGCACTTGGCTAACGATTATATTGATAATAAAACTGAAAAATTTGTAAACGTTGTTCAGGCGTAAGTCTTTCCATGATAAAATGCCAAACAATACTTAACAAAATAACAGCATGACACGACTCACACGTGATCTGTCAAAAAAAAGTCTATTGAAAAAAGTATCTCTAGTTAGATCACGCTATATAATAAGGCGATTTAACTTTGTAAGAATTCTACAACAAAAAATGTTAACCAAAATTAGGGGATTTTTCCTAATGAATCACATTTAGATGCTCATTTGGTAATACATCGAAGGAGTGTCCTAAGGCCCTAAGTATGTTTGAAGGGAAATCGTATTAGGTCATTAGAAGTAATTTTAGTAATGTCTGTCCGTCCCTTTGCCTGCCGGGCTGGTGAGCATGTTAACTCTCGTTGGGAGTAACCGATTGACTTACAATTTTGTACTCGTATGTAGTAAAATTTGTTTTTATCTCAGGCTAAATTCGAAGATGAGCCATAAATAAAGATCCATCTGGTACATGCCACAAAGAGATACATTTGAGAGCAAAGTTGATTCTCTAAAAAATCATATACTAATTATACTAATTTTCTGTAGTTGCGCTCATAATAATCATTTATCTGCTGCTGTCACCCTGAGAAAAATAAATTAATCCTAAAAGATTATTCCCTGTTACATATAATAAAAAAAATTTTCCAGCTCCCTGAATATTGATATTGAAAATTATGTATTTTGCTCCCTAGAAAAATTTATTTTTCTTAATTTCTTACATATTTTAATAAAAAAAGTATTTTTATCTATTTTCAGGTAACTCCAAAATTTGTCTTTCATCTTAAATTGTTTATGATATTCAAGGTAAGGTTTTGTATTGGATATTTTTCGGAAAAAAGTAAAGTCTATATCTAGTCTGTCCTAGTTCCTGCCCGTAATAAAAATAGAAAGGATATTTCGTAATAATTTCGTAATAACCGGAAGTAAAATGTAACTTCTACAGCACTTCGGTACCACATTCGGGGGAACATATACATATATGGGGGCTTTGTCTTAATTTGAACAGATTTTCCCAAAAGTTGGCAGTACTCGTTGTCGACATAGAAAACCGTTTTCGGCCAACTTTCGAAATGACCCGTTGTTAGAAACAACATCTATAGCGCTTTAATGGTAAATCTGGAGGAACACATCTATGAAGGCTATATCTATATCTGATCCGATTTTTGTAAAATTTGGCTGCGTTATTAGAAAACCTAAGTAACGTATCTCTGGCGAATTTTGTAGATATCGGGTATAAAATATAACTTCTATAACGTTTACATGTCAAATCGGGAGTACTAGACAGACGGACGAACGGACATAGCTAAATCGACTCCAAAACTGATTGTATGTCGATCGGTATAATAAACGATGGGTCTATCCCATCTCCTTTAAGGTGTTACAAACAAACGTTCAAGGAAAGACAGAAAGTTGGGCGGGGCCGACTATATAATACCCTACACCTCCCTAACAATGTGAAAACGTGCATTGCGATAAGAATTTGGCAGTGTTCATACATGTAAAAAGAAAACTCTCTGCCGAATTTCGAACAGATTCTATATAAAATGCGGGTTATACAGCGCTTACATATTAAATCGGATGAAAAATATATAAAATATCGGATGAAAAATAAAGCTGAACGGATTTTCTCCAAATTTGGTAGCGTTCATTCACGTTTTAAGGAAACTATCTCTGCCGAATTTCGAACATATCGGGTGTTAAAAACGGTTTCTACAGCGATTACACGTCAAATCGGGTGTAACATATATATGGGAGCCATATCTAAATCTGAACGGATTTTCTTCGAATTTAGTAGTGTTCACTCACGTTATAAGAAAACTCTCTCTGCCGAATTTCGAACAGATCGGGTGTAAAATACGGTTTCTACAGCGCTTACATGTCAAATCGGGTGTAACATATATATGGGGACTATATCTAAATCTGAAATGATTTTCCCCGAATTTGGCAGTGTTCATTCATTTAATAGAATAACTTTCTCTGCAAGACTGATCTGATATAGAATACAGTTTCTACAACGCTTACATGTCAAATCGGAGGTACATATATATGGGAGGTATATGTAAATCTGAACCGATTTTAACCAATATGGATCCTTCTTGGGCCTAAAGAAAGATATGTGCAAAGTTTCGTTGATATCGGACCATAATTTCGACCTGTACTTTGATTACAAGAAAACATCTCCAGACAGACAGACGGACATAGCTAAATCGACTCAGAAAGTGATTACAAGTTGATCGGTATATCTCTTCTCCTTTTGTGTGTTACAAACAAATGCACAAAGTCATAATACCCTGTACCACAATGTGGTCTAGGGTATAACAAAATGAACTGATGGGTTTTACATGATTATACGCCTCATTGACACAGTGGAGCCTACGTAAAAGCTTGTCATTTCTTCGGGACATAGCGCCCTGTGTATTAACGAGAGGTTATGTATCAATGTTCCCAAGAATGTGCAGAATCATAATTCTAATGCCACAATCTTAACAAAATAAACCAAAAAGTTAATGTGAATATTGCTTGTTATATAACTAAACCAGTAAGAAATGGCTAAAGCCGCGCAGTGTCGATTATATGATACCCTACACCACTCTAGTAAGATTGGATAACAATGAAATATCCAATGTATACTACAAATAAAATTTGTTTACGCAATTTTTTAATTTTTTAAAAATTTGGTACGTCTTTGCCTCTGTAGCCAAATCGGACGAAGCATATATATGGGAGCTATAACTAATTTTGAACCGACCTTTTTTAAATTCGGCAATGAACAAACTCTACCATACTAAATTTCAAAGCGATTGGATGTAAACTACAACTTCTATAGAGCTAAAGGGCCAAATCGGACGAAACATATATATGGGGGCTATAGCTAAATCTGAACCGATATTTTTGAAATTCGCCTATGTTAGTCCATTGATCAAGAAACACTACCATGCTAAATGCCAAAACAGTCGATTGAAAAATACAGCTTCTGTAGGGCTAAAGGGCCAAATCGAACGAAACATATCTATGGGAACTATGTCTAAATCTGAACCGATTTCAACCAATATCAAAAGTGTTCTTACTAGGTGTGAAAGACTCCTAACTGCAAAATTTCAGCACGATCGTAGTGAAATTGCGACATGTACTCAACGAACAACATAAGATAGACAGAAGGACGGACGGACAGACATGGTCAAATCGACTCAGCTAGTAATTCTGAGTCGATCAGTACACTTTAAGGTGGGTCTAGCTGTAGTATTTCTAGGTGTTACAAACATCTGCCATGGATTAAACTTATAATACCATTTACTACAGTGTGGTGTAGGGCATACATAGATTTTGTAACACACACGCTGAAAAAAAATCGATTCTGTAGTATATTGTCCCAAACATATTCGGCTTGAAACATATATATGTTTAGGGTACACTCTAAACATATAATATTGGGTGCACTCAAAAAGTATATATTTGGGAAAATGTTATTCTAAAGAAATCTTTGTTTACATCCCAATATGTTTTTATTTGGGACTATTATTTCCGAAACAAATGTTTATTTGCACTTAAGAATTCAGAAAATACGTTAATTGTTAAATTTTAAACTAAAAAGCATTTTTTTAGAAATTTTTAATGTTTGAAAAAACAATAAATAATAATAATTGAAATCGTATAATCTTGGATCAAAATAAATTAATTGGAGGATTGACAAGAAATGTGACTTGGAATACTAACTCAGAAATTTGAAATGACTGATTTAAAACATAAGTTTATGCTGCATATGGTATGGTACAATGGTGGTACAATTCGAAACCAAGGAAAAATTATAACTGAAATTCGAAAATGTCAGCAAAAGTTTTGGTAATCTTTTTAAATAAAATACATTTGGAAAAATTCCTAAATAATAATTTTATTTATATTTAACCACATATTTTATTTGAGAAATTTAGTTTGCAAATATAATTTGTTGTAATATATTAATATATGCGTTCCAAATATATTTTATTGATTTTCAAATAAAATTTATTTGCTAAGAAATATATAATATTTAAAAATTTGTGTTCCAAATATATTTTCTTTCGATTCAAACATATCAAAAAAGGCGATTTTGCCCCGTGCAGTTTTGCGGCAAAAATGTCTCCAAATAATTATAATATGTACTTATATATATTTGTTCTTTGACGTAAAACATCTATTCCGAAGCCTTCAAGCCACAAGCACAGTGGCTTTCAGCAATTTTTTTTAACAAAATTTGAAAAAATTAAAAAAAAATATAAATAATTTTAGGACCACTTCCATCCATGGCTTATATATTAGAGTATTAGTAGATGTATAAAATATAATAATCGCCAAAATCGGACAAATAATTAAAAAATGGCATTTAAATTTCATAACTTAAAAATGTTTGATATTTGTTCATAGTTTTTCTGAAAAGTAACGAAAAGTACCAACATATAAAAAAAGATTTATCAAATCGGACCATAACTTAAGAAGTTATGACCAAAAGCCCGATACACAGAGTGATATCTTAACGATTTTTAAATGTCGATAACATCTTAAGGAGTTATCGGAAAAATGTCAAAAGAAATCTGTTTTTCTGGGGTACTTAAATATAGAAAAAACAAGTAAGAAAGTTTCAGTCGGGTAAACCGACTAAGGTATACCCTCACTTTGTGAGTAATGTAATATTGAATATTACACAAATTATTCTGTCAATTTTTGTGGTAGGTACCAGAAGGGGTTTAAGAAATACACCTATATTTCGCTGAACAGTAGATACTTTAAATACATTGCACTGTGCCGAATTGTAACCGTTTATATGGACGTTGAGATATTAAATTGTGGTATAATTTGGCCATTTTGTGTGGGAGGTACAAAAAGGGGCGTGGTGATAACGCTCATTTTTCACTGGACTATAGGCATTATAAAAGCATTACACTGTACAAAATTTCAAGTAATTGTATACACTGATATTAATGTTATAAACTGTTAACTTTTGGTGCAAAATGGTACCTTTGTGGGAGAGGTACCAAAAGGGGCGTGACAATAACGCCCATTTTTCAATGGACTGTAGGCACTATAAAAACATTACGCTGTACAAAATTTCAAGTATTTTTATACACTGGTATTAATGTTATAAGCTGTTCACTTTTGGTGCAAAATGATGCATTTGTGTGGGAGGTACCAAAAGGGGCGCGGCAATAACGCCCATTTTTCACTGGACTGTAGGCACTATAAAAGCATTACACTGTACAAAATTTCAAGTATTTCTAAACACTGGTATTATTGTTATAAGCTTTTAACTTTTAGTGCAAAATGGTGCATTTGTGTGGGAGGTACCAAAAGGGGCGTGGCAATTTCGCCCATTTTCCTCGAGTTGATAGCGACTAACAAACTAATACTATGTGTGGAATTTCAGAAGATTCGAATACGTATAATATCAGTTATTAAAGATTCAATATTTCACAACATTTTAACACTTTGTGGGGGAGGTACTAGAAGGAGTGGACCAATATGGCCCATCTTCGAACTTAGCCGGAGATAGAATAAAATATTACCACGTACCAAATTTGAAGTCAATCGGTTACTCCTTTCGAGAGTTATCGTGCGCACCAGCCAGCAGACACACAGACAGACAGACAGACAGGCAGGCAGACAGACAGACAGACAGACAGACGGACGGACATTGCTCATTCGACTTAAAATGACCCAAAACGGATTTCCGCCGAACATACTTGGTGTCTTAGGTCACTCCTTCGATGTGTTACACTTTTTTCCGTAGCAAATGATATATACCCTCGTCACACTAAAGTGAGGGTATAAATAGGAAAAATCAAAACCGAAATATTTGAACCCGTCGGTTTGTCGTGGAATTTCCCATACATAGAAAGACTTGTTATGTTAAGTATTTACGGAAAAATATTTTTAATATTAACCATCATGAGTATGGCCCTACAAGTACTACACAGATTTTTGTGGTACACTTTGCGATCCCTAAACTATCTTAAACTATACGAAAAATCTCATTAAAAGATAGCTGTATACTCAACGATGTGCAGAATCAGACTGTTGGCTTTCTGTTGCCAACAGAGTATACCGCAAAGTACTCGTAATTCAACGATATTCAACATTCTACAATCAAGCTCTACAAAAGGACAAATTGTAAAAATTTCAGTAGCTCACTTTAATGTTAGTGCACCTTAAATTCGGTACAATGGAAATTTTTGGAATATCTGCTGTCTAGCGAAAAATTGGTTTAATTCTAAGACCATTCTGGTACCGCTTATACAAATCAATAAAATCTAATCATCTCAAAGTCTTCTAATCATTCAATGCATGGCAAATAATATAAATTTGTTTCCATTTATTTTCGAAAAAAATACCACATTTCATATTATATTTATCTGAAAGTGAGGAAATACTTCAGCCGATTCACTCAATTGAAATTTGTTTACTTATTTTTTAATATCCCTATTCTATATTTTATGAAGAAATTCATTTATTTACAATTTAAGACCGCCATACGATTGCGGTTCTTCTTTCTTTTTTTTCATTAAAGAAAAGTCCTATAATCGTTTGCTGTAAACTTGTTGGCTATAGTCATTGCAATTGCTGTTGATATTTTATGGCTTTCAATATAGCCCTATAGCTCGGAAGATGACTGCACTCATAAATCTATTATGCCGGGCATAAAAGTTCAAATCTATGGTGATTCTTTACACACACACAGTCTCATTGTCGTATGAGAGAATATATATGGACTTCCGGGAGATTGTGTGTATACAACAAAAAATAAAAAAAAACATACACATGTAAAATTGTTTCCTGAAAATTAATAGTTAGTTGCAACTACTTCTAAATGGCGACAGTTGAAAAACAAAGATCAAATGATAAATTGTAGAAATAACAGACATATAATGGAGTTTATAAATGGACAATAAAATGTACCAAACAAAGAACTATTAATATAACTTTATTATTTTAGTTTAGTACATTAAAAAGATTTCACTGTCCATTTTGGTAAGCTCTCAAATTTTAGTCGTGTAGGCTGTGCATCTATTGTCCATATACTCAAAGAAGAGTTTGTCGTCACACTGATGACATTTTGTCATCAATACCATAATAAATGACATAAATCGAACCATACTATCTTTGCAGCAACATGTTTAAAATTAGACGTTGACATCCACTATACCCATCTTAGATCTTCTTTGATTACCTGTTACATCTTAGCTAACTGCTAACATTCCTCTAGCTGCTCCCTGAAATCTATCTCTTAAGCTCTTCGCAACGAGCGATTAGTGTCCATTAGATATCCCCGATAGCGCCTGCTGTAATTTGTCAGTTAAGTAACCATCACTGACATTCCTTAGATATTTCCTTACAAATCACCTTTTTCTCTTTCGTTAAAGTTGTATAATTACTGCGGTCTTACCATTTACGGGTACGCCTCCCCAAGGGGCATTTACCCCCATCGTAGGAGAAGGCATCTTAAATATCATTTCGTCATTGCAGCTCGTAGTCTTTGTCTACATCCCGTCACCACATCTCCATGTGTAGCATAACACACTACTCTCACTTTTGCACATCATCATCTTTGTAACATTTGCACAGTTTTTATTAATTTAAAAATAAAATCTTTTTTAATGAAAAAACTTTTGTGCACATCATCATTGTCGTCGTTATGCTAACAGAAAACTGAAATGCTGAACAACTGAGAAGCAACATAAAAAGCACATAAAAAACTGCCAAGTAAAAGAAACAGCTCGAACTCGAACTCGCACTCGTATCTTGTTATATGTCATGTAATCTTAACACTTTTAACATTATTATGCGCTGTCTGTCTGTCCGTCCGTCCTTCTGTCTGTCTGTCCGAATATATAAAACGACATCTTCTTGTTTTCTTACTCCCGTTGTTAATGTTGGAGGGAGGGGAATTTATGCACTAAAAAATTCAAGTTGTCTGTAATAATTCCACTTGTAAGTAATGATACGCTACACGAGGTATTAGGGGTTTCAATTTAGTTTCTAGTTGTCTTGGTGTCCTTAAAACATCCTTGACAACTCAAACACGAATGCTAGAAGCCTTTGGATATATGTCAATAGCCTCTGACATTCTTACACAAAAGTCGCGCATATTTTGTTCCTTATGATGAACGACAATGTCTTTCAGCTACTCCTGCTGATAATCAACCAAAAATTGCAGGACAATGTCACCCACAAAGTGATGTGGTTTCTTTACTTAGAAATCGTGTAGGGTATTCATACCCGTTACTGGGGCACACGCAAGAGAAACATAGCACAAAGATGCATTGCACTCAAAGTCAAAAGAATTTTCGCAATAAACGGCATAATTCGTATTTCACCAGTTCCATTAACATGATAACGAAATAAAATATTTTTGCCACAATTCATAATGGAATGTCTTTTCCTGGAACTCAAAGAAGGCTTTTTCGTTCCAGAAGATTGGGAGAGAGAGAGGAAGCTGCAAAAGAAGGATTTGCCTTCTCAGAAACACATACATAGCTACAACATTTGATGTGGAACAAACTGCAAACAAACAAATAAGTACATAAATGAAATGTTTGTCAGTTGCTGAATGAATGAGCGAGGGAGTGTGTCCTTTTGTAGCGTTTGTGTTATTTCTATTATGAATCGGTTTGTTCTTTAGTCATTTGTAAAAAAATGCTAAAGTGATAAAATGTCTGTTGTAAAGAGTGCAAAGACAACAAACAAACTGAGTCACAACTAGAAAGGGATATAGTAGCAGGAGCATCGTGGAATATGAGAAGCTGCAACAACAGCAGCAGCAACATCGGCTAAGTCAAACAAAAACACTGACAAAAGAAATCAACTCATTTTTGACGTCATTCTATGTATAGACCGAAAAGTACACCGAAAAAATTAGGAAAAACGAAGATAAGAATCTTTAACATAAATCTATTCTGTACTTAGACTTAGAACAAGAAAAAAGGAGATAGAGACAATGAATGTACTTAAAGTTAAAAGTTAAAAAAAATATGTAAAATTAAAGACAATATCACTAAAACAAATAGATTACGAATTTTAGGGCAAGGTGAAACATACTTATAATTTACAAAATATATTAAAATAATCATAATAATCTTTAATATAACTGCATATGGTACTTAATCATAAGGCATTGTGAAAATTAACTAACAATTTATAAATATTTTAAATGAAGGTAATAATCTCCAAAACAAATCCTATCTGTACTTAATTTTAGGGCAAAACAAATCAACTAAAAACTACGCATTTTAAAATTAAAGATATATGACTTAAAGACCACAATCTTTAAAATATTCCACAATTGTCTTTAAGGCTAGACACAATGCGTCTTAAGTTTAAAAATATATTAATTACCATCAACAATCATTAAAATAAAAACATTCGGTGCTTAATTTAGGACAAGGGAAAACTAATTTACGACAATGTGCTTTAAATTGATTCTAGGCAAATACTTTTAGGACAGTATCAAACATATTTAAAACAATGTACTTAAAAGTGAAAAAATATATTAAATTAATCACAATAATCTTTAATATAAATATATTTGGAACTTAATCATAGTGCATGAGAAAATATCCTAAATTTAAAAATATTTTAAATAAAGACAATAATCTTCAAAACAAATGCAATCCGCAATTAAAGTAAATGCATGATAAAATTAGCTAGAGACATGCGTCTTAACTTTAAAAATATTCATAAAAGTCAACTGTATTTATGATAAATACATTTCGTATTTAATTTTTAAGCAAGAGTCCGTTAACTAGCAGCAGTACACATACCATTTAAACGTACATATATAAAATTAAAGATAACAATCCTTAAAATTAATGACGAATGTGTTTAATGCTAGAGCAAGAAAAAAACTAAACATAATATACATAAAATTAAAAAAATACAGAATTAAAAAACAAAATCTTTAAATCATGATTTTAGGGCGTGCGAAAATACCTAACATTGAAAAATATTTTAGAAATAGGAAAATAATCATTCAAAAAACAAATACAAGTCGTAGTTAATTTTAAGGCAAGAGCAAATTAGCTCAAGACAATGCGTCATAGAATAAAAGCTATATTAATTAGAGATAACAATCAATTTTAAGGCTAGAGAAAATTCGCTAAAGGCAATGCGTCTTCAAATAAGCTCAACTCCACAGTGAGAAAAATATAAAAAATATATTAATTGAAGATAACTATCTTTAAAAAGACAATGCGTCCTAAAAATAAAGTCAACAACTTTTAAAGTAAATACTTTCCGTACTTAATTTTATCGCAAGAGAAAATAAATACAACAGTCTTTAAACCAGTAAGGAAAGGCAGAAAGTCGGGTGAGGCCGACTATATAATACCCTACACCTCCCTAACAATGCGATAAGGGTAGAAACATATTATCTAATTTTGATCGGACATAAAATAAAATTTTTACAGCGTTTACATGTCAAATCGGGGATAACGTATAAATGGGGGCTATATCTAAATCTTGTCTGATATCTTCCAAATTTAAAAGTGTTCATTCATATAATAGGAAACCTCTTTCTGCCGAATTTCATACTGATCGGATATAAAATACAGTTTTTACAGCGCTTACATGTCAAATCGGGGGTAACATATATATGGGGGCTATATCGAAATCTGAACCGATTTTCTCCGAATTTCGCAGTATTCCTTCATGTAATAAGACACCCCTCTTTGCCGAATTTCGCACTGATCGGATATAAAATAAAATTTTTACAGAGCTTACATATCAAATCGGGGGTAACGTATATATGGGGGATATATCTAAATCTGAACCGATTTCTTCCAAATTTAAAAGCTTTCATTCATATAATAGGAAACCTCTTTCTGCCGAATTTCATACTGATCGGATATAAAATACAGTTTTTACAGCGCTGACATATCAAATCGGGGGTAACATGTATATGGGGCTATATCTAAATCTGAACCGATTTTCTCCGAATTTGGCAGTATTCCTTCATGTAATAAGAAACCTCTTTTTGCCTAAATTCGCGCTGATCGGATATAAAATACAGTTTCTACAGCGGTTACACGTCAAATCGGGGGTAACTTATATATGGGGGCTATATCTAAATCTGAACCGATTTCTTCCAAATTTAACAGTGTTCATTCATATTATAAGAAACCTCTTTCTGCCGAATTTTATACTGATCGGTTATAAAATAAAGTTTTTACAGCACTTACATGTGAAATTGGGGCTAACATATATATGGGGCTATATCTAAATCTGAACCGATTCTAACCAAATTCAATAGGGATCGTCATTGGGCCAAACAAAAGATATGTGTAAAGTTTCGTTGAGATCGGACCATAATTGCGACCTGTACTTTGATTACAAGAATACATGGACAGACGGACAGACAGACAGACGGACATGGCTAAATCGACTCAAAAATTGATTCTATGACGATCGTTCTGAAGCTTGGACAAGGAAAGGCTAACGTAAGATTTTAAACAAAATTAAATAAATTTGGGTCAATAGTATAATTTAAACATTCGGTACTTAAACATGGGGTATGACTAGTTAATTACATAATGGACACTAATCTTTAAAACAACACGGGCAAGAGAAATTGTCTCTTGGAATGAGAATATTAGCTAAAGACAATGCAACTTAAAATAAAAAATATATAATACATTGCGTACTTAATTTTAAGACAAGATAAAAATAAGTAAAGCCAATGCGTCTTAAGATAAACAATATGTCGATTAAAACAAAAGATATTTAAAATAAAAACATTTCGTGCTTACTTAGGACTAAGGAAGACTATCTTAAGACAATGAACATGAAATCAGATAAATTATAAAATTAAAGACAAAAATATTTAAAATTAATACATGCCGTACTTAATTTTAGGTCAAGAGAAAATAACTTAAGACAATGTTCTTAAGCAATATATAAAATTGAAGACAATAGTCCTAAAATCAAGCATATTCCGTACATAGTTTAAAAGCAAAAAACAAAAGGAAATGTACATACAATTAAGTAATTGCTTCCCATTCTAAAGATATTATTTGTTTCTAATTAAGATGCATATTTAATTAAAAGTCTTTCTTTACATAAAATAAATATATTCCGTTTCGTCTAAAATATTACATAGCCCTTAAAAATATTTTAAAATAAAGATAATAATATTTAAAATAAATACATTTCGTACATTATCTTAGGGTGAGAGGAAACTATCTAAACATAATTTGTATACATACAGTTTAATAAAATAAAAATACATTAATCTTAAAAACAAATCCATACCGAAAATAATATTAGGACGAGAGGTAATAATCTAAAGATAGAATATTAAGGATTTAAATGGAATGAAGAAAAATGTTATCATTTTAAAGATACCTTTGGCATATCACAAAACAAAAGCTTAGATTTAAAAATTGTCTTTATATTCCATACTTAATCTTAGGGCAAGAGAAAAAAACTTATCAAAGACAATAATCTATAAAATAACCAGTAAGGAAAGTAAGAACGTCGGGCGGGCCGACTATATAATACCCTACACATCCCAAAAGACGGCTAAATATTTTTCAATGATTTTGCTTTATTGAAATGCCTCAACATTCCGGTTAATGATGGAACACCAGTTCATTCACATGGCTGTCGCGGCTGGCCTTGCAGTAGCTCATTCTGTCTCAAGCGTATTTTTTAACCCATTTTCGATTGTGTGGCCCTCTATGGCTGCAATTTCGTGTTTCAAGTCATGAATCTCTAGATGGTTGGCGTAGCACTTATCCTTTACGACAACCCACAAAAAATGGTCCAACGGAGTCAAATCGCAGCTGCGAGGCGACCGTAGTTCAAAAAGCAACCGCTACATGGGCCATCCATTCCATGAATCGACTTTCAAATTAAACAGTATTCGCTCCTAAATTAAGAAACTTCTTTCTACCATATTCTTTAATGATCGGAAGTACAACTTCTATAGCTATTACTTTTTTATGGCGTGAGGAACTAAACCAAAGACTTTGTACCCAACATAACATATTGTTTTTACTCAAAAAAATACACATATTTATTACTATCAAATTTTAAAATCTTTATTTTAAAGTATTTTTTCCCAGTGCATTAGTGTAAGTCAGAGTGTGGACGATGTTTTTTTGTTGTTCTTTTTGTATAAAAGACAAATATTTGTGTAGATATTTCATCTGGCTGAGCGAACATGGGATGTCTGTTGCTCTTTATGCGAGCGTAAGTTTAAATTTCTTCCTCGCTCTCTCTCCCTCTCTCTGTCGCCATTGCTACTTGTTAAGGCTGTTGTATTGCATGGTTAAGCGTTAAAAAATGTGAATTTGAATGCCTATGTAAATGTGAGAAGGCTACGCAGGAGCATATACAAATGAATTTGTATATGCAAATGGGATATACTACTAATATGAGAGTGTCTCAAGCTGAATTACATTTTTGTTAAGGGATCAGAATTTGTAATATTGTCTTTAGACTTTTTTTACACAAAATTAGATTATTTGAGTGGTCATTTATCTGGTCATAAATCATTTGACATAAAAATTGTTCACATTGGTTTACTTATTCTTATATCTCCACATTATGGTCTCTATCTATTCCACGTCTAGAAGTTTCAACCGATCTATGTGGCATTTGACTGTATTTGTTTTAAAGCGTGTTCAGAATTATGTAGAATATAATGTATGTTCCAAATTTGCTTTATTACTTGAATTTTATCATAAATAGCACAGGTAGAACCTTAATTTACATGTAGATGGCGTCGAAATCGGTCCATGCTTTTATGAATCCCACCTTCCCACTTATAGAAGCTTCTATCCATTTTAATGATAATCGACTGTATTTGTTTTCAAATGTTTTTAAATATTTTACAACCGAAATTATGTATTTGCTTTATTAACTTGAATCTTACAAAAAATAGACGAGTTTTGTATTACGTGAAGAAGTTCTACCAATTTTACTGAAATTTCACTGTATTTGTTTTAAATTTTATTTAAATATTTTACAATCGAATTTATGACCCAAAATTTGTATTATCTACTTACATTTTATTATAAATTGGCAGATTTTTGTTTATCTTCACATATATATTGCGCCAAAAATAGTTCTCAGACAATTTGTTTGTGTCTTCGCTAATTATATTCGATTTTTTAATTATTTTCTTACATCTTTAAATTTTGAGCCATCGACTCTACTTATAGAAGTCTCAACCGATTTTATTGACATTTGACTGTATTTGTTTTAATTTTTATACCCTACACCACACTGTGGTACCCAAAAGGAGAAGAAATAGACCCATCGTTTATTATACCGATCGACTTAGAATCACTTTCTGAGTCGATTTAGCTATGTCCGTCAGTCTGTCTGTCTGTCTGTCCGTCTGTGCATGTATTCTTGTAATCAAAGTACAGGTCGCAATTATGGACCGATCTCGACGAAACTTTACACATATCTTTTTTTTGCCCAAGGACGATCCCTGTTGAATTTGGTTAAAATCGGTTCAGATTTAGATATAGCCCCCATATATACGTTACGCCCGATTTGACTTGTAAGCGCTGTAAAAATGTTATTTTATATCCGATCAGTATAAAATTCGGCAGAAAGAGGTTTGTTATTATATGAATGAACACTGTTAAATTTGGAAGAAATCGGTTCAGATTTAGATATAGCCCCCATATATACGTTACCCCCGATTTGACATGTAGGCGCTGTAGAGACTGTATTTTATATGCGATCAGTACGAAATTCGACAGAAGGAGGTCTTTTTACATGAATGAGTATTCAGGGAAGATCGGTTCAGATTTATATTGATTGTTCCTCCTGATTTGGTATCAAACCACTATAGAAGTTGTATTTTACTTCCGATCATTAAAATTTTCCAGAAAGATGTTTCTCACTTTAGGAACGAATATTTCTTAATTTAGCGATTATCGTTTCAGAATTAGATAATACGTTTCTACCCATTTACCAATTATTCCAAATTATTATGGCAATGACCCTTATCGCATTGTTAGGGAGGTGTAGGGTATTATATAGACGGCCCCGCCCGACTTTCTGCCTTTCCTTACTGGTTTTTAAATATTTTACAATCGAATTTGAAACAGAAATTTGCATTATTGTTTTGCTCATTACTACAAATACAAAAATTTTTGCATTCAATCACATATAGGTGACGCCAAAATTCTGCCTTAGATCTTTCGTTTGTGTCTTTGCTAATTATATTCGAATTTAATTAATTTAATTCACAAGTAGGTGGCGCCAAAATCGGTCTCTATTTCTTACATCTTCATATTCTGACTCCCATTCATTCCACTGACATTTGATTGTATGTATTTGTTTTAAAATATTTTACAATTGAATTTATGTCCCAAAATTTGCATATTCTACCTGATGTTTACTATAAATACAAAGATTTTTGAGTGAACTCACATCTGATAATTATATTTAAGTTTGACTTCAAGTACATTCAAACAAAACTATATCACCTCATTTTTAAAATATGTTGGATAGGGACACTCTAGGTTGTAGTCCCATTAATTTTAATTTGATGGTTTGTGTACTTTATTTTCTGATCATATTCAACTTTTTTTAAAATCACAAGTAGGCGGCTCCAAAGTCGGACCATGTTTTCTTGAATCTTCGTATTTGGCCCCCATCCATTACACTTATAGAAGTTCCAACCGATTTAACTGCATTTGTTCTAAAATGTTTTTTAAATATTTTACAATTGAATTTATGTCAAATGATTTGCATTATTTACTTGAATGTTAATATAAATTAACAGGTTTTTGTATAACCTCACATATATACGGAGCCAAAAAGGCCTCGGACATTTGGTTTGTGTCTTAGCTGGGCATACTCGACTTTATTTAATTCACATGTAGGTGACGCTTCTTCATCGCATCTTCATATTGTGGGCCCGTCCACTCATTCCACTTATTGAAGATTAAACCTATTTTACTGACAATTTTGTTAAATGTTTTTTAAATATGTTACGGTCGAATTTGTGTATGAAATTTGCATTATTTACTTTATTTTTACTACAAATACAACGATTTTTGCATTAAATCATTATAGAATTTTCAAATTATAGAAATTTAAACCGATTTTGCTCCATTTGAGGGAATTTGCCTTAAAATGTTTCTAAATATTTTACAATTAAATTTACGTCCCTAAATTTGCATTATTTACTTGAATTTTACTATAAGTTGACATGTTTTTGTATAACCTCACATATAGACGGCGCCAAAAAGGCTTCAGACAGTCGGGTTGTGTCTTTGCTAAATATATTCGAATTTATTTAATTCACATGTAGGTGACGCTAATATAGGTCAACGTTGTCTTTCATATTCATATTATGGGCCCATCCACTCCACTTACTGAAGTGTCAGCTTATTTTGCTGACATTTGACGGCATTTTTAAATGTTTTTAAATATTTTACGATCGAATTTAAGTTCGAAATTTGCATTATTTACTTTATTTTTACTATACAAAGATTTTTTCATTTAATCTGCTGTAGGTGGCGCCAAAAGGGAGCCTTCGATCTTTGGTTTGTGTATTTGCTAATTATATTCTAATTCAATTGTTTAGTTCACATGTAGATGGCGCCAAAATCAATCCCTGTTTCTTACATCTTCACATTATGTGTCCCCCATCCATTCCACTTATAGAAGTTTCAACTGACTTTACTGACATTTGACTGTATTTGTTTTAAAATGTTTTTAAATATTTTATAATTGAATTTTTTCTCCCAAAATTTTCATTATTTACTTTAATTTTTCTATAAATTAAATTATTTTCTATAAATAAAAATATTACCCCACTTATAGGTGGCGCCGAAATCATGCTTAATCATGACCAAGCTACTGGTTTATGTCTTTGCTAATTATATTTAAGTTTAATTTCAAGTACATTTAAACAAAACTAAATATCCAGACTTTCAAACAATTTTGGAGGGACACTCTAGGGTGTTCTCCCACACATGAGATTGAAAAGATGTCTGCTCTTCTATGAAT
This sequence comes from Eudasyphora cyanicolor, assembly GCA_963930755.1. Classification (NCBI taxonomy): domain Eukaryota; kingdom Metazoa; phylum Arthropoda; class Insecta; order Diptera; family Muscidae; genus Eudasyphora; species Eudasyphora cyanicolor. The sequence goes on from OZ005738.1 coordinate 26,270,679, forward strand.
GTCTGTAGGAGTGCGTGTGAGGGAGAGAGAGTGTACTGCGTGAAATTTAATTGCTGTGCAATTACAAAACATTCACGCACATACATATGCACACATTTCACATTCATTCAGTCATTCCAGCTCATACAAATGGTTTCATTCATACATGAGTGCATTAAAGTGGGTCGAGCCGTAAATGAAAATATACCATTTCAAAATATTTGATATCAAAATATTTGATATCAGTATTCGTTTAAATTCTATATAAAATGTAATACCACTTATTATCCCTGTAGCATTTATAGCTTGACGACCCACTCTAAGAAATATAGATTTATTGGAGAATCTTTAGAATATTGCACGTGGCGACAGTTAAGTACTTATATATAGGAACTAACTATTTACAAACTAGACAGTTTTCTCTATTAGATGAATTAAAAATAAAACGCAAATCGGCTTATACGTTTAAAATTTTCCGTTATAAAGAGTTTTTATGGAATTTGATCTATATAATATGTTTTGTCTTTAAAGGGTATATCTTAATATACCTTCAATTTTTTTAATTATAATAACAATTTTCTTTAATCGACCCCAACAGTGTGCGAATTATAACCAAATTTTGGAGAATTATATATATCAAATTCCTCCTCCTAGAAAGTCCTCAACAATTTCGACCAATTTTATCACACTGTCCCATATTAAATGTTTAAACACTTTGTTGCACATTTCGCTTTGTCATAGTGCAGTTATTTAAACTCCTTACTCCCGGAGTGGTTGCTTATGCAGTGTCAACACTTCAAGACATATCTCTAAATGAATTTAAAAAGACAGACAGACATAGAAAGATAGACAGACTGTCGGACTTACCTCTATTGTATCTTGGTTACCACAACACTTCAAAAAAGCAACACAGTTCTAATTCATTCACTTGTAATGTATTGTATAGTGCAAAACAACGCAGACATGAATAAACAAAATTTGAGAAAAACGTTAAAAAGGATGACTCTTAAAAACCCAGCACAGTGTTGCCACCTTTGCCATATGATTATATTTAATAGAAATATATGTAAGCTTAAAAGGATTCCTAGTATGTTTTTTCCCCGCAACTTGGCAACCCTGTGGCTAAAACACTACCAAACTTCATTTTGCTACAAGAATACCAGAGGGAAAAATCGGTTAAAAATGTGGAAAAAAATGTTTTTAAATATAATTTGTATTTCCTAACATCTACAAATTATTTTTACGCGAAATAAAGCGAATGCTTAGATGACTGCCAGTAGCAGTTGGTAAAAGGGTTATGAAATGGGGGCTAAAAATGTATTAACGTGTTAGGAAAAGAATGTGAATATGTGGAAAGCATACTTCTACTTCTACTTCTACTTCTACTTCTACTTCTACTTCTACTTCTACTTCTACTTTTACTTCTACTTCTACTTCTACTTCTACTTCTACTTCTACTTCTACTTCTACTTCTACTTCTACTTCTACTTCTACTTCTACTTCTACTTCTACTTCTACTTCTACTTCTACTTCTACTTCTACTTCTACTTCTACTTCTACTTCTACTTCTACTCTACTTCTACTTCTACTTCTACTTCTACTTCTACTTCTACTTCTACTTCTACTTCTACTTCTACTTCTACTTCTACTTCTACTTCTACTTCTACTTCTACTTCTACTTCTACTTCTACTTCTACTTCTACTTCTACTTCTACTTCTACTTCTACTTCTACTTCTACTTCTACTTCTACTTCTACTTCTACTTCTACTTCTACTTCTACTTCTACTTCTACTTCTACTTCTACTTCTACTTCTACTTCTACTTCTACTTCTACTTCTACTTCTACTTCTACTTCTACTTCTACTTCTACTTCTACTTCTACTTCTACTTCTACTTCTACTTCTACTTCTACTTCTACTTCTACTTCTACTTCTACTTCTACTTCTACTTCTACTTCTACTTCTACTTCTACTTCTACTTCTACTTCTACTTCTACTTCTACTTCTACTTCTACTTCTACTTCTACTTCTACTTCTACTTCTACTTCTACTTCTACTTCTACTTCTACTTCTACTTCTACTTCTACTTCTACTTCTACTTCTACTTCTACTTCTACTTCTACTTCTACTTCTACTTCTACTTCTACTTCTACTTCTACTTCTACTTCTACTTCTACTTCTACTTCTACTTCTACTTCTACTTCTACTTCTACTTCTACTTCTACTTCTACTTCTACTTCTACTTCTACTTCTACTTCTACTTCTACTTCTACTTCTACTTCTACTTCTACTTCTACTTCTACTTCTACTTCTACTTCTACTTCTACTTCTACTTCTACTTCTACTTCTACTTCTACTTCTACTTCTACTTCTACTTCTACTTCTACTTCTACTTCTACTTCTACTTCTACTTCTACTTCTACTTCTACTTCTACTTCTACTTCTACTTCTACTTCTACTTCTACTTCTACTTCTACTTCTACTTCTACTTCTACTTCTACTTCTACTTCTACTTCTACTTCTACTTCTACTTCTACTTCTACTTCTACTTCTACTTCTACTTCTACTTCTACTTCTACTTCTACTTCTACTTCTACTTCTACTTCTACTTCTACTTCTACTTCTACTTCTACTTCTACTTCTACTTCTACTTCTACTTCTACTTCTACTTCTACTTCTACTTCTACTTCTACTTCTACTTCTACTTCTACTTCTACTTCTACTTCTACTTCTACTTCTACTTCTACTTCTACTTCTACTTCTACTTCTACTTCTACTTCTACTTCTACTTCTACTTCTACTTCTACTTCTACTTCTACTTCTACTTCTACTTCTACTTCTACTTCTACTTCTACTTCTACTTCTACTTCTACTTCTACTTCTACTTCTACTTCTACTTCTACTTCTACTTCTACTTCTACTTCTACTTCTACTTCTACTTCTACTTCTACTTCTACTTCTACTTCTACTTCTACTTCTACTTCTACTTCTACTTCTACTTCTACTTCTACTTCTACTTCTACTTCTACTTCTACTTCTACTTCTACTTCTACTTCTACTTCTACTTCTACTTCTACTTCTACTTCTACTTCTACTTCTACTTCTACTTCTACTTCTACTTCTACTTCTACTTCTACTTCTACTTCTACTTCTACTTCTACTTCTACTTCTACTTCTACTTCTACTTCTACTTCTACTTCTACTTCTACTTCTACTTCTACTTCTACTTCTACTTCTACTTCTACTTCTACTTCTACTTCTACTTCTACTTCTACTTCTACTTCTACTTCTACTTCTACTTCTACTTCTACTTCTACTTCTACTTCTACTTCTACTTCTACTTCTACTTCTACTTCTACTTCTACTTCTACTTCTACTTCTACTTCTACTTCTACTTCTACTTCTACTTCTACTTCTACTTCTACTTCTACTTCTACTTCTACTTCTACTTCTACTTCTACTTCTACTTCTACTTCTACTTCTACTTCTACTTCTACTTCTACTTCTACTTCTACTTCTACTTCTACTTCTACTTCTACTTCTACTTCTACTTCTACTTCTACTTCTACTTCTACTTCTACTTCTACTTCTACTTCTACTTCTACTTCTACTTCTACTTCTACTTCTACTTCTACTTCTACTTCTACTTCTACTTCTACTTCTACTTCTACTTCTACTTCTACTTCTACTTCTACTTCTACTTCTACTTCTACTTCTACTTCTACTTCTACTTCTACTTCTACTTCTACTTCTACTTCTACTTCTACTTCTACTTCTACTTCTACTTCTACTTCTACTTCTACTTCTACTTCTACTTCTACTTCTACTTCTACTTCTACTTCTACTTCTACTTCTACTTCTACTTCTACTTCTACTTCTACTTCTACTTCTACTTCTACTTCTACTTCTACTTCTACTTCTACTTCTACTTCTACTTCTACTTCTACTTCTACTTCTACTTCTACTTCTACTTCTACTTCTACTTCTACTTCTACTTCTACTTCTACTTCTACTTCTACTTCTACTTCTACTTCTACTTCTACTTCTACTTCTACTTCTACTTCTACTTCTACTTCTACTTCTACTTCTACTTCTACTTCTACTTCTACTTCTACTTCTACTTCTACTTCTACTTCTACTTCTACTTCTACTTCTACTTCTACTTCTACTTCTACTTCTACTTCTACTTCTACTTCTACTTCTACTTCTACTTCTACTTCTACTTCTACTTCTACTTCTACTTCTACTTCTACTTCTACTTCTACTTCTACTTCTACTTCTACTTCTACTTCTACTTCTACTTCTACTTCTACTTCTACTTCTACTTCTACTTCTACTTCTACTTCTACTTCTACTTCTACTTCTACTTCTACTTCTACTTCTACTTCTACTTCTACTTCTACTTCTACTTCTACTTCTACTTCTACTTCTACTTCTACTTCTACTTCTACTTCTACTTCTACTTCTACTTCTACTTCTACTTCTACTTCTACTTCTACTTCTACTTCTACTTCTACTTCTACTTCTACTTCTACTTCTACTTCTACTTCTACTTCTACTTCTACTTCTACTTCTACTTCTACTTCTACTTCTACTTCTACTTCTACTTCTACTTCTACTTCTACTTCTACTTCTACTTCTACTTCTACTTCTACTTCTACTTCTACTTCTACTTCTACTTCTACTTCTACTTCTACTTCTACTTCTACTTCTACTTCTACTTCTACTTCTACTTCTACTTCTACTTCTACTTCTACTTCTACTTCTACTTCTACTTCTACTTCTACTTCTACTTCTACTTCTACTTCTACTTCTACTTCTACTTCTACTTCTACTTCTACTTCTACTTCTACTTCTACTTCTACTTCTACTTCTACTTCTACTTCTACTTCTACTTCTACTTCTACTTCTACTTCTACTTCTACTTCTACTTCTACTTCTACTTCTACTTCTACTTCTACTTCTACTTCTACTTCTACTTCTACTTCTACTTCTACTTCTACTTCTACTTCTACTTCTACTTCTACTTCTACTTCTACTTCTACTTCTACTTCTACTTCTACTTCTACTTCTACTTCTACTTCTACTTCTACTTCTACTTCTACTTCTACTTCTACTTCTACTTCTACTTCTACTTCTACTTCTACTTCTACTTCTACTTCTACTTCTACTTCTACTTCTACTTCTACTTCTACTTCTACTTCTACTTCTACTTCTACTTCTACTTCTACTTCTACTACTTCTACTTCTACTTCTACTTCTACTTCTACTTCTACTTCTACTTCTACTTCTACTTCTACTTCTACTTCTACTTCTACTTCTACTTCTACTTCTACTTCTACTTCTACTTCTACTTCTACTTCTACTTCTACTTCTACTTCTACTTCTACTTCTACTTCTACTTCTACTTCTACTTCTACTTCTACTTCTACTTCTTCTACTTCTACTTCTACTTCTACTTCTACTTCTACTTCTACTTCTACTTCTACTTCTACTTCTACTTCTACTTCTACTTCTACTTCTACTTCTACTTCTACTTCTACTTCTACTTCTACTTCTACTTCTACTTCTACTTCTACTTCTACTTCTACTTCTACTTCTACTTCTACTTCTACTTCTACTTCTACTTCTACTTCTACTTCTACTTCTACTTCTACTTCTACTTCTACTTCTACTTCTACTTCTACTTCTACTTCTACTTCTACTTCTACTTCTACTTCTACTTCTACTTCTACTTCTACTTCTACTTCTACTTCTACTTCTACTTCTACTTCTACTTCTACTTCTACTTCTACTTCTACTTCTACTTCTACTTCTACTTCTACTTCTACTTCTACTTCTACTTCTACTTCTACTTCTACTTCTACTTCTACTTCTACTTCTACTTCTACTTCTACTTCTACTTCTACTTCTACTTCTACTTCTACTTCTACTTCTACTTCTACTTCTACTTCTACTTCTACTTCTACTTCTACTTCTACTTCTACTTCTACTTCTACTTCTACTTCTACTTCTACTTCTACTTCTACTTCTACTTCTACTTCTACTTCTACTTCTACTTCTACTTCTACTTCTACTTCTACTTCTACTTCTACTTCTACTTCTACTTCTACTTCTACTTCTACTTCTACTTCTACTTCTACTTCTACTTCTACTTCTACTTCTACTTCTACTTCTACTTCTACTTCTACTTCTACTTCTACTTCTACTTCTACTTCTACTTCTACTTCTACTTCTACTTCTACTTCTACTTCTACTTCTACTTCTACTTCTACTTCTACTTCTACTTCTACTTCTACTTCTACTTCTACTTCTACTTCTACTTCTACTTCTACTTCTACTTCTACTTCTACTTCTACTTCTACTTCTACTTCTACTTCTACTTCTACTTCTACTTCTACTTCTACTTCTACTTCTACTTCTACTTCTACTTCTACTTCTACTTCTACTTCTACTTCTACTTCTACTTCTACTTCTACTTCTACTTCTACTTCTACTTCTACTTCTACTTCTACTTCTACTTCTACTTCTACTTCTACTTCTACTTCTACTTCTACTTCTACTTCTACTTCTACTTCTACTTCTACTTCTACTTCTACTTCTACTTCTACTTCTACTTCTACTTCTACTTCTACTTCTACTTCTACTTCTACTTCTACTTCTACTTCTACTTCTACTTCTACTTCTACTTCTACTTCTACTTCTACTTCTACTTCTACTTCTACTTCTACTTCTACTTCTACTTCTACTTCTACTTCTACTTCTACTTCTACTTCTACTTCTACTTCTACTTCTACTTCTACTTCTACTTCTACTTCTACTTCTACTTCTACTTCTACTTCTACTTCTACTTCTACTTCTACTTCTACTTCTACTTCTACTTCTACTTCTACTTCTACTTCTACTTCTACTTCTACTTCTACTTCTACTTCTACTTCTACTTCTACTTCTACTTCTACTTCTACTTCTACTTCTACTTCTACTTCTACTTCTACTTCTACTTCTACTTCTACTTCTACTTCTACTTCTACTTCTACTTCTACTTCTACTTCTACTTCTACTTCTACTTCTACTTCTACTTCTACTTCTACTTCTACTTCTACTTCTACTTCTACTTCTACTTCTACTTCTACTTCTACTTTATTTTTTTTTTTTTTTTTTTTTTTTTTTTTTTTTTTTTTTTTTTTTAAATTAATATATTTTTATTGAAAATTCATAATTTGTTACAATTAGTGTTACACTGTAAAATACCTTGCGAAGCCTGTAGGCTTGTCTGCAGGTTGGAGTTTACATTGTTGTTCATACAAATAACATTCTTACATAGTATGTATTTACATCAGTTCAGCTGAGTATTGAAATATAAGTGTTTATAAAAAGTGTATAATTTCATAATTAATTAAATATGATACGTTAATTACGTAGTAAAATCAGGTTATTTAAGATTTACAAAGAAAGTGTTTTTTTATAACTTTTTTTCTGCTGTATTTGGTTTTAGTATTTAGTATACTTGTGGGTAATTGGTTTAGTGTCATCGGCAGACTCACTGCAAGCGAGTGTTTCCCATAGTTGTTTCTGAAATTCGGTATCTTGTATCGGCCTTGTGCTCTGTGTCTGGTATTTTGTAGATGATTGATAGGTTGCAAATATTCACTGTCTCCAAAGAACTCGTTGCATATTGTTGTTTTGTACAGGTTGTTTATGTTTAGAATTCCTATATGTTTATACATGTGATTAGTGTTTTGATAATTATGTTCATTTGGGTTTGTTGCCATCATTGTTTGTAGATTATTGTTTTGATTTGGTTGATGATTGTTGTATTGAAAGCGTTTGTATAATTGTTTAACTAGTTTATTTTGTGTTTGTTGTAATGTCCGGCAACAAGTAGCATTGCCCCACGCAGTTATTCCGTGCCTCAGGTACGTTTCTACTAATGATAAGTATGCTTGCTTAAGCACTGGATACGGAGAGCAGTTTCCGAGGTGGTATAATGCGTACGCAGATTTTCTCAGCTTTTTGTGCAGGTTTTCTATGTGTTCCTTCCATTTGAATAGAGAATCGAGATGTATTCCAAGATATTTGTATGTCCTGACAACTTCAATTTTTGTATTGCATTTTTCTTCATTTTCTGTGTAATTAATTTGACCGTAGTTTGAGTGCAGACACTCCGTGTTGTGGAATGTGAGATCCATGTTTATATTTGGAATGTGCCTAGGTTTAAACTGCATGACCTTTTTTATATTTGGAATGTGCCTAGGTTTAAACTGCATGACCTTTGTTTTTGCAGCATTTATCACTAGTCCGCTGTCGTGGCACCATCTGACCAGCAGATCCAACTCATTCTGCAAAGTTCTTCTAGCAATGTTTGGGTTGCTGTTTGATACTATTATCGCCGTATCATCCGCATATGCAAATATTTTGCTATTTTTTAGTATTTTTACCATGTCATTAGCGTACATTATGTATAGAATTGGTCCTAACTTTGAGCCTTGAGGAACACCATGAGTTAGCTGTGTACTGCTGCTAATATTGTTTTCAATTTTGACCCTATAGGTTCGACAGTCAAGATAGTTCCTGAACCAATTGAGGCTATGTCCTCGAATACCATTTCTCTCAAGCATATACAACAATTTTTCATGTGAGAGTGTGTCAAATGCTTTGCTAAAATCAATGAATAATGCAAGACAAGACATATTTTTGGAGAGGTTTTGGTTGATATGGTTGGAAAATTTGCCTAAAAGTTGATTTATGTTTTTTCCTTTTTGGAAACCATATTGTGACTTGTCAATAATTTTGTATTTGTTTATAAATTCGGTTAATCTTCTTACAACTATCTCCTCGAGAATCTTTTCTAATACCGGTAGTATGGATATTGGTCGGTAGTTGTTGTAGTCATTTTTAGTTCCATTTTTATAAATAGGACGGATTAAAGACGTTTTTAATATGGTTGGAATGGTTCCTTCGCTGAGGCTATAGTTTATTAGTTTTGTTATAATTGGGGTAAGTATATCCGAGTTGATTTTAAGGTCTATAGATCTTATCCCATCAGCTCCTGCGCTTTTTCTGACGTTTAGAGTTTTTAAAATGTTTTTAATCTCGTGTTCACTTGTGTGTGTTAGATACATTGTGTTTGGCATGTTGTTATTAGGGTTTGGAAAGGTTTTTATGTTACATGTATGTATTATTTTATTGACATTATTGTGTAAATTTTCGGCAAACTTTTCTGCTATTAATTCAGATGGTTCGTTTTTAAAATTTCTTTTAATAATTTCATCAATATTATCGGTCTTTTTTCCCGTAATTTCATTTATAATTTGCCAAGTTTTTCGGGTATCATTTCTATTTTTTATAAATTTTTTATGATAATATTCATTCTTAGCGAATATTATTTTTTTATTAAGTTTATTATTAAATGTTTTATATATTTTTTCATTTGTTTTGTTGGCCTTATTTTTTTGCCAATTTTTATATAGTCTATCTCTTATTTCACAAAAGCTTAGTATTTCATTATTTAACCATTCATGTTGATTTCTTTTTTTGTTTTTTATTTTTTTTAGTTCTTTTGCTTTTTCATATATTTCTTTAAATTTTTCTTGTATATTATAAAATAAATTGTTTGTGTCATCAGATAGTTCGATAATAAAATTCCAATCAGTTTCATTTATCAATCGATTTACTTCAGCATTGTTAATTCTGGCGTTTTTTTTAGAATCGCTATTTTGTCTGTTATTTGTTCTGGCATTGTCCACACTATCTATACATCCAAGGATGGCATAATGGTCGGAGATCGAAGTTGCGACAACGACAGCATGCGCGGTTGCCTTCGAACGTACGAACATGTGGTCGATGCACGTGTTTGTGTATGCATCTTCCCTCGTCGTTTCATTTATTAAACATTGCAGGCCGTTGGTTGACATCATGTCTAGATATTTTGTTGTTGTCAAATTGTTCTTTTTGAGATCAATATTCATATCACCCACGACTATTACCTGTCTCTTTCCACTGACTTCTTTTATGTGTAAGTCCATCTCTTCTACGAAGTTGTTAATGCTTTGGTGAGGGGGTCGGTAGACGGGAATGATAGTGACAGCACAATGGTTTTGCTTTTCAACGTTGATTTCAATGCTTTCAAATGATGTTGTTGTTTCGCATGTTAGATCGTTTCGGACATAAGCTGCGATGCCTCCGCCTCTGCCCTCGCGGTTGTGAAATATTGCACTATAGCCGTGAATTTGGTACAAGTCATTCTCACTATCGTTTATGTTGGTTTCTGTGAGGATTATTAGGTCTATTTTGTTTAATATTTTTTGTATTTGAGTTAAAAAAGGTGTGAGGTTTTTTCGAAGTGATCTTATGTTTAAATGAATGATTGAAATAGAATTATTTAGATTATTTTCGTTTATTTCACTGACATTAATCATTTTTTATTTATTTGTGTGCCAATTTTTATATAAAAAAAAGGAAAAAAAAAAATATATAATTTGTTTGCTTTTATTATGTTTAATTGTATTAAATTGATATAGATTAGTACGAACTGATTTTATAAAAATGTTTAAATTGTAATTAATTCAATATCTGATGTATTGTTGATATTAAATTGGGTTGTGTTTTCCGATTTGCGTGCAAAGATGTGGCCATTACGGACCCATACGAAATTCCACCCAGACTCTTTAGCCTTTGTCTTTGTCATCCATAAAAGACGTCTATTGTACGGCGTGAGTTCGTCATTTACATATACATATTTGTTCGTCTCTTGGTTTTCTCCACTTATGACGCTGCTGTCGATACGATGTCCCTTTAGCTTCGACATTATCTCCCTTTTCATCTGCATATTAGCGAACTCAATTAAGATTTTATTGTTCTTTTTTATTCTGCTTGCTCTCTCTATGTCAGCGTCGCCAAGATCAATACCAACCGATGCTGCTATTGCCTTAACCACAGCAGAGGGCGCTACATTTGAGTCAGTCACATTATTTATTTCAATGTTTTTGTTAAGACTGCGCTGTTCCAATTGCTGCACACGATGTTCCATATCATTTAGTTGTTTGGTTTTTTGTTCATCTTTTTCTTGTAAATCTTTTACTTGTATAGATAATTTATTTACAGATTCATTAATTTGGTTGACAGCATCCGTCATCAATTGGGAGTTTCTGTTGAGCTGCTGCATCATTGTTTCGAAGCTTCTTTGCATATACATTTGCAGATCGACCATTGCTGCTTTTAGCTCACTTGTTTCTGTTTGTTGAGTTACCGAAATTGTTGGAATTGACATTGTATTGTTGTTGGCCTGTTGGGAACCTGTGGATGTTGCGCTGCTGCTGCTGGTAATGTTGTTCGGAGACAGTTCAATATTTGTTTTTAAGCTGTTGTTGTTGCTAACGATCTCGGCTTCCCTGAATCGTTTCTTGTTTTGTTTGGCATCGTCGTCGTCTTCTCTCTGCTGTTTTTGTTGTGTGTTGATTTGTTCGGTTTCTGTTACAGGTTGCATTAGAATTGAGTTTGTTTGGGGGTCGTTCACCTCTTGTTGTTTTTGTGATTCAGAAGCACTTTTGTTTTCGTGGAAAATGAATGTGTGGTAAGTGTTGTTGGGCGACTTTTGACGGGGTTTGCATAATTGGCATTTCCACTCGGTTTTCCTTGTCACGCTCATTGAGTTATAAGAACTCTCCGATAATGGGGCACAGGGTATAAAGTGATACTTGTTTTTGCATTGGTGGCAGAGTACAAAATTGACCGACGTTATTGCATTTTTGCAAGTGAAGCAAATATTATCGGACATTATATTTGTTTTTGTTTTGGGTCACTTTAACAAGAAAAATGTTTAGGACAGAAGAAAAAATGCACTGATATGCGCGTATAAAATTAGCACGTCTGTTCGATTGAATCGCTACAGCTGAACTACTTCTACTTCTACTTCTACTTCTACTTCTACTTCTACTTCTACTTCTACTTCTACTTCTACTTCTACTTCTACTTCTACTTCTACTTCTACTTCTACTTCTACTTCTACTTCTACTTCTACTTCTACTTCTACTTCTACTTCTACTTCTACTTCTACTTCTACTTCTACTTCTACTTCTACTTCTACTTCTACTTCTACTTCTACTTCTACTTCTACTTCTACTTCTACTTCTACTTCTACTTCTACTTCTACTTCTACTTCTACTTCTACTTCTACTTCTACTTCTACTTCTACTTCTACTTCTACTTCTACTTCTACTTCTACTTCAACTTCTACTTCTACTTCTACTTCTACTTCTACTTCTACTTCTACTTCTACTTCTACTTCTACTTCTACTTCTACTTCTACTTCTACTTCTACTTCTACTTCTACTTCTACTTCTACTTCTACTTCTACTTCTACTTCTACTTCTACTTCTACTTCTACTTCTACTTCTACTTCTACTTCTACTTCTACTTCTACTTCTACTTCTACTTCTACTTCTACTTCTACTTCTACTTCTACTTCTACTTCTACTTCTACTTCTACTTCTACTTCTACTTCTACTTCTACTTCTACTTCTACTTCTACTTCTACTTCTACTTCTACTTCTACTTCTACTTCTACTTCTACTTCTACTTCTACTTCTACTTCTACTTCTACTTCTACTTCTACTTCTACTTCTACTTCTACTTCTACTTCTACTTCTACTTCTACTTCTACTTCTACTTCTACTTCTACTTCTACTTCTACTTCTACTTCTACTTCTACTTCTACTTCTACTTCTACTTCTACTTCTACTTCTACTTCTACTTCTACTTCTACTTCTACTTCTACTTCTACTTCTACTTCTACTTCTACTTCTACTTCTACTTCTACTTCTACTTCTACTTCTACTTCTACTTCTACTTCTACTTCTACTTCTACTTCTACTTCTACTTCTACTTCTACTTCTACTTCTACTTCTACTTCTACTTCTACTTCTACTTCTACTTCTACTTCTACTTCTACTTCTACTTCTACTTCTACTTCTACTTCTACTTCTACTTCTACTTCTACTTCTACTTCTACTTCTACTTCTACTTCTACTTCTACTTCTACTTCTACTTCTACTTCTACTTCTACTTCTACTTCTACTTCTACTTCTACTTCTACTTCTACTTCTACTTCTACTTCTACTTCTACTTCTACTTCTACTTCTACTTCTACTTCTACTTCTACTTCTACTTCTACTTCTACTTCTACTTCTACTTCTACTTCTACTTCTACTTCTACTTCTACTTCTACTTCTACTTCTACTTCTACTTCTACTTCTACTTCTACTTCTACTTCTACTTCTACTTCTACTTCTACTTCTACTTCTACTTCTACTTCTACTTCTACTTCTACTTCTACTTCTATTAATATTTCTACTCTACACTGATGTTTTAAAAAGAACAGTACCAGAGTTCTTTAGCCAATTCCTCTAACTCCAATCAAATACCCCTCTAAAACACCACTGTTTTCGCAAATTTTCTGCAAATACTATCCAAATGATTTCCACCAACTGAGTTGTAGTGGCAAGTAAGTACTTCTGGATGCACAATTCGAATCGCTTGGCGGAATGTATGTATGCGCGGATGTTTGTGAATGGGAGTACTGCCGATGATTATGCCCCCCAAACTGTCAGTAGCGTTTTCGTTTCCCCACGAGAGCTTCAGTTGGTGTTAAATGAAAATTGCGGTCTCTGGTGGCGGTAGAAACTCTTTTTGCAGCATTTGATGCAATGTATATTTGCTTCTATAACTAACAGTGGCGGATGATTATACGATAATGTCTGTCTGTCTCTCTGACTGTGTGTGCGAGGGTATGTTTGTCTATGATTTTCGCCGATGTTGCTATAAAATAAATAATTAAGATTTTCCGCATAACAACATAATATTCTGCAGCACACATAATTATAGTAAATTTGTAATTCTCAAAAGTGGCATTTCGAAAGTGGTCTTGAGGCAAAGTGTAGGCGAATTATTATGATAAGTGAAGAGTTGTATAATTCATATGATTGATTTGGCTGTGGCTTTTAGGAAGTGCATGCGGTCTAGTTGGGATGATTAAAAGGAGTACATTTTATTGGTGCTTCAAAGTTAAATGGTAGCTTATTTCTTTGGGGTTTGAAAGGTACTTTACAATCATGAGCAATATATCATGTTAATATTATGTTAATAGCAATACCTCAAGAATTTTTTCAAACTGAATACATACGAGTATTATAATTTCTGAATATGTATTAAACCACGTTCGATAGATAATTCTTTTTGTGCAATACGAGTATGGTTGATACCAACGAAGAAACATTTAAGTAGTATACATAGGGTAATTTTGAAGCAAGTGATCTTTTCAGATCTTTTATATTGACTATACGTATAATAATAATAATAATATTAATATATTCAATATGCGTATACGGTATACGGTATACGTTTCTCATGAAACGTTTAAGAAGATATGACGATTTGACCAAATGATGCTTTTGAGAAATATTGGTGAGCTAGGTAAATTTGGAGAACTGTACCACAAAAAATAGAGCGAATTCTGAAAGACTTGAAACGATGAAATGTCCCCACGCACAAGTGCTAAATTGTGTTAAAATTAAAAGGCATAACTTGTTCGTTGTCCAAGCTGCTTTGGAATTAACCTACAAGAGTTGTATAGGATTCAATATTTTAAAAAATATTTAATCTTTGCGAGGATGTACTAGAATAAATAGGCCACTCATCTTTGAACTTAGACATGCTAAATTTTATATATTTATAGCTCAATCATGGCAAAAGCCCGCATTACAGAGGGACTGACACTGCTAAATTGTACTGAAACGCATTACATATGTACATAAGGTTTTACGTCACCTCTGCAATGCATTATTATTTTTATGTATATATTTTTACCAAGATGAAGGCATACTACCCTGAGGGTCCATGACCATTGAAGTCAATTGTAAGGGTACATTTTTCAATGATAATTGAATTTTACCCTATCAATGATCATGGATTTTTGTCAACGTTCATTGACTTTATGTCAGTGGTTCTTAACCCTTTATCAATGAATTAACCCTTTGTCAATAGCCATTCAGTCTTTATCAATAGTCATTGTGCCTTTGTCAATTGTCATTGTCATTGACACTGTCTGTTGTCATTTACCCCTTGTCGAAGACCATTGACCTTTTGGCCTTTGACTCTTTGCCAATTGTATTTATCATTATTAGCATTATTGACAGTTTGTCAATGCTATTTGACTCTTTGCAGATGGTAACTGATTCTGTCAATAGGAATTGACTCTGTAAACGGCAATTGCTCCGTCAATGGAAATTAACTCTGTCACAGATAATTACACTGTCAAGCATAATTACACTGCCAACGATAACTGACCCTTTGTCAAGTGCAGTTTACCCATTGTCAACAATGGTCACTGATCCCTTGACGTGGTCATTGGCTCTTTGTCATTGAGCATTTTTCAATGGTCACTAAGCCTTTGTCAATGATAATTGACCCATTGTCAATGGTCATTGAACTTTTGTCAATGGTCATTGACCCTTTGTCAATGGTCATTGACCCTTAGTCAATGGTCATTGACCCTTAGTCAATGGTCATTGACCCTTAGTCAATGGTCATTGACCCTTAGTCAATGCTCATTGACCCTTTGTTTATGCTCATTGACCCTTTGTTAATGCTCATTGACCCTTTATCACTGGTCATTGACCCTTTGTCTCTGGTCATTGACCCTTTGTCAATGGTCATTGAACCTTTGTCAATGGTCATTGACCCTTTGTCAATGGTCATTGACCCTTTGTAAATGGTCATTGACCCTTTGTCAATGGTCATTGACCCTTTGTCAATGGTCATTGACCCTTTGTCAATGGTCATTGACCCTTTGTCAATGGTCATTGACCCTTTGTCAATGGTCATTGACCCTTTGTCAATTGTCATTGAACCTTTGTCAATGGTCATTGACCCTTTATCAATGCTCAGTGACCCTTTGTTAATGGTCATTGACCCTTTGTCACTGGTCATTGACGCTTTGTCACTGGTCATTGACCCCTTGTCAATGGTCATTGAACTCTTGTCAATGGTCTTGGAAACTTTGTCAACGGTCATTGACCCTTTGTCAACGGTCATTGACCCTTTGTCAATGGTCATTGACCCTTAGTCAATTGTCATTGACCCTTAGTCAATGGTCATTGACCCTTAGTCAATGGTCATTGAACCTTTGTCAATGCTCATTGACCCTTTGTCATTGGCCATTGAACTCTTGTCAATTGTCTTTTAACCTTTGTCAATGGTCACTGCACTCTTGTCAATGGTCTTTGAACCTTTGTCAATGGTCATTCACCCTTTGTCAATGCTCATTGACCCTTTGTCAATGCGCATTGACCCTTTGTCAATACTCATTGACCCTTTGTCAATGCTCATTGACCCTTTGTCAATGCTCATTGACCCTTTGTCAATGCGCATTGACCCTTTGTTAATGCTCATGGACCCTTTGTTAATGCTCATTGAGCCTTTGTTAATGCTCATTGACCATTTATCACTGGTCATTGACCCTTTGTCACTGGTCATTGACCCCTTGTCAATGGTCATTGAACTCTTGTCAATGGTCTTTGAACCTTTGTCAACGGTCATTCACCCTTTGCCAATGGTCGTTGACCCTTTGTCAATGGTCATTGACCCTTTGTCAATGGTCATTGACCCTTTGTCAACGGTCATTGACCCGTAGTCAATGGTCATTGACCCTTTGTCAATGCTCATTGACCCTTTGTCATTGGCCATTGAACTCTTGTCAATGGTCTTTCAACCTTTGTCAATGGTCATTGAACTCTTGTCAATGGTCTTTGAACCTTTGTCAATGGTCATTGACCCTATGTCAATGGTCATTGACCCTTTGTAAATGGTCATTGACCCTTTGTCAATGGTCATTGACCCTTTGTCAATGGTCATTGACCCTTTGTCAATGGTCAATGACCCTTTGTCAATGGTCATTGACCCTTTGTCAATTGTCATTGAACCTTTGTCAATGGTCATTGACCCTTTATCAATGTTCATTGACCCTTTGTTAATGGTCATTGACCCTTTGTCACTGGTCATTGAACATTTGTCAATGGTCACTGAGCCTTTGTCAATGGTCATTGACACTTTGTCAATGGTCATTGACACTTTGTCAATGGTCATTGACACTTTGTCAATGGTCATTGACCCTTTGTCAATGGTCATTGACCCTTTGTCAATGGTCATTGACCCTTTGTCAATGGTCATTGACCCTTTGTCACTAGTCATTGACCCTTTGTCAATGCTCATTGACCCTTTGTCAATGCTCATTGACCCGTTGGTAATGGTCATTGACGCTTTGTTATTGGTCATTGACCCTTTTTCAGTGGTCATTGACCCTTTGTCAATGGTCATTGACCCTTTGCCAATGGTCATTGACCCTTTGTCAATGGTCATTGACCCTTTGTCAATGGTCATTGACCCTTTGTCAATGGTCATTGACCCTTTGTCAATGGTCATTGACCCTTTGTCAATGGTCATTGACCCTTTGTCAATGGTCATTGACCCTTTGTCAATGGTCATAGACCCCTTGTAAATGCTCATTGACCCTTAGTTAATGGTAATTGACACTTTGTCATTGGTCATTGACCCTTTGTCAATGGTCATTGACCCTTTGTCAATGGTCATTGGCTCTTTGTCAATGGTCATTGACCCTTAATCAATGGTCATTGACCCTTTGTCAATGGTCATTGGCTCTTTGTCAATGGTCATTGACCCTTAGTCAATGGTCATTGACCCTTAGTCAATGGTCATTGACCCTTAGTCAATGGTCATTGACCCTTAGTCAATGGTCATTGACCCTTAGTCAATGGTCATTGACCCTTAGTCAATGGTCATTGACCCTTAGTCAATGGTCATTGACCCTTAGTCAATGGTCATTGACCCTTAGTCAATGGTCATTGACCCTTAGTCAATGGTCATTGACCCTTAGTCAATGGTCATTGACCCTTAGTCAATGGTCATTGACCCTTAGTCAATGGTCATTGAAACTTAGTCAATGGTCATTGAAACTTAGTCAATGGTCATTGACCCTTAGTCAATGGTCATTGACCCTTAGTCAATGGTCATTGACCCTTAGTCAATGGTCATTGACCTTTGTCAATGGTCATTGACCTATTGTCAATGGTCATTGACCATTTGTCAATGCTCATTGACCATTTGTTATTGGTCATTGACCCTTTGTCATTGGACATTGACCCTTTGTCAGTGGTCGTTGACCCTTTGTCAATGGTCATTGAACTCTTGTCAACGGTCATTGACCCTTTGTCAATGGTCATTAACCCTTTGTCAATGGCCATTGACCCTTTGTCAATGGTCATTGACCCTTTGTCAATGGTCATTGACCCTTTGTCAATGGTCATTGACCCTTTGTCAATGGTCATTGACCCTTTGTCAATGGTCATTGACCCTTTGTCAATGGTCATTGACCCTTTGTCAATGGTCATTGACCCTTTGTCAATGGTCATAGACCCTTTGTCAATGGTCATTGACCCTTTGTCAATGGTCATTAACCCTTTTTCAATGGTCATTGACCCTTTGTTAATGGCAATGCAAACAATGTCAATTGCAATTGATACTTTGTCAATGGCAATTGACACTTTGTTAATGACAATTGACACTTTGTCAATGACAATGAGTTGAACGAACTCAGTTAACTCAATAACTGCACTCTGTTACTGAAACGGGTGCTTGTCTTTGCTATTTAACTTCGAAATATGAATGTGTGCAGGAAACACACCAAGTTTATTAATTGGATTATTCATATTATTTCACAGATACAGCAAAATGACTACTAACTACTCGTATAAATCAAAGTGAATAGCTGAATAACATAAATTGTTAAAAATAATTAATTGATAAATTTAATCAATAACTTTTAATGATCTCCTACGAAAATAAATCAAATTCAAATGAAAATTTGTAAATTGTCTAAGCACTTTTTAAATGTAAGATTTGTTTCCCCACACAAGGTGGATGTATACCCAGTTTTGCTTTACATTGACACAACATGAGCTAGTGAATGGGAATAATAATCTAAGTCATTATAGCTAGATGAGTTATGAAACGATTACAAAGACACATTTTCAGCTGAAAATTAATGAATGAGGCCACTGCATAATATTGAGCAAATTTCTAATTAATTCTTTATTCAATTATTTTTTATTCAAATCTATTAGTCAATGTGTCATTTTATTGACCCCACAGCATAGTTAGAATTGAAAAGTCATTTGAACAACTTCATTAATAAATAATACACTTTTGTTTACAGATTCAAGATATTGATTAAAAACTGTATGAAACCCAATCGGAATATGAGATCACTTAAAATGACTTTTTATTTTGCAAAATGTACGATTTCCTTCATATAACGAATTCATTTTAATCATATAACGAATTCATTTCGGCAAATCAAGTATCAATTTCATTTGCGAAAATACTAATTAAAGAATTCCACAAAACAAAAACACGACTCCGGGAAATATTTAAAAACATATCAAAAGATATCAATGACAAATACATCCTCCTCCATCCAGATATCGATTAAATTTTCCACATAATTATGTTTTTCGTAAAACTTACCTTAGGCATTATATAAACCCGATTGAAAGCAAATCATCAACAATGTATAATTAAGAAAGCAAACAAAAAAATATTTATTTACGAAACGTAATTGAATAGAGATTAGTAGGAAGTCGTGTCATAATCGATTGCATTTGTATTTTACTTTTACGATTTTACTGACACACCTTTATGGCATCTCGTCAGAAAAAAGTCAGGTTTTGCACTGAGAAAAATAATTTCCTTATTTTAAAGATTTGGATGCAGGTCTTTAAAATAAGTATCCATGATACTTAAAATGAAGACAGTTTCCTTACCATTAATTAAATTGTCTTTATTTTATGTAAGGACTATACTTATTTCTAATGATTAAACTAAGACATACTCTGTTTTAAAATAAGTTCCTCTATACTTAATATTAAGACAATTCGAAGCCATAACGTCCTGGCCTTAAATTAAGTACCTTTCATACTTAAAATGAAGACATTTTATTAAATATTAAGTATATTGTCATCATTTTAAGTAAGGGATATACTTATTTCTAATAACTAAGGCGGTTTTGACACTAAATTCGGCCTCGGCTTTAAAATAAGTTCGTTACACACTTAATATTAAAGCAGTTTGAAGCCATAACGTTATTTTATGTTAGTAATATACTTATTTCTAGTAATTAAAAATAAGACATCCTCTGCTTTAAAATAAGTTCTTTCATACTTAATATTAAGACAGTTCGAAGCCATAACGTACTGGTCTTAAAATAATTATCTTTCATACTTAAAATTAAGACACTTACTTAATATTAGGACAGTTCAAAGCCATAACGTCCTTGTTTTAAAATAAGTACCTTTCATACTTAAAATGAAGACAGTATTATGTATATTGACATCATTTTAAGTAAGAGCTATACTTATTTCTATTAACTAAGGCGGTTGTGTCACTAAAGACTGCCTCGGCTTTAAAATAAGTTCGTTTCATACTTAATATCAAGACAGATTGAAGCCGTAACTTTATGGTCTAAGACAAGTGAAGAGGGACAAAGTTCGGCCATGCCGAATCTTATATATCGTGGATCGTATGTGTTTCGGATACAAATAAGCTCATTATACCAAATTTCAGCCAAATTAATTGAAATTTGATATTTTTGTGGCGTTACGAAGTCAAATCTAGAGGGACATTTGTATGGGGCTATATCAGAACATGGTCCTATGACTACCATTGTTTGTGTGAAGGATTTCGGGAATAAATAAACCCCAGTTACAAATTTTCAGCCCGATCAGTTGAAATTTTAGTTCTCTGTGGCGTTAAGAAGTCAAATCGAAGAGATGTTATATATGGGGCTATATCAAAAAATGGGCCGATAGTGCCCATACCTGCACCTCCAAATTTCAGCCACCTAGCTCAAGTATTATAGATTGTAGCGTGATTACAACAGACGGACGGACGGTCGGACAGACGGACGGTCCCCCATCCTATGGTGGAGGGTATAAAAAAGTACCTTTCATGAAGACAGTTTATTTAATATTAAGTAAATTGTCGTCATTTTAGGTAAGAGCTATACTTATCTTTGTTACTAAAACGAGTTTGGCACTAAAGAGGTCCGCGACTATAAAATAAGAGCCGTTCTCACTAAAAATTATGAGGGTTTCTATAAAATTAAGAAAATTGTCGTTATTTTAAGTAAGGATTATACTTGTTTCTGA
Source organism: Eudasyphora cyanicolor (assembly GCA_963930755.1). Taxonomy (NCBI): domain Eukaryota; kingdom Metazoa; phylum Arthropoda; class Insecta; order Diptera; family Muscidae; genus Eudasyphora; species Eudasyphora cyanicolor. The sequence continues at coordinate 26,291,933 of OZ005738.1, forward strand.
ATATTAGGATATTGTTTGCGCTAAACAGATCCTAGTATTATTCATACTTAATATGATGAAAGTATCTTTAATATTAAATAAGCTGTCTTCGTTTTTAGTAAAGACCGTACATATTTTTAAAGATTAAGACGTCGTCGGCACTAAGTACCTTTCATTCTAAAAATGAAGACAGTATCTTTAATAAGTATTAAGTAAATTGTCTTCATTTTAGGTGCAGACTATACCTATTTCATTTACTTTGATGCCATTAAATTTTTTAAATTAGCATATTATTTTCTCAGTGTGATGCTGACGATTTAGCGCCTTTAGTCTATCTCTTGTCTAGCATATCTGGATCATTTTTGCAGACGGCCATCCAACTGGTTGTAGACAAAAATAATTTTAATGAGAGCAAACTTGTAGATGACGTCGTGTATTTGTGTACGATATTTCTTCATGATCCACTGACCATCATTACGTTAAGAAGCATAATATGATTAAGTCCTCATTTGGCTTTGGATAAATTGATAATGAAGTGCATATCTTCGCTTTCCTCGTCTTAAAGTCGTGGACAAGTTTTAAATGAAAAAAAAAACGGAAAAGGAGACACAAATCCAATTTCGTGGGAATGCAGAAAATTAAAGCTGATGGAAATGTGGGAAATCGCACAAAACGGTGATCAGAAAATCATTTACGTTTTAGGATTACAAAAAATTATGTAATCTTAAAAAGTTGTTAACCACATTTGCTGGTTTTAAGCCGTCGCGATATTTAATTGATATCACTGACGTTCGATGTCGTTCAATATATGTCTATGTGCCACCACCAGTTTTGTTTTGTGTCGCTTGAGGTGATAACGTACAGTGAATGATAAATGAGATGCGAGCAATGGAAACTGGTTGAAGGAAAAGCTGGCAAAGAGACTAACTCCAGCAAATGGTATCTGAATGGATTAAGGCGTAATAAAACGGTAAATAAACGGACTGTAAGTCAGATAGGTTTAATAAATGGGTATTAGACCATCGTAAAGTCTTATAGAAACGGTTGTCTGTATGACAGCTATTTCAGATGATATGCCGTAGTCCTTATACGTGCAAATTTTCATAATAACAGTTCGTTCTATACTTTGTTACAAACAATAGGACAAGAATAGAGGGGGAAAAATTAGAAGGAATGAGAAAAACCTACTGACTTTCGACAAAAAGTCTTTAAGCACTCTCAAAGAAGCCCCAATCGGACGCGACAGGTCTGATATCGAGCGAATGGACATCATCCCGCATGGGGACTACGGCAGGAGTTTGCTTAGACGTAGATGAAGAAAAAATTCTGTGTAACTAGCAAGATTTCAAGAACACATACTCTCCTTTTAGTGACCAGACTCTTTGTAAACTTCTCAGATACACATTTGATCGCTAGATTGTATCAGGATAGTTCCACATACGAGTACTCGCTGTACATCCCAATTTGCCTTGCCTTTAGAGAAAACAGCGATCTTTCTGATACGGGGTCTGTTCAATAGAAAAGGTGAATTTTGAAATTTCTTGGTCTACATGTATTCGATGAGTGTTTTTTATGTTGGCACACTTGTCTCGAAAATATGTTCCTGGTTCAGTTTAGTTTGTTCGTGAGAGACATAACAGTTAGACGTGTTTTTCTTATTCGGCAATTTTCTGCTGTGAAAAAAATGGATCAAAGAATTTGCATCGAATTTTTTGTAAAATATGGAATTAAGTGCTCAAAAGCACTAGAAATATTGGGAGTGGCATTTGGTGATTGTACTTCGAGTCAGAAATATTTTTACAAGTGGTACAAATTTTTCAAAGAAGGTCGTGATGATGTGTATGAGGACGCTCGTCCTGAAATATCCATTACATCAAAAACCGATGAAAATGTTGAGAAAGTAAAGAAAATTGTTATAAAGAATCGTCGAATCACTATTAGAGAACTTGTAGAGGATGTCGGCATATCGGTTGGCTCATGCCATACATTTTTTTGGGGAGTTTTGGGACATAAAGCGTGTGGCAGCGAAGTTCGTTCCAAAATTGCTGAATTTTGAACAAAAAACCGTCGCAAGTACGTAATTTTTTGGCCGAAAAGAATACCGTAATCATGTCTCAACCACCGTTTTCAACAGATTTGGCCCCCTGCGACTTTTTCCTGTTTACAAAATTGAATAGACCCTTGAAAGAAAGGCTTTTTGCGACGATTGAGGAGATAAAAACCGAATCGCTGAAAAAGCAAAAGTCTTCTAACTGTTATGTCTCACCAGCGTCCATTAGTTATTGATCTTTGCTGAATGGGAATTGACCTATTACCAACGGCCATTGACCCATTGTCAATTGTCATTAACCTATTGTCAATAGACATTGACCCATTAACCCGTTTTAAATGGTCATTGACCTTTGGGAATGGTCATTGACTCTTTTTCAATGGTCAATGGTCATTGGCTCTTAGTCAGTGGTCGTTAATCAATTGTCAATAGTCTTTGGCCCATTGTCAATAGTCACTGACCCTTCGTCAATGGTCACTATTTGTCTATGGCCTTTTTTAATGATTATTGGCCATTTCCCAATAGTTATTGACTCTTTTTAATGATCATTGACCTTTTTTAATTGTCATTGACTCTTTCTCAGTATTTACTGACCCTTGGTTAACGGTCATTAAGCCTGTGTCAGTACTTATTGACATTTGTTAATGGTCATTCAACCTTTGTCAATTGTCATTGACCCATCGTTGACACTTTGTCAATGGTTGAACCATTGAACCTTTGTCAATGGTCGTTGGCCATTTGTCAGTGGTCATTGGTTCTTTGTCAATGGTCATTGGGTCTTTGTCAAACGATAAACCATTGAACCTTTGTCAATGGTCGTTGACCTTTTGTCAATGGTCATTGACCCTTTGTCAATGGTCATTGACCCTTTGTCAATGGTCATTAATCCATTGTCAATGGTCAATGACCCATTGTCAATGGTCATTAATCCATTGTCAATAGCCATTGGCCCATTCGCAATAGTCACTGACGATTTGTCAATGGTCACTGACCCTGTGTCAGTAGTCACTGACCATTTGTCAATAGCCATCGACCCATGTCAATGATCATTAACCCTTTATCAATGGCCATGAACCTTTATTAATGGGCATTGACCCTTTGTCAGTGGTGATTGACCTTTTGTTAATGGTCATTGAATTGAATGGACCTTTTGTCAATGGTCATTGACATTTTGTCAATGGTCATTAACCTTTCCTCAATGGCCATTGACCCTTTGTAAATGGTCACTGACGCATTGTCAATGGTCATTGACCCTTTGTAAATTGTCATTGACGCATTTTCAATGGTCTTTGACCTATTGTCAGTGGTCATTGACCTATTGTCAATGATATTTTGTCAATAGTCATCGAACCATTGTTAATGGTCATTGACCCATTGTCAATGGTCATTGACCCATTGTTAATGGTCATTGACCCATTGTCAATGGTCATAGACCCATTGTCAATGGTCATTGACCTATTTGTCATGGCCATTAACCCGTTTTAAATGGTCATTGACCTTTGGGAATGGTCATTGACTCTTTGTCAATGGTCAATGGTCACTGGCTCTTTGTCAGTGGTCATTAATCAATTGTCAATAGTCTTTGGCCCATTGTCAATAGTCACTGACCCTTCGTCAATGGTCACTATTTGTCTATGGCCTTTTTTAATGATTATTGGCCATTTCTTATTGACTCTTTTTAATGATCATTGACCTTTTTTAATTGTCATTGACCCTTTCTCAGTATTTACTGACCCTTGGTTAACGGTCATTAAGCCTGTGTAAGTACTTATTGACATTTGTCAATGGTCATTCAACCTTTGTCTATTGTCATTGAACCTTTGTCAATTGTCATTGACCCATCATTGGCACTTTGTCAATGGTTGAACCATTGACACTCTGTCAATGGTCGTTGGCCATTTGTCAATGGTCATTGGGTCTTTGTCAAACGATAAACCAATGAAGCTTTGTCAATGGTCGTTGACCTTTTGTCAATGGTCATTGACCCTTTGTCAATGGTCATTAATCCATTGTCAATGGTCATTGACCCAATGTCAATGGTCATTGACCCAATGTCAATGGTCACTAATCCATTGTCAATAGCCATTGGCCCATTTGCAATAGCCATTGGCCCATTGGTCATAGACCCTTTGTAAATGGTCATTGACGCATTTTCAATGGTCTTTGACCCATTGTCAGTGGTCATTGAACTCTTGTCAATGATTTTGTCAATAGTCATCGACCCATTGTCAATGATCATTGACCCATTGTCAATGGTCACCGACCCATTGTCAATGGCCATTGACCCATTGTCAATTGTCATTGACCCATTGTCAATTGTCATTGACCCATTGTCAATTGTCATTGACCCATTGTCAATGGTCATTGATCCATTGCTTTTAACCTATTTTTAATGGTCCTTGACCTTTTGTCAATGGTCATTGACCCTTTGTTAACGGTCATTGACGCTTTGTCAATGGTCATTGACGCTTTGTCAATGGTCATTGACGCTTTGTCAGTGGTCATTGACGATTTATCAATCGTCATTGACGCTTTGTCAATGGTCATTGACGCTTTGTCAATGGTCATTGACCCTATTGTCAATGGTCATTGACGCTTTGTCAATGGTCATTGACGCTTTGTCAATGGTCATTGACGCTTTGTCAATGGTCATTGACGCTTTGTCAATGGTCATTGACGCTTTGTCAATGGTCATTGACCCTATTGTCAATGGTCATTGACGCTTTGTCAATGGTCATTGACGCTTTGTCAATGGTCATTGACGCTTTGTCAATGGTCATTGACGCTTTGTCAATGGTCATTGACGCTTTGTCAATGGTCATTGACGCTTTGTCAATGGTCATTGACGCTTTGTCAATGGTCATTGACCCTTTGATAAAGGTCATTGACGCATTGTCAATGGTCTTTGACCCATTTTCAGTGGTCATTGACCTATTGTCAATGATATTTTGCCAATTGTCATTGACCCATTGTCAATGGTCATTGACCCAAAGTCAATGGTCATTGTCCCATCAATGGTACATTTACGAAATGGTGCTAAACCTAAAAATGGATCTTAAGTTTTGACTTATTCCTTGCATTTAACTTGGGTTTTGAGTTTTGGTATATTGAGTGACATGTAGTAGAATTTTATGGCAAATATTCTTGTAGAACATTTTGACCCGTTAAACACCTGTTTGAGAGGTGATTTTTGCCCTTCTCCGCAAAAGTAACCAAAAATACCCCTGAATGGAGGAGCTTGAGGGTTAAAATGTCTAATAAATATATTTGTCATACAACTCTGCTATAAGTCTCTGAATACACCAAAACTCAAAACCTAACTTAAATGCCAGAAATAAGCCAAATCATAATATATAGGGTGATCCATTTCGAGGTCAATAGCCATTGGCCCATTTGCAATAGTCACTGACGCTTTGTCAATGGTCACTGACCCTGTGTCAGTAATCACTGACCATTTGTCAATGGCCATCGAGCCTTGTCAATGATCATTAACTCTTTATCAATGGTCATTAACCTTTATCAATGGTCATTGACCCTTTGTCAATGGTCACTGACCTTTTGTCAATGGTCATTGAATTGCATGGACCTTTTGTCAATGGTCATTGACATTTTGTCAATGGTCATTCACCTTTTGTCAATGGTAATTAACCTTTTTGTCAATGGTCATTGACCTTTTGTCAATGGTCTGTTAACTTTTGCCAATGATCATTGACCTTATGTCAATGGTCATTAATCTTTCGTCAATGGCCATTGACCCTTTGTTAATAGTCATTGACGCATTATCAATGGTCATTGACTCTTTGTAAATGGTCATTGACGCATTTTCAATGGTCTTTGACCCATTGTCAGTGGTCATTGACCTATTGTCAATGATATTTTGTTCATAGTCATTGACCCATTGTCAATGGTCATTGACCCATTGTCAATGGTCATTGACCCATTGTCATTGGCCATTGACCCATTGTCATTGGCCATTGACCCATTGTCATTGGCCATTGACCCATTGTCAATGGTCATTGACCCATTGTCAATGGTCATTGACCCATTTGCAAAGGTCATTGACCCATTATCATTGCTTTTAACCTATTGTTAATGGTCATTGACGCTTTGTCAATGGTCATTGACGCCTTGTCAATGGTCATTGACGCTTTGTCAATGGTCATTGACGCTTTGTCAATGGTCATTGACGCCTTGTCTATGGTCATTGAACCTTTTTAAATGGTCATTGACGCTTTGTCAATAGTCATTAACTCTTTGTCAATGGTCATTGACGCTTTGTCAATGGTCATTGACGCTTTGTCAATGGTCATTGACGCTTTGTCAATGGTCAATGACGCTTTGTCAATGGTTATTGAGGCTTTGTCAATGGTCATTGACCCATTGTCAATGGTCATTGACGCTTTGTCTATGGTCATTGACCCATTGTCAATGGTCATTGACCCATTGTCAATGGTCATTGACCCATTGTCAATGGTCATCGACCCATTGTCAATGGTCTCAACCACCGTTTTCAACAGATTTGGCCCCCTGCGACTTTTTCCTGTTTACAAAATTGAATAGACCCTTGAAAGAAAGGCTTTTTGCGACGATTGAGGAGATAAAAACCGAATCGCTGAAAAAGCAAAAGTCTTCTAACTGTTATGTCTCACCAGCGTCCATTAGTTATTGATCTTTGCTGAATGGGAATTGACCTATTACCAACGGCCATTGACCCATTGTCAATTGTCATTAACCTATTGTCAATAGACATTGACCCATTAACCCGTTTTAAATGGTCATTGACCTTTGGGAATGGTCATTGACTCTTTTTCAATGGTCAATGGTCATTGGCTCTTAGTCAGTGGTCGTTAATCAATTGTCAATAGTCTTTGGCCCATTGTCAATAGTCACTGACCCTTCGTCAATGGTCACTATTTGTCTATGGCCTTTTTTAATGATTATTGGCCATTTCCCAATAGTTATTGACTCTTTTTAATGATCATTGACCTTTTTTAATTGTCATTGACCCTTTCTCAGTATTTACTGACCCTTGGTTAACGGTCATTAAGCCTGTGTCAGTACTTATTGACATTTGTTAATGGTCATTCAACCTTTGTCAATTGTCATTGACCCATCGTTGACACTTTGTCAATGGTTGAACCATTGAACCTTTGTCAATGGTTGAACCATTGAACCTTTGTCAATGGTCGTTGGCCATTTGTCAGTGGTCATTGGTTCTTTGTCAATGGTCATTGGGTCTTTGTCAAACGATAAACCATTGAACCTTTGTCAATGGTCGTTGACCTTTTGTCAATGGTCATTGACCCTTTGTCAATGGTCTTTGACCCTTTGTCAATGGTCATTAATCCATTGTCAATGGTCAATGACCCATTGTCAATGGTCATTAATCCATTGTCAATAGCCATTGGCCCATTCGCAATAGTCACTGACGATTTGTCAATGGTCACTGACCCTGTGTCAGTAGTCACTGACCATTTGTCAATAGCCATCGACCCATGTCAATGATCATTAACCCTTTATCAATGGCCATGAACCTTTATTAATGGGCATTGACCCTTTGTCAGTGGTGATTGACCTTTTGTTAATGGTCATTGAATTGAATGGACCTTTTGTCAATGGTCATTGACATTTTGTCAATGGTCATTAACCTTTCCTCAATGGCCATTGACCCTTTGTAAATGGTCACTGACGCATTGTCAATGGTCATTGACCCTTTGTAAATTGTCATTGACGCATTTTCAATGGTCTTTGACCTATTGTCAGTGGTCATTGACCTATTGTCAATGATATTTTGTCAATAGTCATCGAACCATTGTTAATGGTCATTGACCCATTGTCAATGGTCATTGACCCATTGTTAATGGTCATTGACCCATTGTCAATGGTCATAGACCCATTGTCAATGGTCATTGACCTATTTGTCATGGCCATTAACCCGTTTTAAATGGTCATTGACCTTTGGGAATGGTCATTGACTCTTTGTCAATGGTCAATGGTCACTGGCTCTTTGTCAGTGGTCATTAATCAATTGTCAATAGTCTTTGGCCCATTGTCAATAGTCACTGACCCTTCGTCAATGGTCACTATTTGTCTATGGCCTTTTTTAATGATTATTGGCCATTTCTTATTGACTCTTTTTAATGATCATTGACCTTTTTTAATTGTCATTGACCCTTTCTCAGTATTTACTGACCCTTGGTTAACGGTCATTAAGCCTGTGTAAGTACTTATTGACATTTGTCAATGGTCATTCAACCTTTGTCTATTGTCATTGAACCTTTGTCAATTGTCATTGACCCATCATTGGCACTTTGTCAATGGTTGAACCATTGACACTCTGTCAATGGTCGTTGGCCATTTGTCAATGGTCATTGGGTCTTTGTCAAACGATAAACCATTGAAGCTTTGTCAATGGTCGTTGACATTTTGTCAATGGTCATTGACCCTTTGTCAATGGTCATTAATCCATTGTCAATGGTCATTGACCCAATGTCAATGGTCATTGACCCAATGTCAATGGTCACTAATCCATTGTCAATAGCCATTGGCCCATTTGCAATAGCCATTGGCCCATTGGTCATAGACCCTTTGTAAATGGTCATTGACGCATTTTCAATGGTCTTTGACCCATTGTCAGTGGTCATTGAACTATTGTCAATGATTTTGTCAATAGTCATCGACCCATTGTCAATGATCATTGACCCATTGTCAATGGTCACCGACCCATTGTCAATGGCCATTGACCCATTGTCAATTGTCATTGACCCATTGTCAATTGTCATTGACCCATTGTCAATTGTCATTGACCCATTGTCAATGGTCATTGATCCATTGCTTTTAACCTATTTTTAATGGTCCTTGACCTTTTGTCAATGGTCATTGACCCTTTGTTAACGGTCATTGACGCTTTGTCAATGGTCATTGACGCTTTGTCAATGGTCATTGACGCTTTGTCAGTGGTCATTGACGATTTATCAATCGTCATTGACGCTTTGTCAATGGTCATTGACGCTTTGTCAATGGTCATTGACCCTATTGTCAATGGTCATTGACGCTTTGTCAATGGTCATTGACGCTTTGTCAATGGTCATTGACGCTTTGTCAATGGTCATTGACGCTTTGTCAATGGTCATTGACGCTTTGTCAATGGTCATTGACGCTTTGTCAATGGTCATTGACGCTTTGTCAATGGTCATTGACCCTTTGATAAAGGTCATTGACGCATTGTCAATGGTCTTTGACCCATTTTCAGTGGTCATTGACCTATTGTCAATGATATTTTGCCAATTGTCATTGACCCATTGTCAATGGTCATTGACCCAAAGTCAATGGTCATTGTCCCATCAATGGTACATTTACGAAATGGTGCTAAACCTAAAAATGGATCTTAAGTTTTGACTTATTCCTTGCATTTAACTTGGGTTTTGAGTTTTGGTATATTGAGTGACATGTAGTAGAATTTTATGGCAAATATTCTTGTAGAACATTTTGACCCGTTAAACACCTGTTTGAGAGGTGATTTTTAACCAAAAATACCCCTGAATGGAGGAGCTTGAGGGTTAAAATGTCTAATAAATATATTTGTCATACAACTCTGCTATAAGTCTCTGAATACACCAAAACTCAAAACCTAACTTAAATGCCAGAAATAAGCCAAATCATAATATATAGGGTGATCCATTTCGAGGTCAATAGCCATTGGCCCATTTGCAATAGTCACTGACGCTTTGTCAATGGTCACTGACCCTGTGTCAGTAATCACTGACCATTTGTCAATGGCCATCGAGCCTTGTCAATGATCATTAACTCTTTATCAATGGTCATTAACCTTTATCAATGGTCATTGACCCTTTGTCAATGGTCACTGACCTTTTGTCAATGGTCATTGAATTGCATGGACCTTTTGTCAATGGTCATTGACATTTTGTCAATGGTCATTCACCTTTTGTCAATGGTAATTAACCTTTTAGTCAATGGTCATTGACCTTTTGTCAATGGTCTGTGAACTTTTGCCAATGATCATTGACCTTATGTCAATGGTCATTAATCTTTCGTCAATGGCCATTGACCCTTTGTTTATAGTCATTGACGCATTATCAATGGTCATTGACTCTTTGTAAATGGTCATTGACGCATTTTCAATGGTCTTTGACCCATTGTCAGTGGTCATTGACCTATTGTCAATGATATTTTGTTCATAGTCATTGACCCATTGTCAATGGTCATTGACCCATTGTCAATGGTCATTGACCCATTGTCAATGGTCATTGACCCATTGTCAATGGTCATTGACCCATTGTCATTGGCCATTGACCCATTGTCATTGGCCATTGACCCATTGTCATTGGCCATTGACCCATTGTCAATGGTCATTGACCCATTGTCAATGGTCATTGACCCATTTGCAAAGGTCATTGACCCATTATCATTGCTTTTAACCTATTGTTAATGGTCATTGACGCTTTGTCAATGGTCATTGACGCCTTGTCAATGGTCATTGACGCTTTGTCAATGGTCATTGACGCCTTGTCTATGGTCATTGAACCTTTTTAAATGTTCATTGACGCTTTGTCAATAGTCATTAACTCTTTGTCAATGGTCATTGACGCTTTGTCAATGGTCATTGACGCTTTGTCAATGGTCATTGACGCTTTGTCAATGGTCATTGACGCTTTGTCAATGGTCAATGACGCTTTGTCAATGGTTATTGAGGCTTTGTCAATGGTCATTGACCCATTGTCAATGGTCATTGACGCTTTGTCTATGGTCATTGACCCATTGTCAATGGTCATTGACCCATTGTCAATGGTCATTGACCCATTGTCAATGGTCATTGACCCATTGTCAATGGTCATTGACCCATTGTCAATGGTCATCGACCCATTGTCAATGGTCATCGACCCATTGTCAATGGTCATTGACCCATTGTCAATGGTCATCGACCCATTGTCATTGGTCATTGACCCATTGTCATTGGTCATTGACCCATTGTAAATGGTCATTGACCCATTGTCAATGGTCATTGACCCATTGTCAATGGTCATTGACCCATTATCATTTGTTTTAATCTATTGTGGATGGTCCTTGACCCTTTGTTAATGGTCATTGACGCTTTGTCAATGGTAAGTAAATCTACTTGGATCACCTGTTAAATTTCTAGGGTAATTTCGTACTTTGTCGACTTGGCGCTAAACCTAAAAATGGACTTTAAGTTTTGGCTTATTTCTGGCATTTAATTTGGGTTTTGTGTTTTTGTGTATTCAGAGACTTTTAGTCGTATTTTGTGGCAAATATGATTACTCTCTCAGCGATGCCAACTACAAATTTCGATGATTTGTATGATTTTTGACATATGATTATATTTGATTGCATTTTTTGGACTAGCACAGTGTTAATATTGAAACGTTTTTCAATGGTAAATTACTCTTTTCTGAATTTAGTATATTCGTCTTTTTTATTATTAAAATAACAATTATGAAACACATTGAAGGTATTAGGATTTATATCCTAGTTCCTGCTTTGTTTTTATTAAGCGTTATAACTCGTATTATAATAAGCACCTTCTGCAAAAAAGTTTAAATTACAAAACTAAAACTATATCTAGCGATATGTTAAGATTTCTTCAATGCATAGTCTCGCTATATCGTTGTAAACGACAAAATTGAAGTGGTTAAAAATTCGTAAAAAAAAGTTATAAAAGATGCAGGCACTTTCAAAATTTAATTTTGAATTTTAGACATATATGAGTATATGCATCAAAAATCTATTCTATAAAAAAGAAAACAATTATGAATTTTATGTATTGAATAATTTACAAATTATTTTTGTTCACACGGCATTAATGGCGCTTACAACGTTATTCGCGGCTGTGCATAATAATTTTGTTTATCGGCGATCGTGGTTTGCTTAATAAATTGAACACTTTCTTTAATTACAGGTACGTACAAGCGGGTTTTGATAACACACCTGTATACTCCACAGGATATTGATGTGTATGTGAGTAATTATGTCATAAATTCATTGTGGGGTCCAGTGAAACTATACGAAATACCGGTCCCAATGTGTTTTGATAAGCGGCATTTAAGAGATTCATGTGACGTTAATAAATCTCTTTAATGCAATTTTTGTTATTAATGACTTAATTTTTCCTTTTAAAGCTATTCCTGAAATCGGGAAATTTTATAAACTATGCCTATTAAATGTACTCGTGTGAACCATTTCATATAATATTTCCAATTTCTTTACTAAAATTTGCCAACAACAATTTATTAAAATAATTTTTGCCATTCCTTTTCATCAAAATTGTTGTCTGCTCCTTTATTGCTCTGACTCAAATTAATTTTTTAGGTCTTTTAACATTAAATATCATCACTTTTTGCATGAATTGTTAAGACATTCAATTGCACTTTACCATAAACCTACATTGTTGTTGGGACAAAAGCTTTCTCCTTATTATGAGATCATCTTTACAGTTGTTGACCTTTCAGCAAACTTTGAGGAACTTTTCGAGGAGTATAAATATTGTTTTTTGTTTTGTCCATAAATCACATAAAAATCCATCATCAATAATAACAATACAACCGTATAAATCAAGTGCGGCTATATATTTTATTACTTAGTTTTTTTATGTTCTTTCTCGTGCAATTTTTCTGCGAACTTTTGGCGTCTGCCAACCATAAACAACAGTGGAAAAGCGGTGGCGGGAGGGTGCATGGGACAAAGAAAATCTTGAAGGCGCCACATCCGTATTTTACACTTCCGCTGTGAACGCATATCCGGTAAACGAAACAACAAAGGAAGAAACACAACACACACACACACAGACTGACAAATACGAGTACATCATCAATATGTACTGCTGTGAGAGTGTAAGCGAGAGACATGATCACGCATTCAGCCATAAAGTTTGACTGAATCATAAAAGTTATAAGGGTGTAACGAAAAGTGTTCTTAACAATGTGGAGTAGTTTTTGGTGCCTAAATGCAAAATGAGGTCCTGCATTTTTTCTTTAAGAATAAAAAATTTAAAAGACTTTTGTGTGAGTAATAAGAACAGGTTAATTGGAATTTAATACGTTGTTTAGTAGTTTCCCAAAGGGATAGGCAAATATTGTATATTCTTAAGTAGAATATTATAAATAAATGTAATAAAAAAATATATAATATAAAAATACTGAAACAAGAATTCAATTTGGTCAATGTCAATTTATCTTTTGTCATTGGTTTCGGACCGTCTGTCAATATTTAATTAGCAAAGGTCAATGACTTGTTAACTAGCCCCTTGTTGGTCATTGACCCTTTGTCAATAGTCATTAATATATCAATAGTCTAAAGTATATACAGGGTTTTCCAACAAGAGGTGTTATTTTGAATCATTGTCGCATCTGGGGCTGGGCAAACCCTAGAGTTATTGTTGAGAAGCCTCTCCATCCTCAACGTGTGAATGTTTGGTGCGGTTTATGGCCCGGCGGGGTCATTATACCTTACTTTTTCGAAAATGAGGTTGGATCAACAGTTGCGGTGAATGGATTGCGCGAGAGAGATGCATGGTATTGATCTGGTCAATGTTTATTTTCAACAAGACGGCGCTACGTGCCACACAAGCAACGAAACGATTGCTGTGTTACGGGAAAAGTTTCCGGACCGTGTTATCTCTCGAAGAGGTGATCACAATTGGCCATCGAGATCTTGTGATTTAACACCTTACAACTTCTTCCTTTGGGGCCATGTGAAAGACAAGGTCTACGACAAACAGCCCAGCGTCGATTCAAGACCTCAAAGTTAGAATTCGTGAGGCTATCGAGGACATAGGGCAGCCACTTTGCGATTTGGTTATGGAAAATTTCATGATAAGGATATGGTCCTGTAAGCGTGGTCGTTGTGATCATTTGGCTGATGTTGTTTTTCATTATTAACGGCATACCTTCCTCTTTATTATGAAATAAACATCCGGTCATTTATCTCAAAAATTTGAATTTTTCTTTGAATACCAAAATAACTCCTCTTGTTGGAAAACCCTTTATTTTTTCTAATAGTCAGACTGCTATCAAGTCCCTGGAAGATATCCGTGGACAATTTGCCAATGGTCATTGACAATTGATTTTTTGTCAGAGGTTCCGGACCATTTGATTTACAAGGGTCAATGAATTGTGAGTTAACCCTCTGTCAACGGTCATTTACCCTTTGTCAATGGTAATTGACCCTTTGTAAATTTCATTGACCTTTTGTCAATTTCATTGACCCTTTGTCAATTTCATTGACCCTTTGTCAATTTCATTGACCCTTTGTCAATGGTCATTGACGTTTTTCAATGGTCATTGATCTTTTTTCATGGTTTTTTTATTGACTATTGACTCTTTGTCAATTGTCATTGACCCTTTGTCAGTGGTCATTGACCCTTTGTCAATGGCCATTGACCCTTTGTCAATGGTCATTGTCAATCGTCATTGACCCTTTGTCAATCGTCATTGACCCTTTGTCAATAGACATTGACCCTTTGTCAATCGTCATTGACCCTTTGTCAATAGTCATTGACCTTTTGATGTCATTTCCCCTTTGCAATGGTCGTTGACCTTTTGTCAATAGCCATTGACTCTTTTTCAATGGTAATTGACCCTTTGCCAATGGTCATTGACCGCTTTTTCAACGGCCATTGACCCTTTTTCAACGCCCACTGAACATTTTTCAACGGCCACTGACCCATTTTCAACGGTCATTGACCCTTTTTCAACGGCCATTGACCCTTTTTCAACGGTCATTGGACCTTCTCAACGGTCATTGACCCTTTTTCAATTGTTATTTACCCTTTTTCAATGGTCATTGGCCCTTTGACAATGGTGATTGATCCTTTGTCAATGGTCATTGACCCTTTGTCAGTGGTCATTGCCCTTTGCCAATGGTCATTGATACTTTGTCAATGGTTGTTGACGCTTTGTCAATTATCATTGACCCTTTGTCAATGATCGTTGACCCTTTGTCAATGTTCATTGATCCGTTGACCCTCTGTCATTGACACTTAGTCAATGGTCATGGACCATTTGTCAATGGTCATTGACCTTTTATTAATGGTCATTGTCCCTTTATCAATGGTTATCCATCTTTTTTCAATGATGATCCACCCTTTTTCAATTGGCATTGATCATTGTAAATGGTCAGTGACCCTTCGTCAATGGTCATTGATCCTTGGTCAATGGTCATTGATCCTTGGTCTATGGTGATTGACACTTTGTCAATGGTCATTGACACTTTCACAATTGCATTGACCCTTTGTAAAAGGTCATTGAGCCTTTGTCAATGATTCATTGACCATTTTTTAATGGTCATTGACCCTTTGTCATGACCATCGTCATTGACCATCGTCATTTGACCCATGACAATGGTCATTGATTCTTTGTCAATGGTCATAGACCCTTTGTCGATGGTCATTAATCCTTTGTCAATGGTCATTGACCATTTATCAATACCTTTTTCTATGCTCATTGATCCACCTCCCCCACAAAGGGTTAACTTTTAGTGAAATATTGATTCTTTAATACTTTCTATACTACTTACTCGAATCTTCTGAAATTTCAAACATAGTATTAGTTTGATAGTCGCTAACATGTCAAGAAAAATGGTCGAAGTGGACTCACCCTTTTTGGTTCCTCCCGCACGAATGGACCATTTTGCACCAAATGTTACCAACTTATGCGTCTAATATCAGTTCATACAAATACTTGAATACCTCCCACACAAATGGACCTTTTTGTACCAAAAGTTAATAGCTTTTAGCTTTAATACCAGTGCATACAAATACTTGAAATTTCGTAAACAAAAAAATAAATAAATTTAAGAATATTTTTTGGGACTCATGGTGAGGGGATTCATAAGTCGGTTTACCCGACTGAACTTTCTTACTTGTACAGCGGTCTTTTACACTCTGTCAGTGTTATTTTTACCCAATTATATCGTTTTATGTCCATTCTTAGTTCGAAGAAAATATTTCCATCATTGACCATTTTTCAAAGGTCTTACTCTTTATTAAGGGTCACTGGCCTTTGAATATACGCTGTGAATGTTTGTCAACGATCGTTGATTATATGTCTATGCTCATAGGTACTTTTAAAATTATTATTTACTGCTTGTCAGTATTAATTCTCGAAATTGAAGAGATGTCTCACATAAAGGCAACAACAAATATGTCAAAATTTAGAGCGATTTGACCCATTTTTACCAGTGACTCCGCAAGTGGAGGTAGAATTTACATAAACAACTTCATTTAATAATAATAGATAGTTTAATAAATTATTTAATTGAAGGTATTTTTTTTAACGTAAGACAAGAAGTCATCTGCTTTTAAAATTTGATTTTTTAATTTATATATTTTCGTTGCTTTTTTCCAAACCTATTTTTCATATTTTCCGTTAATTACATTAGTAAAAAACTGGTGACACTTGTCCGAAATTTAATAATTCTCTTTTTCTGCCCTTTCGGTATTTGTCGGATATATAAATATAATACCTGACCCCAGCAGACGTTGCTCTGCCCGTTCTGTTTGGGATTAGTTAGTTTTTTATTCATTGGCATTTCATTAAAAAATGCATACATTCCGAGTTTCAGGACAAAAGTCCACTACAGCGCCATCTACCGGTTAGAATCATACATACAAATTATTATCAAGACGCACCACACATATGTACAGGGTTGCCCATATTCGACGGACCCATCTGGCAACGCCATAACTTTTGACAGAGATGTTAGATCGCTTAATGACATACCGCGTTTGAAGCGTCAGTCCAAGCATATTTTTACCATGGAACAATACACGCCACGCGAGCGCTCTGAAATAGTTGAAATTTACATTCAACAGAAGATTGTGAATTGTGAAAACTCAACGTGCTTTTAAAATATTAAAAAATGTGAGAAGTGCGCCTTCTAAGAACACCATTAAGCGTTTATACGAAAAATTTTCGCCACTGAAAATCCTCAGGAGATTCAAGAATTGCCTCTTCATGACGAAAAAGTCACAGTTTGGTGCGGCGTTAGTGCGAAAACGGTCATTGGGCCGTTTTTCTTCCAAAACGAAAATGGCCATGCTGTTACCATCAACCAGGAGCGTTATCGCGACATGATGACCAATTTTGTGATGCCAATTATTCGTCGAAAGCGTATGAGGCAGTTCTGGTTTCAACAAGACGGCGCTCCACCGCACACAAGTCGCATAACAATCGATTTTCTGAAGAATTTGTTTCCGGGCCGTTTGATGTCGAAAAGTGGTGATTTGGACTGGCCACCGCGTTCGCCCGATTTGACGCCGCCTGACTTCTTCTTGTGGGGATATTTGAAGTCAAAGGTTTACGTTAACAAGCCAAGGACCGTAGAAGAGCTCAAGGACAACATTCGTGAAGAAATAGCCGCTATTCCGGCCGAAATGTTGGCGAAAACGATGGAAAATGCTGCAAAAAGGGCACAATACGCCATCAACGCCAGAGGCGGCCATTTGAGAGCTATCATATTCAAAAATTGATGTAAACAAATCTACTTGGAACAAATTAAATGATTAAGATTGCCAACCGCCAAATTTTTATTTTTTTCTTTGATTTTTTTTAAAAAAACATGGGTCCGTCGAATATGGGCAACCCTGTATGTTTTCAGTTTCAGTCAAATCGGTCTGGAAATGCAGATTTTGCAAAAAAACTTGACCACTCCGCCATTTTCCGCAGTTAAAATAATTGTAAAACACAGATGACCCCCGAACTGAACTTAATGTGGAATTTTTTTTAGCCCATTAGCTTTTATGGTTTCGGAAATCATGCGTTACTAACAAACATACAAAGGATTTTAGATACAAAGATATATTTTGTAATTATTTGGTTCTTCGAGCTCATAAAGTATATTATTGGAAATCATTGAAAATCTTGAATATAAAGTACTGAATAAAGTTATTTTGCGAATATATAAAAATTTATCCCATTTAATATTCTATTAACACTAAACCGTAGTAATTCTTCCTTCGAGCTCATAGCATATATTTGAAAATCACCGAATTATGACTATAGAAAGCTTTTATTAAATTTATGAGTTATTTTTTCATATATTATTTTGTTCATGTTCGTTCCTTATTTAGTCCATAACTACATAGCTTCATTAAATTAAAAAATAAATAAATTATTTATTTAAAAAAATCACACTTCGATAATTCTATTTAGCTTTTGTCGAACATATTCGATATCTTTTTATTATTATTTGGACCTTCGACCTCAAAAAATGGTTTGGAAAAATCATTCAAAATCTTATATATAGGAGTAAAAGACAGAATGAGCCAAATTCGATATTTTTCTTTTATTATTTGGTCCTTCGAGCTCGCAAAGTGCGTTGGAAAATCATTCAAAATCTTGCAAATAAAACTAGATATTATAAAATATTCTATTAACAGTAAGACGTAGTATTTTTATTATTATTTGGTCCTTCGAGCTCCTAGAATTGATTGGAAGCAGCTGAAATATGACTCCAAAAAATGTTTATTTATTTTGATTCTTACTTATGCTTATGTTACAGCTTTCAAGTTCATCCTGCCTTCGGGATAGTGCGCTTCATATTAACTGCAACATCGCTATAATTTTTGATTTCTGAAGAAGTTGTGCAGTCGAAATATTTGTATGATCTGCTTTCATCATATTCATTTTTGACATGTTAATTTTGAGTTTATACCTCTACCTTGCAAGGTAGAAGAGGTTATGAATAAGTAAGTAAGTAAATTATGTAGCTTTTGCAAATGTTATATTTGAAAGACTCAATAAATCTAACTGAACTTGAACTAAGTAAGTAAAAGTAATTTTGATTTTCTTATGGCACCGAACTAAGTCAGAACAAAGTATTCGTTTTTGTAGTGAAAAAATCATGTTGTGGAAGGATAAATTATCACCCCAACCCAATAATCTTCCACACTTCGATTACTCAGTGTCAATAATATCCCGAATCAACATATTCATGCCATACATACATATACCTATACATTCTCGTACATTCCCTCATTCATGCAAACGCATCAGCAAAATAACAATATTTTCCCGCATATTTCCATCGATCTGGAGAAGCACCATGAAAATTGGCGATGGAATGTTAGTCTGTGCGTCGATAGTTTCAAGGATTCCAGCCGCAGTATTTTTACTACTATATGCCTGCTCAACAAGCAACGCAACACAACACAACAGGACTGCCTCGCTGGCTGATGGATGACCAGGACAAGTAGTAGTCAGTCGTCAGCAGGATACTGATGTTAAACATGATATTATTCATGTATTCATTTTGTACTTTCACACCCATTGCAACAAGACTTGTACAATAATTCATTGTTTTCATACGCTGTGTTTTTGTATCTCCGCGTTTATGTTGTTGGTGCATTTTTTTGCGGCTTCAATGTTGGCGCATTTTTTAAAGCGCTTTTCACTAACAACAAAAAATCAGAGATTGGAAAAATGCAAAAAAAATCCGAGGAATTGTAGAGCAAATCCGGGGGGTGGAAAGCTCATAAAAATATTGTTGTTTTGATATTCATCAGTATCGTCATGGCCATCCTCAGCGACTTCATCATCAGCCCAAATAGTCACCTTCTCCCATTTTCATGCGCAGGAATTCAGAAATGATATGGGATATATCTGCATAAGAGAGAACCGACAAAATATGTAGGATATCCTCAATAGGCAAAACATGTGTATGGGGGATCATCTTTGAGATTTTGCTATTTATAAAGCAAAATATAGCTTATTCTCAATGGTTCTAGGTGCGTTTGAGTGCTATGAAATCAATCATACGACCACATGGACACGTGCAAGTTAATTAATATAACGTATACGTTTCGGTGGCCGAACAAAGTTACTAGACCGTATAGCTCATTTCGTGCTAGAAATTAGAAATTTCAACTGAGGGAGATTAAATGATGCATACCCAAATATAAACAGCAAAACGAATGAGATGAATTAAATTTCAAGGTATGAGAAATATAGTTATCTTCCCAAGGAAATCAACATATCTTGGAACAATATGCAGGTTTTATAGAACTGGATATTTTACTGGAAAAGCTTCGAATTTTCAGAATTAAATGTTGAAGCTTTTTTCTCGTTCTTTATTCTCGTTCCCAATTTACCCCAACTGATAAATTCACAACTATCTTTCCAATTATTTCATGTCGAAGAGATGGACAAATATTGTTGTCAATTTTCCCTAATTTGACTTTCAAAAATCCATTATTATTTAATTTCATGCATCCATATTGTAAATGCGAAAATCCATTATTATTTTATTTTTTCCATTGCTTGTTCATTTTGTTCTGTTGTGCCTTAAAAGCTATTCAATTCCTGAAAATTAACAGATTTGATTGGAAAAATATTCCCCATTTTCTAATAAAAATATAAATATAAATATTCATTAAAATCATAAAATACTTTGTAATATGTACATCTAATCTCACTAATAAATTCGTTTACTATTTATAAATCTATCGAAAGCTAAAATAGTCCGCCATCTGCCGCAATAGCCTATTAGCAAAACTACCACTCAAATACTTCAAAAGCTATGCTATAACCTAAATCCTCTTAATTCCTAGTCGGGGAAAAAATTAAAACTGACAACTAAAGCCCCATACATAATCGCTTGTGCGATAAAATCTCGCACTTGCACTCTCAGTATCCGGGATACGATATGTCTGTCTAACTTTTGGAATCCATAACTTCATCCAACTGAACACATCCCTTCATCTGTCGGTCGTTCGTTCATTTGTTTCGACTATCAATCACCACAAAAATGCATTGGTCTTTGATGTCCATTCCATCCCATCCGTCCGAACGTCCGTCCGTCTATCCATCTGTCCGTCCATTCATTTATCCGTTCATCCGAAACCATCCAAAAAATGCATTGGCATTTGTTGTTTGTCCGTTTGTTTCTATTTATGAGCATTTAACTTTTTTATTAGTCTCTTAGATTTCTATGAATATGTTTTTTGCTTGGCCAATATTTTTTGAAACCTAACGGAGTGAAGCCCATTCGTATTTTTGTTAGCATTTCAGGAGATGTGGCTTAACTGTGCGAGGGTCGTAGTATAATTTATCAATTTAGATACTCTCATGTAAATTTTTGTTCAGTTTCAGCAACAAAATTTATAATTGCAAATATTTTTTTAAATTTTTTTATAAGTTTCCCTGAATCGCATTTTGGAGCAAGTTATGCTTTACAAAACTTATCACTAAACCCTCGTACCCCCAAATGAAAGTTCAAATTGAAAAAACTGCAGATCGAAGGATTCCGAAAATGAAACTAATATTACTTTTTTTAAGCTTACGGATATCTTATTTTGCACAAAACAAAAAATAATATATTCTTCATAGATTTCCTTATTGTTCTGAGAGTCGAATTGATAGCCTCGTTGAATAGGAATAGGAATAGGAATAAGAATAGGAATAGGAATAGGTATAGGAATAGGAATAGGAATAGGAATAGGAATAGGAATAGGAATAGGAATAGGAATAGGAATAGGAATAGGAATAGGAATAGGAATAGGAATAGGAATAGGAATAGGAATAGGAATAGGAATAGGAATAGGAATAGGAATAGGAATAGGAATAGGAATAGGAATAGGAATAGGAATAGGAATAGGAATAGGAATAGGAATAGGAATAGGAATAGGAATAGGAATAGGAATAGGAATAGGAATAGGAATAGGAATAGGAATAGGAATAGGAATAGGAATAGGAATAGGAATAGGAATAGGAATAGGAATAGGAATAGGAATAGGAATAGGAATAGGAATAGGAATAGGAATAGCAATAGGAATAGGAATAGGAATAGGAATAGGAATAGGAATAGGAATAGGAATAGGAATAGGAATAGGAATAGGAATAGGAATAGGAATAGGAATAGGAATAGGAATAGGAATAGGAATAGGAATAGGAATAGGAATAGGAATAGGAATAGGAATAGGAATAGGAATAGGAATAGGAATAGGAATAGGAATAGGAATAGGAATAGGAATAGGAATAGGAATAGGAATAGGAATAGGAATAGGAATAGGAATAGGAATAGGAATAGGAATAGGAATAGGAATAGGAATAGGAATAGGAATAGGAATAGGAATAGGAATAGGAATAGGAATAGGAATAGGAATAGGAATAGGAATAGGAATAGGAATAGGAATAGGAATAGGAATAGGAATAGGAATAGGAATAGGAATAGGAATAGGAATAGGAATAGGAATAGGAATAGGAATAGGAATAGGAATAGGAATAGGAATAGGAATAGGAATAGGAATAGGAATAGGAATAGGAATAGGAATAGGAATAGGAATAGGAATAGGAATAGGAATAGGAATAGGAATAGGAATAGGAATAGGAATAGGAATAGGAATAGGAATAGGAATAGGAATAGGAATAGGAATAGGAATAGGAATAGGAATAGGAATAGGAATAGGAATAGGAATAGG